>BGPR01001822.1:92503-124133 GCA_013235015.1 Araneus ventricosus | reverse complement strand
TAGCCGGCAATGTATGAAACGATTTATATTTCACACATTTCCTAGGCGTTCTATAGAATGCCAAATGACAAACCGGCAAAGTTTGAAATCCGGTATTCTATAGAATGCCTAGGTATTGTATATAATGCCTAAAACTAGCCAGAAATGTATGAAACGATTTATATTTCACACATTTCCTAGGCGTTCTATAGAATGCCAAATGACAAATCGGCAAAGTTAGAAATCCGGCATTCTATAGAATGCCTAGGTATTGTATATAATGCCTAAAACTAGCCGGCAATGTATGAAACGATTTATATTTCACACATTTCCTAGGCATTCTATAGAATGCCAAATGACAAACCGGAAACGTATGAAATAAATCGCCGATTTCATTATACAAGAAATAAAGTTAAGTGCAATTCAAAATTAAATTATTTGCTTCCTTCATGTAATAAGTAGATTCACAATTTATTTTGTTTTCTTTAATAAGAAAGGCATAAACTTTGATACGAAAACTTTCATTTTGCTTTACGAATTTTGAATAGAAGAATTTTTAACGGTACTCTTTTATTATTTTTTCTAAATAACATTTGTATTTTTGAGGAATGAACGCCTTTTAAATAATAACCTTATTATGAACTTTTTTTCATACTTTGCCTAAATAGCATTTGTCATTCTATAGAATGCCGAGGTATTATATACAATGAATAGGAAAAGTATATAATAAATCTCATATTTCATTCTTTGCCTAAAAACGCCCGGCATTCTATAGAATGCCTAGGTATTCTTTAGAATGCCGGCATTTCATACATTGCCGGTAACATATACAATGCCTAGGAAAAGTATATAATAAATCTCATATTTCATACTTTGCCTAAAAACGCCCGGCATTCTATAAAATGCCTTGGTATTCTATAGAATGCCGGCATTTCACACACTGCCGGTAACATATCCATAATTTAATTATTTTCAGGTCCTGTATTCGTGTTTCAGTGGCTTTTCGACGAAGCGCAGATGACTGCGGACAACGTTGGAGCCCCAGTGTCAAAACCTCAGTGGGATTATATTCATAAAATGGGAAACGATTTGCGAACATCTCTAGAAAACGTGACGTAAGTGCTTTTATTTCACCCATTTTTTCTTAGTATCTGTAAGCGAGGAAAATACGCAAACATTCCCACAGTGACTTGCTAATAAGATACTTATAAATTAAGTTTGTCTCATTGGTATTCGTCCCTTGTGCGTTGCATTATTGTGACTGGAAACTCAATTCCTGATTTGCCATTTCATTAACGGAGCTAGTTTCATCTGCTATATAATAATAAGAATAATTGATTTATTATGAATTAAATACAGAACTGCCTTATGCAATGGCTTAATTGGGCTATAACCTAGGGACGCCATTGGTCCAAAGGTGTTTAAATTTACTAAACTGGTTAAATTTTCATTTTGAATTACAAAATGTATTTCAAGTATCTTAAAACAATTATAATTTTATATAATAGTTACATTATATGAAGTTATTACAATATGTTAAAAATAATGGTATATTAATATAATTATTATTATCTACATTATATGAAGTTATTACAATATCTTAAAAATAATGGTATATTAATATAATTATTAATTTCTATCTTCTATCTAATTTTAAATAAGTTTAAAAAATATTATTAGGTCTTGTAACTAGACAATCAGCGACTATGTAATGTTACATAAATATTTATATTCATTCAAAAATATTCATATAGTGGTAATTAGTCAGAAAATCATATAAAGTTCTGAAATTCCTAGTTACGGTTCTCATGGGGCACAAAATACTCTAGTGCAGGGCGTTCAAATCGTTAAGATAATATAAATTACACATGTAATAGAAGGTTCTGAAATTCCTAGTTACGGTTCTCATGGGGAACAAAATACTCTAGTCCAGGTCGTTCAAATTGGTTAAGATAATATCATAAATTAATCATATAATAGAAAGTTCTGAAATTCCTAGTTACCGTTCTCATGCGGGACCAAAATACTCTAGTGCAGGGCGTTCAAATTGGTTAAGATAATATCATAAATTACGCGTGTAATAGAAGGTTCTGAAATTCCTAGTTACGGTTCTCATGGGGTACCAAAATACTCTAGTCCAAGGCGTTCAAATTGGTTAAGATAATAAATAAAGGACGAATTTTCATAATCCAACTTCTGAATAACATCATGCCAGAGTCGCTTCAGTTGTGGCCGTCAGGGCCGGATTTAAACATTTCTACGCCCTAGGCCAAAACACTTAATTCTGCGTCCTCCCCTAGTGGTGCAATCACCACAACTATATAGATATGTAACGTAAACGTGACGCCAGTTCATTTAATGTGTATGGATGTACTTATAAAACAGAATTTTATAAGGTGTTTTCAAAATATACTGAGCTTCGTAAATATTTTATTGAATTTTTTTTAAAAATTTGCGCCCTCCGATTGTCGCGCCGTAGACCAAGGCATATGGCAAATCCGGCTCTGGTGGCGGTGCTACTTACGCTGCTTGCCAGATTCTGTTTTAAGTCAGTGCTTATGTCAGTACTTAAATGAAATTATATTTGAAATTCCTTAGTAAACCAGCGGGAGTGGTCTCCCCTAAACTTACTTTCCCAAAAAGGTGCTGTTTCCCTTCCTCCCGCGTGGATAAAAACATTCGAACCTTCTCTAATCCAGAATCCAATGACTATCAGAAGGTTTTTCATTGTAGATTAAAGTGATTCTAAAATATTTACGTAAAGAATCAAATTCAGAGATGCGTACGAACCGATTTTCTACTGTTACCGTCTCAAGGACAAAGTTGTGTAATCCTACCGCGTGCACAGGCATCGCTACCAGAGACTGCTACAGTACGCATGCGCATGGAGTTAGTTTCAAAAGGAAAAATGTATGCGATTATACAGACAGTCAGCCCGTTGACGGATTTGGCCCAAAATTTTATACGGGCCTACATTCATGACGATAAAACTGTGTACCAAATTTTATCCATCTAACTATTCAAGTTTTTGAGTTATAGTGTTCACATGACCGCGGACGTACAGACAGACAGACTTCCCGTTGACGGATTTTGTCTAAAATTTGATATAAACCTACAACTTATGTTTAAAGACCACATACCAAATTTCATCCCCGTAGCTCTAATAGTTTTCGAGTTATCGTGTTCACAGACAGACAGACATGATTCCAAAATTGTGTTTTTCGGACTCGGGGAGGTCTAAAACGTGGAGATTCGTCAACATCTCGAGTTGGAATTTTTTGACGATTACAATACTTTCTCTTTGTATACTTCGTATACGAGAAAGTAAAAACAGAAGTATCTCTTTGCAAAATATCTGAGTCTGAGTCAGGGTATATAGTATGGGAGATGGACGCCCGGGCAATAATCTTGAGTGCCACGGAGAAGACAAAAAAAGGCGTTTATTTCTCCTTTTTAAAACACGAAGTATGATGGGAGCGAAGAAATACTAAACAACATTATTTACCTTCGCAGGTACCACTTATCTCTTCACTAAAACATAGTTAAAATCTGCATCGTTATATAAATATCTTTCCGCACGGTTGAGCCAAATTTCATGATGAATTTTCGCTCCTCTTCTATTTCACCGATTTCGTGCAATTTTGAACCTCTCATATCTTGATGATGGTCAGTGGCGAATCCGGGGGGAGGGGCTTCAGCCCCTCCCAGAGCAAAACCAGAATTCTTGATTTTATTTAAAATCACTACAGCTGTTTGTTCTTAATTCCCCTTTCTTTAAAAAAAAAAAAATGACAACATCGCTTTGTGGCTTGACAGGCTCGAAAATTTTCCTAATTTTCTGGTCATTCCACTTGAATTTGTAGCATTGGCAGGGTCGAAAACACTTTTTGGCTACTTATTTCACTGTATTTTTTTATTAAATTATCGAAAGTATTGTAGTGTTCTTTATGATTCTTATCATCAGATGAGTAAAGTTTATAAACTTAAAGTGTTTTGGTTTTCATAAGCCATGAGGTTTGACATTCGTCATGACGATACAAAACTTTTATGACCTCAGCCCCTCCCAGACCCAAATCCTGGATTCGCCACTGATGATGATAATACTAGAATTAAGCTATGTAATATAGGAATTGAGCTCGTAAGATTTAATCAAAAAGCACCGAAAACAGAAACGTAATATCATGGCGCCATCTATTGAAATTATTTAAAATCAAAATAAGATGGTTACTGATTTTCACTTTTTATTCTTCTGTACAATACGGTTGGGGGAGCGATGTTTCCAAAAGTCGAAAAAGGGAAAAAATGACCTAAGCCTAAAATTAGTTTTGAAAGGCTAATTAATATTTGAAAATTTGCTAAAAAGACGGAAAATAAATTTTTAGAGTAAAAATCCTTTTCCTATCCACATGACCGAAATCGTTAAGACTTTACAAAGATCATTTTTAATATTTTAATGAATTTTTACTAAATCAATTTTATGACAAAAATTTCCTTTTGGGATGAAAGTATTTGAAAATTATTTTACTAACTATGAAAGTCATCATTAATTATGAAATTTAATTTCAGTGAACGATTGTTCTTTATTTTTCAATCAAGTGAGTAGAAAAAAAAGAAACTCGCTCTAAAAGCATTCTGTTCTCTATTGCGTTAGGCATTTCTACATAGTACTGGAGAAATATACTGGTCTTTATTACATTTATTATTATTATGAAAGTGACTTATTGTTATTGTACAATGAAAAAGTAAGATTATATGCAAGTGTAAAAATGCACACAGCGCCACCTACATTCTTTTGGCTCTGTAATTCATAACAAATATCGTGTACTAAAAGTGCTCTTACAATCTTTCAGCCTTAATGCTTCATTTGCAAACTTGTAGAAAGCTGCCCAAATTTCCTTTTCATTGCATATAATTCAACTGAAGAATATTGCAGCACTGGTTTTTATTTATTAATTTTTTCTTTCAGAGCCGTATTTGCACCGTCGTGTATCTCTCATATGGTGCTAACGAAAAAGTAAGCTTTTTTTCCCTTTCTTTTGATTTATTGTATTAAATACACTAAATTGTGAATTGAAATAGACTTTGAAAATAAAGTTATGAATAAAATTAACGCGGTGATATGAACATTTCAGCAGTTTCTAACAGATGATAAGAACACGATTTAACGTTTTTGTTGTAAAATATTCTAAGATTTAATGATTTTGTTTCTTAGAAAATAAATGTCCAGTTCTTCCATACCTGCTGCCACTGATTTTTTTAAATAACTATATTATGACGAGCATTAAAAATATTTCTTTTCCTCTAGAACGATGTTATTAGGAATTAGGCTTTAGAGTATCCCGATTTTAAGATAAACTTGCATAAACTGTTTTCTTAAGACTTCACCAGTTTGTTATATCAGTTTGTTTGGGATTATATGATATTGGATAGGTTTCATTTTAACCTTACATGTTGTCACTTCTCCCCACTTCAAATCCATACTTTCCTAAACTATATTATAACACGCATTAAAAATATTTCTTTTTTCACTCTAGAAAGATGTGTTAGTTGGAATTAGCTTAGAAATTATCTCGATTTTTAAGATAAACTTCATAAACCTGTTTTTTAAAGACTTACTGTTTGTTATATCAGTTTGTTTTGGATTATATGATATTATTATAGGTCGTTATTTCCTCCTTCACATGTTTAATCACTT
Organism: Araneus ventricosus; assembly: GCA_013235015.1. Taxonomy (NCBI): domain Eukaryota; kingdom Metazoa; phylum Arthropoda; class Arachnida; order Araneae; family Araneidae; genus Araneus; species Araneus ventricosus. The sequence continues at coordinate 118,459 of BGPR01001822.1, read as the reverse complement.
CTCCTTCAATCCATACTTTCCTAAACTATATTATAACACGCATTAAAAATATTTCTTTTCCTCAAGAAAGATGTTATTAGGAATTAGCCTTTAGAGTATCCCGATTTTAAGATAAACTTGCATAAACTGTTTTCTTAAGACTTCACCAGTTTGTTATATCAGTTTTGATTATGTATTATTAGTTAATCTATTTCCTCCTTCACTGGTATCTTCTCCTTCAATCATACTTTCCTATACTATATTATAACTACCTTAAAAATATTTCTTTCCTCAATAGAAAGGATTATTAGAATTAACCTTTAAGTATCCAATTTTAAAAAGATAGCTTTACTAAGCTGTTTCTTAAGAACTTCCCAGATTTTTTTGCAGGAAATATGCACATCTCATCAAAGGCGCTCTGTCCCCTGATTCTTTCGGGAAATTTTTCCATCTGTCATTTGTATTGTTTCATTTTTTTCACGAGTCGGATGTTCCGCAGATGGCTTCGGTGGAGAAAAAGTCGTTTGCTTATCAATATTTTCTCTTGATTTCCAGGGACTGGCGGCATGTGAAGATAAACAAAGTATCGCTGCCACAAGCTCTGCGTTGCTGGGAACTGCAAGTGCACGAACACAACCATCATCACCATCACCCCCATCATCATTTATACGATCCTATGAACACGGAGGCTCTGCCTCGGATATGAGGATAATTTCAGAGCCAGAAACAACTGCTTGTTCAGCTTAATTGAATATCACGCGGTGTGTGTAGCGCGCGTTAATCTGTCGTTTCCGTTCTCCCGTATCTTGTATCTATTGAATCGATCAGGTCAAACTGAGCTTTTGCAAAGTAAAAACACATGCCACATCAAATTCTAATATCAATTCATAACAATTTCGAAGTTTTGTTACTAGCTCCTAGCGGCGTTAATCTTAAGATAGGCAGATAATATGCCAGAAACTGTAAAAAATAGTTTCTTATAGTTTCTTGGTGTATGTGTTTGAGTTCTAATAGGATACAATGACTGCAAAAAATAATTTGAATGAAAATTTAATGATTGAAAAAATAGCTTGAAGAATTGTTTAAATAAACTGTCAAAAAACAGTTTCTTTATTTCTTGGTGTGTTTGGGGTTCCATGAGATCAGCTGACTACTGCAAAAAAATAATTTGAATAATTTAATGATTGAAAAAAATAGCTTGAAGAATTGTTTTAAATGACTACAAAATAATTTCTTATGGACTGTGGTGTAATATTTGGGATTCTAATAGGATTCTAATATTTTAAAAAATAAATTTGAATGAAAAGTTAATAGTTGAAAAAATAAGCTTGAAGGGTAATTTAAAATAGAACTGTAAAAATAGTTTCTTATAGTTTCTTGGTGTATGTGTTTGAGTTCTAATAGGATACAATGACTGCAAAAAATAATTTGAATGAAAATTTAATGATTGAAAAAATAGCTTGAAGAATTGTTTAAATGAAACTGTAAAAAATAGTTTCTTATAGTTTCTTGGTGTATGTGTTTGAGTTCTAATAGGATACAATGACTGCAAAAAATAATTTGAATGAAAATTTACAACAATTCAAAATCATGAAGGAATTGTTTAAATAAGAGCTAAAAAAATATTCTTATATTTCTTGATTGTGTTTGGGAGGTTCTAATAGGATACAATGACTGCAAAAATAATTTAGACGAAAATTTAATGGAATTGAAAAATAAGCGGAAGAATTGTTTAAATGAAACTGCAAAAAAAATAGTTTCTTACCAGTTCTTGAATTGTGTTTAGTTCTAAATAACAAGGACTAATGACTGCAAAAAATAATTTAATGAATGAAAAGTTAATAGTTAAGAAAAAATAAGCGAAGAATTGTTTAATTAAAACTGTAGACAGGTTTTCTTATAACCCAGTGTATGTGTTTGAGTTCTAATAAGTTAATGATATTTTAAAAAAAAAATAATTTGGAATGAAAATTTAATTGAAAACTTGAGAAAGAATTGTTTTAAATAGAAACTGCAAAATAGTTTCTTATATTTCTTGTTGCATGTGTTTGAGTTCTAATGGATACAATATTACAAAAATAATTTAGATAATTGTCGTTAGAAAAATAATACTGAAGAATTGTTTAAATGAAACTGTAAAAAATAGTTTCTTATAGTTTCTTGGTGTATGTGTTTGAGTTCTAATAGGATACAATGACTGCAAAAAATAATTTGAATGAAAATTTAATGATTGAAAAAATAGCTTGAAGAATTGTTTAAATGAAACTGCAAAAAATAGTTTCTTATATTTTCTTGGTGTATGTGTTTGAGTTCTAATAGGAAACAATGGCACTCAGTGGCGTAGTTGCAACTTTTGCCGCCCGGCGTAAACTTGCAAATGCCGTCCTTCCTTCACAAGTTACATAGGGTTCATAAACATAAATAATAATAATAAATTCCAGGAAAAAATTTTGTTAGTAACATAATTTGTTTTCTGACACCTTCGATTTCTTCAGAGAGGTGACGAAATCGAGCGTCCACCACCCAACAATCTTTCTTCACGTAGATGATCACGCTGAATCCGAACCCCTCAATCCAAAATTCCAGTTAATCCAGACCGATGTTATTTTGAAATTATATTAATTGAAAATATTACTGAAAACATTTAAATACTACTAACAAAAACTCTCAGTAATGTTACACATTGAGAAACTAATGCAATTGCTGAAAGATACAGTACCTTCATCTGAGCACATCCATTATTCTAATGAAAGGGAGACATATTCTCCTATTGCTTTTGAATGAAGATTCAGAGAGTAGTATCTGAGTACTTATAACTTACATTTTTTTTAGCACACACCTTTTCTTTCTTTTTATCGAATTTCGGTAATCCGGGTGCACCAGTCCAATTAGTTCGATATGGTTCTACTTATTTTAAATATTTTACCAGAAAGGTAAAATTACGAATAAATTGCATTAGCTATTTTTTTTAGTGTACACAATTATAGAGCTGATGCTGCTGCTCTTCTTAGTTATAAAGTAGTTTTCCTGCACGCCTGACTTACCTCCCTTCGAAGTGCACCCGGGGAGGATCCCCCCCTTTAGCTACACCACTGATGACATACAATCTGAAATCGTGTAAGGGAGGATTCAATTTACAAAGAGTTGCTAAGGGGCACAAAGTTCTTCTCTGTATAAAAATTTAAACAGGCTAAGTGTTTTATTTACTACTGATGAGTAACTGTCTCCAAAATGGTACGTCACTTCTAAGGTATCAAGAGGCATGTCTCGATATGGATGCAAAAGTAGTACTCTGATCTGGTCAATTTGTCACGATCTATTTGATGTGGGAGCATTATGTATATGTGAAAATGAGCGCTCTTAAAGATTCAGTAGATATACAGTTTTGCGTAATGGTTCTGGAATTGTTTCCTGTTGCATTACTTTTGTCACGCAGATTGTGGTACGTAAGTAAGACAAATGAAGTCAATCTCAACTCGAGACTTTATGAATTTGAAATGGAGATTAAAAAACCACTTATTTACTCGTAGCGAATTTTTCAGAGTTAAAAAATTCTAGAAAACAAATAGTTTCCAGGCAAAAGAACATTCTGGAAGAAACGAGAGACAAACACAAAGAAAAAATAACTTTTAGGCAAGTTGCCTTAAGGCTTCGTGCCTTACCACTCCAGCGAAAACATATTTCGATGCACTTTCAATCAATGTTTTTGGCAACGAGTGTCTTTTAGTTTAGCTGTATTTACGTCCCGTTTTAAAGTATCACGAGGCTCTTTTTGGGACGGACCTCGTTATTTTGAACCATGGTCAGATGACGATGTCACCAACCGACACTCTCAGAAGGGAGACATGTCTATATAGGAATATCCATAAATTCTTCTACCCCACATTAACTTGAAAACGGCGACATTTATTGCCATAAATATGGTGTCTAGGTATAGTAAAGTAACCATGCGCTACACGGTGAGATCGCTTACAGTGCCACCTGGCGGCAAACAACTTAGTTAGCGTTTCTATCTCGAAAACGGTACAAGAAACGGGGGAAAATTCAATTACAAAATTGTAGAGCGTCTTCGATTTAGTACGAAAAGATACAGCGCAATAATGCTAAGAACAAACATATAAACAGCGCTTGTTTGGAATTTCCAACACTCTTACGCCAGAAAAGCGTTACAAAGAAAACAGATCAATTAGTTATCAGCAGATATTTTTCAATTCCTACTATTAGTTCACACTCTCCCTATAATATATATCTTGTTCAAATTTTGCAATCGATTTTAAACTAACTTGATGAGCTGAGACTTGACTTTAAACAAGCTCAAACTAGATGACAAATGCAATATTAATTCGCTTTCTTGTCTGTATTTCTATTTTGCATTGTGCGTTTTTCATTATATCTCGAAAACTATTAACATTACAGATTTGGTTCTTGGGTATAGTTTCCATGGATCATTCGAGACCTCCATATTTCAGCCATATCTTTGCACATGCGCATTACATTTTCATTATATCTCTAATCACCTAAGTAGGAATTGACTTAAATTTTTGTTTTATATTACTTGTTATTTTCGGTGTTCAAAATGCTCTCCGTCAGCTACAATGCACATCTGGAATCTTTTTTGGATTTCTTGCTGCACATTTTGTAGCATATCAGGTGACACGCTGCGCAAGCATCATTAATGTGCGTTCAGTGAACTTTTTGTACTTAGCATTATTGTCATCAAGGAGTTTTTTGTCCTTAATCGAAGACACTCTACAATCATGTAATTGACTTCTTTCCCGTATCTTGTACAGTTTTCGAGATAGGAATGCTAACTCCGTTGTTTGCCGTCAGGTGGTGCTGCAACCGATCTCACCGTGTAGCGCGGGGTCACCTTACTATACCTAGACACCAAGTTTGTAGCAATAGTTGTCGCCGTTCTCAAAGTTCACAGAAAAGTTGATGTGGGGTAGAAGTACTTTAGTGGACAACCTGTATGTTGGTCAAAATTTGCGTGAGCAATATGCAGAATATTCCTCCCCCTTTCCTTTGTTAGAATATTACATTGTCTGTCGCGTGCACCCCTATTGGAAAAAATTCAAAATACCGGTATCAGTAAAAATGATACCGGAACCAGTAAAAACATACTGGAAATTTTAAAGCCGGTATGAAATCATACTGGAAATTTTGAAGCCGGTATGAAACCATACTGGAAATTTTGAAACCGGTATGAAACCATACTGGAAATTTTGAAGCCGGTATGAAACCATACTGGAAATCTTGAAGCCGGTATGAGACCATACTGGAAATTTTGAAGCCGGTATGATACTACACTGAAAATTTAGAAGCCGGTATGATACCATGATGGAAATTTTGATACCAGTATGAAAGCATACTGGAAATTTTGAACCAATATAAAAATATACTGGAAGTATTTAAGACAGTATACTGGTTTAAATACTTGTAATAAGTGCGTAACAATAACTTAAATACTTGTAATATAAAAAGTTTGATTAACCGTATATGTGTATGGAAGTGGATCCGCGGAGGGAGAGAGATAAGCCCCCTAAAGTAGGCGTAATCTAATTTTTTTAAATAAAATTAGTTATTACTAGGGGGCTCTGCCCCTGCTCGCCAACCCCCGCGTTTGCTACGCAAACCTTGCTCGCTTCGCTTTATTAATACCTTGGTCTTGTTTCAGCCCCAGCAACATGTCCGGAGACATGCCCACTGCCAGCCTTCGCATCGGACGTCGGAAGTCGGACAACAGTTCGGCCGAAAATCGGGAGGAGATGGACTCGAGTGAGTCCATTCTGGACAAAGAAGAGAGGAGGAAGCAGAGGAGGAAAGAGAGGAAGAGGAGGCGGCAGAACAGGAACAAAAAGAGAAAGAAAAACAGCCGCAAAGAATGTAAGTGGATTTCTTGTCTTTTATTTGAGAATTATATTAAACATTGATCTGAAATGATTAAAAGAATATTTTTCACATAAAATTCTTATTGGTAGAGCTTTGAAATATAAAATCTTGCAATAGTTAACAAACATGTGCTTGCTTCATTTCACTTCCCTTTTTCCTTAATTATTAAGTAAGGATAAAATAGCAGATTAAATTTCCACAAACTCAACACTTAAAAGTGCAAAATTATAACACAATAATATCAAAATATCTTTAAAAATATTAATAAGACTTCGAAAGAGTTTGAAAACTTGCGCGTTTTCCATGCAGCAAACAACTATCCTTCCAAACAAACTTCTACAGTTGTAAACTAAACTTGATTTCCACTGTCCTAGTTTGTACATTAATATGATCTGCTTTATATTTATTAATTTATAAACAGAGAAGTATTGTTTGTCCTTCTTCAAATTCTTAAAAGAATTTCTCATCCATTAAGCTCACGCATATTCGTCATATTCAGAATTACTGGATGTGAATATTCTCACCGTGAAAGATTTGATGCATTAACTCACAGAAAAGCTTCATAAAACGTTTACATTCAGGGTTATTATCTTCTTTAAATGGGTTCGATAATTTGTTTGTACGAATATGAATATTATATTTTTCGGTTTCAAATAAAATTATTAGTTTACATTATTAAAAACGTATTGTTAATATTGAATAAATGATTTAAAAATACTTCCCCTCTTTTAAGTTCCATTCTTTTTCATTATACATGGAGTAGGTCAGAATTAGAACTTCAAAAATTAAGTTAAAAAATATAGAAAAAGTAGACATTAATAAAAATGACAACAATACACCTTTTTTGCGCGCTAACGCAGCAGCATTAAGTGATTTCATCATCAGAAATAAACGTATTTACAAACAGAACTTATAAAATAATTAAAACACAAATAAGAAAATTAGTAAGAAAAATACAATTAGAATGAAAGCAAAATGGATGAAAATTGGAAGAGAACTAAAATGGCGATTCTTCCTCAGAGGCCACACGCCATTGTAGTTCTAAAACAGGACAAAAATTTTCTGAATAAAGGAATGACCTTTAGTCAAAAATTATTCCTTTATGTGGCCTGAATTTTGTCCAACATCTGAAAATAGGATAAAAGAAAAAAAAAGAAAAAACTTAACAGATACCTTTAAAACAGAAACAATAATGAGACAGAAACCAAAATGCAAAAAGTCACCCTCTTCCAAAACAGACGCTCTAGACAAAGAAAGCCAAATAACATCTATAAGCAAGTCCCTAGCTCCATCTATGTAGAAGAATTCGAACTATTCTTGTAGGAGTGGTCAGTCTAGTGGAGTAGGTCAGTGTTTATAAAGTTTTCATACATAAAAGTTCGGCAGATATCTCCATTTGACACTTTCATAGCATTATAAAGAATTTGATACAAAACAAATATTAACCTTCCAACGGGCGAGCTAAATTTTTTTACACTAGCGGGTGCGTGTAGTACTTTTTACGACACAAGAAGATTCCTAATTTTTACCCTTGCAGTTGTAAGTTACTTCATCATAGTAATAAGAGACACATCAGAAAAGCAAATTCTTCCTTCAAGAGTGAAAATTATTTTTTTTCTATTATTTGCAAAATTTAAAATTATACTGAAATCAGAGAAAGCAATGAGATTCAATACTATTATTTTCTAGAAAAGGTATTAAGCAATACATAATAAAAAATAGTATAATACCAACTAAGATTGTACAACAAAGACTTTCTTCTTAGTTTCTTATCATTGTTCTCGCATTCGAAGCATTGAACTTTTGCCAATGAGTGACGCTTACAAGTATACTACATATTGCACCTACTGTATTTCATGGATTTTAATGATCGTTTTATTTCTTTCAAACACAAACCACAAGCTCTTTTCCTCAATGCTGGTTGCTGTTCACTTGCTTTTTCAGGTTGTGATGTATAATTTAGATTTAAAGACACGGTAATGTCATATGGCGATGATCAGATTTTTTGGTCTCGAGTAGGTGCTTTCATAAGACTGAGGTTTTTCAAGAAAATTCTTCGGCTTGGTGGATTATTGGCAGGCTTATTACATATTAAATATTTTTTGCAATGTAAAATGGAATATTAAATCGCTGTAATGCGCAATGGATATATAATTATCAAACTGAAACTTTAAGACGTGAAAAAAATTCAAATTACACGAGCGGGCGTGCGTCGTAATTTTTACGACAGAAGGTATGGCATAAAACAGTATGAAATCACCTTGAAACTCGGACAACCCCATTTAATCCTGAAAAGAAGGGTCGCATGAAGGAATAGGAATGACCTTCAGACAGTTTTGACTCCGAACGTGAGAACAGGGCATGAAAAATCCCGTTTGTCATAAAAATTGCGCTGGAAAGTTAAGGCTTCATTTACTAAGAACCCTACAAAAAAGAACCATAACATGACACCAGCGGGAGTGTTCTCCCCTAAACTTTCTCGTATACTTCCCCCAAAAGGTACCGTTTCTCCTTCCCCCGCGTGGCTAAAAAAATTCGTACCTACTGTTATCCAGAATCCAATGACTATCAGAAGGTTTTTCATTATAGTGATTGAAAAATTTCTAGGTAAAGAATCGCACACTGCTAGTTTCCACTCTTGCCGTCTCAAGGACAAACTGACGTAATTCGCTCCTTTCGCGCGCTCAGAAGATTGATTCCGTACGCATGCGCGTGGAGACAGCGGATTGGTTTCAATAGTAAATTATACAGACCGACAGACAGTCAACCCTTTGACGGATTTGACCCAAAATTTTATACGGACCTACATTCATGACGATAAAACTGTGTACCAAATTTTATCCATCTAGCTATTCAAGTTTTTGAGTTATAGTGTTCACATGACTCCGGACATACAGACAGACAGACTTCCCGTTGACGGATTTTGTCCAAAATTTGATAGAAACCTACAAATTATGTTTAAAGACCACATACCAAATTTCATCCCCATAGCTCTCATAGTGTTCGAGTTATCGTGTTCACAGACATGCAGACACACAGACAGACATAATTCCAAAATTGTGTTTTTTGGATTCAGGAAGGTCTAAAACGTGGAGATTCGTCAAAATCTCGAGTTCGAATTTTTTGACGATTACAATACTTTCTCTTTGTATACTTCGTATACGAGAAAGTAAAAAGCAATATAATTGAAATTATACAGAAAGAAAGTAATTATTTTTCCTTATATCTTTTACATGTTGATTTGTCAATTCTAAATCTATAACTTTTTTGGATGCAAATTGAGAATTTCATACAATTTTAATACCTCGAATGTTGTTTTAAAATTCATGCACTTTTAAAAATTCAAGAAATGAAGAAATAACTCTCTGCGAATAAAACTTATTCAAGGCAAGCATTCTTTAAAAAATACCTTTGTCTTGAGAAGTAACAAACTTGAAAGAGTGGAACATAACTTGAAGAATGATAAAAACATTTGCATGTGACTTTTTTTGGTATTTTTTTTTTCACCCATCTGAAACACCTTTTATTATCATCTAAGACAGGATTAGGTTAAATTCAGTTCTTCTTTAATAGTTATGCTTTATTATTCTTTTTGAGAAAAGGGCAGAAGCTTTAAAACAGCTGTTTTAAGAAGATTTTAAAGGCGATTTTGTGTAAGGAAAATAACCGCTTGTTTAGGAATATATATCTTTATTTAATTATCGACTACCATCAGAGCTTTTCTGTTTATATGTTAATATAAAATCTCTTTATCAGAAAACAATATTTCATGGTTTTCTAACAAGCTTTCTTGTGACAATTCAGATAAAATTACATATTTTAAATATATATGTAGTTTATACTAATGCAGAAAAGCAACAAAAATCTTTTCTCAAAAAAACAAATTTAGCGTGAGAAAAAAGTTCCTCGAATGAATTGATCTCTTAGAAATTTGTTAGAATATCTTGATTTAGAGAAGAAAAGTATTTGTATTAGTATTTTTGAATGTTATTCTCTTTAAAAAGCTGTGTGTTTTTAATGAACGTATACCAGATACAGTTAATAATAATGAGTAAGAAGCTTAATCAAAGTTACTTCCCCACATTTTGCCCTAAAAATTGTTGAAACAAAGCAACTTTGAAATAGTTTATTAATAAACTATTCATATGCTTCACTATAGCAGTAGCAGCTTTTAAATCAGGATTTATTTGTTGATCTTTAAATATTGCACAATCCCATACTGTTGGCCAGATAAAAACTTTCCCTTTATATAAATGTTGCATTTTGTGAGGAAACGTTACACTAGTTGTTCCTTAGTTTATAATGTCTTTACAACAATGGTTTTTTCATCTGTGTGTATTGTAATCTACACACACTAAATAAGTAACACCCTACTATCTATCCACCACGAGAACTCTGCTCGCCAAGTTGTCTCGTTGACGGCGGTTGCTATAGCGACTGGTTATGTTAAGGAAGATCCATTTCGAATAGGAGGGATACGACGGAAGTCGGAGTTTTATTTTATTCTTGGCACCGGTTTGCGGCGGTAGTTGATCATTCGTCTTCTCGGTTTTGCCGCAATGGGGCCGTTCATAAATGATGTCGCACTTTTTTTCAATATTTTTGACCCCCCCTTGTCACATGTCACACTATATTACATAAACATATACTTGAAGTTCAGAAACAAAGCACTACGTTATAGATCATATATCAAATTTTATTTTTAAACTTTGACTATGTGTTTTAATGACATTTGTGAGCATAACAATAATAATGATTATATGTGTACTTATTTTGCATGAAATAAGATTAAGGTTTACAACAAAAAACCTAATTAATATACAATAGTAATAAAATATTAATATAAAAGAGCAATTGTAAACAGTAGTATTTTGGAATTTGATATATTTTGCTTTAAATCTTATCTTTACTTTATGAACACAAAATTAAACAGATTGAATTTTTTAAAAAACGCCTCAATAAGATCAACCTGTTTGTGCCACTGCCAGTTCTACCACTCACCCAGGTGGGGCGACGTATCTTTTGTTGGACATTTCAAGGGTGTGACAGGGGGAGGTTTTCTTCTAATGGTGAAGAATTTCTGCTGCTACCATTTCTCAGAACCTACCCTGAATGCCTTTTTCGAAAAGAAAGGAATATAAGTGAAAAAAAAAATCACATGAAAGTTGTTTTAGCCCCGATTTAAAAAATACCCTCAAATTATGGTAACTTCAAAATTTAATCTGCTGATTTTAAATGTTTTTATTTTAACCAAAATGTGTGATGTCACACTTCTCGTTACCCCCTCCCTCCCCCTTGTCACAAACTGTCACAATTTCACGAACCCCCTCCCCCCCTCCAAGCGTGACATCATTTGTGGACGGCCCCAATTGCACGTTCCTTCCCATTTGGAGATAAGCTCGCCAATGTAACAAACTTGAATGGATGTCTACCTACTCGAAATGGATTCTTCCACCTACGATAACCTGTTTCTATAGCGACCGCCGTCAACTAAACAACTTGGCGAACAGAGTTCTCTTGGCGGCCAGACACTATCTGCCCCGTAGATATGCATATTTGTAACTGCGAATATTTATACGTTCATTATTCACAGAATCAGCTATTTAAAATATTCTGAAGTAATTTCCTACTGTGCAATCTTTATTTATCTCTTCTGTATACGCAAATATCTTTCTTATATCTTTTGTGTTTGTTTGCTTCTACTCAAACACGACAATAATGGCTTTGAAAATATATAGGGGATTTATAAATAGAAACGGTTTGAAAATATGTAAGGTGTCCAGTCTGATTGTGGTTAATTTATTGAAGAATGCTTTAAACGACATGAGGAATTACATTTTGTGTTGTGTGTGAGTCAATAAATATACTGCTTAAAAAATCACAAAGTCTAAATTTTCATACAATCTACTGGGCATATTAGTCACATTTGGTAAAATATTCTTGACACATTAACATTTTAAACAAAAAAATTTCATTCTTCTGTGACTAAGACTGACCAAATTATGAAGATTTGAACACCACTAATTTAGACGTTTTTAGACTATTACCGCCTAGAGAGGGATCCACCAATGAGCGTGCAGCCCTTGCTTGGTTGGCCGTTGGTTGAATTAAAATAGTGGTATTCAAATCTTCATAACTCGGCCATTTTTAGTCGCAGAAAAGTGGAACTTTTTTGTTTAAATGTGTTATGTGTCAAGAATATTTTACTCAACATGACTAATAAAACCGAGGGACTGTATGAAAATTTAGACATTGTAATTGTTTTAGCTGTACTTGCATGGACTCAAAAATCTTATAATGATTGTTCGATTAGCTCTAAAATTTTTATTTATACAAAGAATGTTAAGATTCTAGTACAAGCACTAGTCCATAGTATGTAGGTTTATTTTAGTATTAGTTTTATTTGAATTATTACGAAAGTTTGACCTCTAGCATGTTTGAAGTTTTGGGGAATTTCCTCTAAAAAGAAGCAGAAATTCAAGATTTTTGTAAATTTATAATAATTTATACTCAAAAATCATACTCTAATATTAATCTTCATTAAATTCGAATCTAAAAAACATATTTTGGTGTTTCTATTTCACAATTTAAAAAAAAAAAGTGCTCCGAACGTGTTCGGATACCTTAGACCATGATTGTCGTGTCTGACCTATGTCTTTTCTCACTGTTTTTTCCCTTCTCCTCCTTTTTGTATCTCTTGCTCTCTTTCGATTCCCCTCTGTATCTGCAAAACACCTCTATCCCCTTATCAGTGAGGAGCCGTGACAAACGATCTCTCTTTCCGGAAGACCTCCGAGTCCGCCACCGATGGACGCTACACGAAGACCTCTGCTACCACTGGCTGGTGGACGAGTGCAGCTGGCCGCAGTGCAACAGGGCGTGCCCCAGACTCCACGACCCCTTCACTGGCGAGGAGCTGGACTTCATCGAGCTACTCAAGTCCTTCGGGTTGGACATGAGCAGTGTCGCCAACGCACTGGGCATAGACCTCGTGACCCTCAACGACATGGACCACGACACGCTACTGCAGTTGCTAACCCAACAAACCAACAAGTAAGAATCTCCACCCCCCTGTATTCCAGACCATGAGAGCGCCTGTCCTTCCGCCAGTTTTGAAGGAGGTTCTCTTTCACGTGGTTCATTCAAAGGCAGCTACACGCACCACTTCCATAACTGCTTCCCGATTTGAGCACCGCTTGTTTCTACAGACCATGGTTGCTGTTTCGACTTGCATAACTTTCAACCACACATTTCTCGACCTTTCTTGGGTTCTGTGTCCGACGCGCACAGGCGCATTTCCGCACATCATTAACTAGTGGAATTTGCGCACACATTGTAGGTTTACTGGATCCTAATTGCCTTTGGCAGGAAAACTTGGCGAACAACTAGAGGGGCAATAGAGAATGCATACTTAAGAGAGTGATTGATGTTTGGGGTTCTTTCCTATGAGATAATCACCACTTTCCCAAGGGGAATTGATAATTACATTATTCATGTATTTTCAATTTATTTAACATAACGATTAATTTATATGGATTATTTATTGTTTAATTAAATTATATCTGTATTAGCCTTATGTTTGAAAATAACAGTTATAAAGGCCCTTAGCATTTTCCCAGGGAAGCATCGTTGTGTTATCAGGGGCAGGAAGTGTCATTCTCCTACTGACATTGATTGATTGCCATATGTCAAAGGTTTTCGATGCGCCAAAGCCAAGCCAAATCATATAGACATCGATAAAGTTTACAATACTGCAACCTTTCTAACGCTTGTGCGCAAAGAACACTACTTAATTACTTATCGAAAATGCGACTGTGCGCAAGTTCCACAATACCCTTTCTTGCACACTGAAAATTAGATCAACTTCTGCACCACGTCTCGTTGAAAGTACTGAGTCATCAATCCACCGTGAAGAATCGTTTGCCTTCTATATTGTTATCTTATAATACTTAAAAGATATTGTCGTCTTGAATAAAATATCAGATAACTGAGGAAAGGTTGAAAATACTTAGCATTTGTAGAATTTAGACTTAAATCACCCTTCATTGTACTTAACAACCTCAATGCATACAGTAGAAGCTTACACTCCAAAATTGATCAACATGGCACCTCTTCCATCTACCAAGTGTTCGTAACTTTCCCTAGAACGATTCTGTTGACACTACAGCTGATTATATGAAATATAAATGTGCTCCATATTTATCTTTTTTGTTCATAATCTGAATGGACGTTTTACCTGAACGAGAAACGCTTCACCAGTTATCAGTGTTATTCTGACAGCGAAAGTAATTAAGATTGATAATTGCAATTGATTGGATTATTTCTTGGATATTGTGGATTTTGGTGAGTTTTCTTAGTTCTCGTAAAATTTCAAATTCATTCATTCGGTGTTTTTTTATTTATCAAGTAAACATTGTCAGTATTCAAAGCAAACAATTGAGATCCATGAAAAATAACTACTGATACTTCACTCCTTTCTCGAAAGATGTCGTTCATTATGCCTTCAAGAAGTAAAACAACAACCCCTCTTCAAAGAAAGCATCACAAGATGCAAATAAAAAATTGAACAGCTTTATTAAAATGGTTACAAAATAAAGAGCGAGCATGTTCTTGCTGAAATCTTTTTTAATGTGTTTCCATGCACATTTTAGAAGATATTATCGTCCATGCAGCCTAAATAAAATAGCAGAGAACTCAGAAAAGATTGAACATACTTAGCATTAGTAGAATTTATACTTAAATCACCTTTCATTGTGCTTGACAATAGGAACGAAAAAATAAATGTATTTATATTTATGAGTAATTTTATGATAACTTTTCAAACTCCAGTATAGTTATATGTTTACCTTGTAGACTGTAAATTTTTAATAGTAATTATATGGTAAAATTGTAGAATGCATCATGTGTGTAGAGTGGATTATCAGCACTTTGTACAGTACTATAATTCAATAAAGTACCTATCAGAACTTTATTGAAAATACTTTTTCGAATTACAAATGCAGATGCACACTTAGATGAATTTTTCTAGAATTCATAAGTACACTAAATCTTATGATTTACTTTGTTTCACTATGATATGAGTTTTAAACATTGCAGTTTTATAAGCAATTTTAAAAGCGTTGTAACACTTTAGAACTAATAATTTAATACTTCTTTAGTTTATCAGTACTGAACCGTTTCATATACCTTTAAGAAAGTTTTATTCTTTATGAAAATGGTAGTTGCTTTTCTGAAATAACTTTAAAATAACTTAAATGAATTTTTCTAGATTTCGTAAATGAACTAAATATCTAAATTATGTTTCATTATGAAATCAGTTTCAAAATTTGTAATTTTATAAGCATTTTTAAAAGCTTGTGGCAATTTAGAACCAATAATTCATACTTTTTTAGTTTATCAGTACTGAACTTGCTTATTCGCTTTTAAGAAGTTTTATCCAGTATGAAAATGATTCTTGTTTTTTCTGTAATAACTTTGAGATACTTCATTCAAATAGGAAATAACTTTATCAGTTTTAGCTTCTATAAAATTTCTCCAAATAGTTGATCGAATAAATCAAGTCTTTAAATGTACAAACGTATTTATTTATGTAAAAGTTATCCATGTATGAATGTTTTTTATAATGCAAGATCACGCGTTCTATTTCCCTACTTGAATGAAGCTCCTCGTAATTATGTTGCTTCATAAACCGTGTTCAATTCACCAAGGTTCAGGTTCTTACATGTCTTGAGCCTTACCGACGTTATCATTGTCATTCAAATATTTCATTTTTACAGCCAGGGAACTTTGTTGTCCTTCGAATCTGCCTTTGTTACATCATTAAATATGAATGTTTTTAAATGAATCATAAAAAAACTCCAACTTCTACCTCTGAATGGATATTGCACAAAACATTTTTTAAGTGTCTTGTTTTCAGTAACGCATATATTTATTCTATGGATTTATGTTTTAACAAATGAAATGAATCTCATTTACATCCTATTGTTTTTTTAAATTACGTTTACTAAATGTAATTATTTTGTTTAAAATATTGTTTTTGCCACTTTTTATGATATATAATTCAAAATAATTTTAAAATAATAAGAAAATCTGATGTATAAAGGATAATATTAGAACCGTATCGTATGGATGTTAAATTTCAAATTATTTTTCAAAATTTCACACCTGAATAAAAAAAAAAGCAAAATATTGATAATTTTTTAAGAATTTTCTATTAAAACGTTAAATGACATTTATAAAGAAAATAATTAAATGAAATTGATGATAAAGTTTTCTTTTTAATTTTATTTTTATTTATTTAGTATTATCACTGCTTTAATTTTAAAACAATTAAATCGATTAATATGTATAAATCTCTGTGTGAAAATTTAGGCTGTTTTATTTCATTGAGTTCGTCATTTTCAGCATGATAAACTTGACGTGAAATTTGTAGTTGTTTTATAATTATTTATTTTTTTAATAAAGGAAAATTATAAGTAGATTATTTTAGATATACTGAACATTTGTGATTTTTTGTAGTTCTTAACGAAATCTCATTTTCAGAAATATTTTTAAGACACTTTTCTCTATTAAAGTAAATCCAAAGAATAAACGATGCAATGTTCAAATACTTTTTATGTTGTGATTTTGTGTGTATGTGTAAATATATGTAATTTTTCATGTTTTGTACATAACTATTTTAGATTTGTTCTTATATAATCTATAGTTCTGTATTGTTATTGTACATAAGTATGATAAAAAAATTGATTTATCATTGATGGTCTGTGGAATTTATTTAATTTACACCTCATTACCAATTTTTTAGCCATACGAGGAACAAAAAAATTTAAAAATAAATTAAACTTTCGTTCTGCAAATAAGGTCTACCACTCTTTTGCACAATAGCCTATAGGTTTGTTAAAAATTATTATTATACTCAAAATATTGAGAAAACACGTATTATAAGAACATGTTGACTTAAGTTATTGTAAATGTTATAATAAATAATAATTGTGAGCTTCAACTGATGAAAACTGATGCTAAAATGTTAACTAAACTAAAATATAAGGAAATGATTAAACTTTTCCAAAATGGGTTTTTTTCATCTTTCCTCTTTTTACTCCCCTTAAAGGAATGGAAACAATTTATCTTTTAAAATAGGAAAAAATAAATATATTTATAATAATTATATCCCTTTCAAATATAAATTGCAGTCTTTCAATATATTTAAGTAATTTTCTTGAGAGAGAGAATTAACAATTTTTTTTGTATAAATTATTTCAACTAAAACCTAAAAAATAATAGTGCAAGTTTTTGATCCAATTATTTTATTGGAATACCATTTCATTTTAGGTACATAGTAACTGAGAGAACATTTACAAATATGAGATACATATTTAAATAATTGGTGTTTAAAAGTCAAAATCAAATAAAAGACAAGACCCTCAAGACAAATTACGTGTTTATATATTAACCCCCTAGCATGCTTAAAAAAACAGAACGTAACCCAGTATTCAAAATAAATTTAGGATCAGGGCATACTTGCAAATTCTAATTTATTTTTCTGTGTTATGATGATTTTGCTATAGACAGTACTTCTACAAATTAGCTCTGTTATCCACATCCCTTTTTTCCCACTAATACAACGCCTACAGTGATGAATAAGGTATGAGTGGATAGGACTTTATACCCATCCTCTTCCAACAGGTTTTAAAACAACATATTCAATTTGTTTTAAAACACAATGTTTACTTAAAATTTTTGAGACAAAAAAAATAAAATATAGTTTACGAAGAGATATTGTTAATAAGTTAAACTCAATAACTTTGTACTGTCTTTGCTATTTCGTGCACATACTTCACACGATTTTGCAGGTTATAAATAAGTGAATACAAGTTTACTAACCTTACAGAAGGCCAGAAACCTTTGGAGTACCACACGTAACTCAGTTAGTCCTAAAAGTCTACAGCTCAGTGAAAGCCAGATTTGGCTGGTCTATCACTTAAGCTAGACCATTGGGACATTCCTTTCAGCAGCTTATAACATATGAAATGTAGAATATGTAACTGCACCTATCTTCTGTATAAAAGAAAAATTCACATAAAAGCTATATACTGCAATTGCTTACCTGGTAGACATGTTTTCTGCTTATGAGATGCTCTATGCGTGAATTGTTCACAATTATTATATTGTTGTGTCAGGAAGTAATCCTAAAAGTTCTAGTTTTTAAGAAATAAATCACTGAATTTATAGTAGAAATAAATGCAGACTTGCACATGAATTAAATATTTTACACATGAAATGCAACGTCAGAATTGATTCTTCGAATAAAAGATACAGATATAAAGTAATTGGCTTAATAAATGAAGAGCTGATTTTCATAGGCACTAATCAAATTTTGGTATACATATTCAAAATGATGCTTCATTGTTTACTTTCGCTTACTTTGCAGACAATATGAGAAGAAACTTAGAAAAACAGATTATAGTAAATAAAAAAAAATTCTAATATTTAAGAAATAAATATATTATACTTACTAAGAGAAATGAAAGCCAAATCTTATCGTTATGATGAAAGGAAATAGGAACTATTATGATCTAAAGTGTACTCCGAACACGGTGCTCGTTGCTAGCACAAAAATAGTCCTAATTCCGTACAATTAACAAATTAAATTCAATGAGGTTAAAAATATATCAATAATGAAGCTTATCAGGATTTCAAAAAGCAGCGAAATAGTTATGAATAAAACGTATAAATTATTTGCACTAAATAATGGAGGGGAAATATTCAATACATGTATTTCAACACTTTTTGGAGGAAAATAAAATCATGATATGATCATTCTTACAATTTATCATGAAGTGAGTATTTGAAAATCGATGAATATATGAATTAAAATGATGGAATAGCTTACCTTGCTGCTTTTGCTGGGTTGGATAAGTCCTTTCTGCCTATGGAAGCAATCCATCGCTGTCGAAGTTCATCGTCTTTAGGAAAATTAAAAGCTAACACCTTGGGCCCTGTTTTATAATTTCCTTTGCAGTACGGCACACTGCAAATGTTAACCATGACAATGCTAAAAATTGAAAGACAAATGATAATCCAGATAATAACAAGAAAGAAGTGACGGTCGTACTATACGGCGGGAAATATGAGCATTTGTAGTAAATAATGTTTTACTGCGCATACGCGAAATGTAATTCTATGTACTGTCAACAGATGGGGCCATCAAAAGCTACTCTAAATAAAACATAAGAAAGGCGCAGTTCGGGTCCGCCCCGTAGAATTTTCGTGAAAACGTCGGAATAAAATCTTAAAAGAAGTATTTCGTATTAATATGTAATTTAATTATCAATCTCTTTAATACAATATTTACACAGAATAGTATAATGGTTACAGAATAGATAAATCACAAGCTACCACAGACCCTTGCTTCATGCGATAAACTTGTGATTTATCCATTCTGTATCCATTATACTACTCTGTGTAAATATTGTATTAAAGAGATTGATAATTAAATTACATGTTTTATGATTTTATCCCGACGTTTTCACGAAAAATCTACGGCGCGGTCCCGAACTGCCCCCTTCTTATGTTTAGTTTAAATTGTAGTATTCATTTCTAATCAACGGAGTAACAGTGTTTAAAACTATTCTTTGCAATGTGGACAATAATTTTCGTCTTTTACGAAAACAATTATTTCAATTACAAATTAAATAAATTAATTAAAAATTGCAAATGAAATAATCAAATAACATATTAAAATGAAGCGGTAGGTCGTTTCTTTACCTCTGTTGAAACAGTAGCCAGGATCATGAAAAAAATATCTGAAATATACATTTGACCCTTTATAATATTTCTTTCCCTCCTGAAACAACCTTTTATCTGTCATGTATGGTAATTTTCCGTGGCGCCGAAGTTAAATTATTCCCTTCTTTTTCTACCGGCAGAAAAATTCCATCGTCTCAACCATTTATTCATGGAAGAAAGTCGATAAGCTATATGTCTCGAGTGTTGCAAAGTTAAAACTTCTCCAAGCCTGTCTAGTTAGGGTCCAAAGCATTTTTGTGGTATTCACCGAGATAATTCCTCCAAACAATTTCGATGCTTTTAAGAAAAATGTTATCGAAGAACAGTTTAGCAATATCGCCCACACGCAAGACTGGCGTTGGAATTTCCGAAATACACCACCAACAAGAAAAATACGAGCTTCCATTTTGCTGTACAGTAGAACCCCGCTAATCCGAAATTCCGTTTAATTCGAACCGATTTTATTTTCGAAAACTATATGTAATTAAAAAAGATTACCCGAAAAGATTTAAATATACATACTAAAACCAAAAAAGTACTTTTTCAGCATGCATAATTTTGTACACATCGAAGAAACTAATGCAATTCGCCGAAAGATGAGGTCACTTCATACAGGAGCACATCCATTACTCTAATGAAAAGGGGAGACATATTCTCTTTCTATTGCTTTTGAATAAAAGAATTCAAGAGATAGTAGTACTGAGTACTTATAACTTAAATAGTTTTTAGTAAATAATAGGTACAGGGGAAAAAAGTCATAAGTAGCCGGAAGTGTGAATCAGTCTGTGTGGATGAGTGCTCAATTATTATCCTCGACAATGAGATTGTTCTCATCACATATGAAACGCATTAGGAGTAGAAGTCGGGTTCTTGATAAGTTATTCGCGAGAATGTTTTCCAACCACTGTAATTTAAGTGACAGTGTTGGAGTTTGGAAATGCCAGGAGAGGGTAAACCGACATTTTGTGGCATAGTGCATTGGTTCTCCTTTTTCTCCGCACGAGCAGTTGTCATGTCTTCGAAGATTGAAGCGATGAAGGCACGAAGGGAAAGGCCCGTGTGATAGAAACCTACAAATTATGCGTAAAGATCACATATCAAATTTAATCCCCGTGGTTCTAATAGCTTCCGAGTTATCGTGTTCACAGACAGACATAACTCCAAACTTGTGTTTTTCGAACTCAGGGAGGTCTAAAACGTGAAGATTCATCAAAATCTCGGGTTCGAATTTTTTTGACTTGATATCTCGAGGTGGAATTTATAGATGATTATAATACTGTTTCTTCTTCGTTTACGTGAAAGTAAAATTAAAACGTAGCTCTTTTAAGTTCTTAAACTCATTTTTGCGCTCTCTGGTAATGGTGCGCTGGGCACTCAGCTTTCCTGCCCCGAAAGGACGAGATCTCTTCCCGCCAAATTGTCTAGATTGTGGCGGTCGCTATAGAAACAGGTTACCATCGGGAATCCATTTCGAGTAGCTAGAAGTTCATTCAAGTTTGTTACATTGGCGCACTTGGAACCAAATGAGAAGGAACGCGCAACTGCGGCAAAACAGAGAAGACGAGTGATCACGTACTCTTTTCCCGACGCAAACTGGTGACAAGAATAAAATAAAACCCAGATTTCCGTCGGATTCCTCTTATTCCAACTGGATCTGCCCAAGCTAACATAGCCAGTTGCTATAGCGGCCGCCACCAACCAGACAACTAGGCGGGCAGAGATCTCGTCGTGAGCAGACAGTTAATACGCCACTGAACAGAGCGGTGAGTAGAAAGCATTCTGAAAGGAGCCCCGATTTGGAGTAGTGGTGGTTTAGTAGTAGTGGTTGCGAGCCGTGAAGAGGCGAACTGACTGTGCCAGTGCGGAGCACGACGGTTGCTGCTAGTTAAAAATAGACATTTTAAGGCATGAAATTGGCATATTGCGAAATGGCCAACCCCAAGTTCTGATCCTAACTCCATTGAGAATCTTTGGGGGTGCAATAGTTTGTACAGTTTTTCGTGATAGGCGGCAATATCTGAGAAGGAATTATTTAAAAATGACAGTACTCCCACATGAACCAATGAAGCTGTACTGTCGTGGGTTCACTTGGCAGAGGCTTGTGAAGTCTCTGCCAAGTTGCATATTCGAGGTGATTCAGAAAAGTGGTGGCCCTACTCATTTTCGAGTGTGTGAGTTTATAACTGTATCCGGATTTCAAGTAATGTTAATTTTATTTAAAACTTACCAATTTCCTATATTTTGCACTTTTTATATTTAAGCCACAAATCATAATAAAATTATAAATATTTTTCGAACTATATGTTTTTGTTTCGTTAATGTAATTGCATATTTGATTTAATTATAATTAAAATAGAGCCAACATTTTTTTGAGTTTATAATTTCTATGAAATTATTCGAATGAAATTAGGTATGTCATCAGCTGGCACACTGCGCGCGAATCTTGTAAATAAATTTAATTCGTCTGTTTAACTTTCTCGTATTACTACGAATCAATATTCGCAAACCCAATTACACATGGAAAAAACCTAGTCGAATACTGCCTTTTAACGTACTCATGTGGCACAATGTTAAAAAGCTTTAATCGGTTGCACAATTTTCCAGCCTCTCTCGTTCTCACAGTCCTACCCTCAGGAAACTCGAGGACGAAATGTCCTTTTCCTTAAATCTCAGGACAAAAAGGAATCTGCCTTCGCTTTTCGGCTTGCCGACAAGCATATTTTTTCCGATTGATTGATTGATTTTGGAACAATAACACCCTGCTAGAAAAACTCCAAACGAGAGAATTCAGAACTTCTGCAGAAATTCACAATAGACACGCTGTTGTATTATAAAATATTACTTCTAATACATAATTTAATTAAGACAGATAACGATGGGGTTAATACTAGTAAAAATGTTTCATAAAAACAATTTTAAGAAACGCTTTTCTAAAAGGTACATTTCTTTTATTTCAATTATTTTCTATTTTTCATTCTTTAATTTTTAATTCGTTATAATGAATATCGAATCTTCAAATGACTTTTTTCTCAAATTCACTACCAGGTGGCGACATTCGCGTGGAATCAAAATTTAACCTTCCAGCGCGCGTTAATTATTTATGTGATCTGTATTTGAAAACTTCATACTAAACCAGGGGTTCCCAACCTTTTTTCCTTCGCGTACCCTTTGATTAATCTTTTTATCTTCGCGTACCCCATAGTGCCAGATCCAGCTCCACTCCCTACCCCCAACCATCCGTCTGCACAAAGAAATTTTTATCAATAATGTTAAGGTTAGCTGAAAAGTGAAATGACTCGAATTAATAACATTTGCAGGGCTTATTTTTGATTTTACATTCTATTCCATTTTTACAATATTATTAGTTCACCGCCAAAGCAAATGAAACCAGCATTGTGTTTATTTCTTTTTAACTTATAAAGACAGTTAAACATTATGCTTCGTAATAATCAATTATTCAAGTGGTATAACTAGTAATTTGATCTGTCCTTACCGACATAAAAATATCGATAGAAAAAAAATGAAAATAAAAATTATAAAAATGCACGAAAACAATTAAAGAATTTTTAAAATAATAAAATACAAAATAAAAAGTTTTTAATGAAAAATCCACAAAAAAATTATTAAGTTTTTAGTTAGTGTATCCCTCACTAGATGGAGATAGGTGCGCACACCTATATACAAATTTGACTTTTGTAACGGCTTTCTTTCTTTTCTTCCATTCCACATCTTAAGTAAGAGCTAAGAGATTTTAAGCCCTTCTTTCAGACTTTGTTTAAAAGTCTGTTTTGAACTTCTTCTTTGAGGATAAAAGTTTTTCTTTCCAATATAATCCGGAGTGGGTTCAGGCCTTAGAAGAAAATTCAGATTTAGACCTTAAAGTCTTTTTCCTCTACAGAAAACCTATTCTTTTTTTGAATCTGCATGGATGAATTGCTTCTGATGACGTCATCCGCCAGATTCTTATTTCTCATTGGTGTTTGTTATTATTTTTGTATTTTTAACTCTTTCACAATTAAAACTTCCCTTAATTCGTATTTATATCTTTATACAGATATCGATTCCGAAGAACGCCAGCAAATCGAGTACAAAATTTCGGCACAAAGTGCACTGCTCCATAGGAAAAGGTTAAAATAACCAACACAATTTCTCACAATTTCAAATTCCTATACGCACCTTGAAACTTTCCTATACGCAAAATCTCGATTAATTACCAAATAACACAAATTAAAAAAACTATCATAAGGAAAATAAAGAGAAAAAAAGAAAGCTTAAAAATATATATATACAGGAAACCACAAATTAAAATCTAAACCTTTCTCGTCTACTGCATTACAAGAAAAAGTCTAAATCAACATATGCACAATTTCTTATCACAGTTTCAAATTTTCCTAAACATAAATTCAAACTTCTATTCAAGTGGTATAGTTATTAAATAGCAAGTATTTACTTAGAGAAAAAAAAATCTCCAACTTTTTAAATCCCTTACGATTTCTTGTTTTCTCCATTAACAAATTTGATTTCGCATGCTCCCAAGTGTACCCCTAGGGGTACGCGTACCTCAGATTCCTGTGTACTAAAAACGATTATTTAAATAAAATTTATAAATATATTTATAAAAGAACGATATAAGTATATAATACGATGCAAGTATCTCCTATATACGCGCGCTTGCTGAGAGGAAGGGGACACATTTCCCAAAAAATGATAAATAAGTACTTGAATGAACTGTAAATTTTTTTAAAAATACGGCTTTTGGTGTCATAGTGTGTCTTAAAGTTTTGTGATTACGTGTTTTCGTTTTTAATTATATATACGTTTGCATAAGTTTTATGATTTTATGTATTCTCTGTGTTCTACTTTTTGCTTTCTAAGGCATATATAGATTTTTTATTTACTTATTATGACTTTTGTTCTTTGTGTGTTTGTCAGCACTCTGTAAATGGAGTTCTCTCTGTAGTGCGCTTTTCTTTAAATAAATAAATAAATTCCATACCGTAATAATCAACTCTTCAAGTGGTATTAAACAGCAAGTATAAACTTGAGCACGCGAAATTTTGCAACTTTTTAATTCTTTACGTTTTCTTGTTTCCGCCATTACCAACTTTGATTTCGCGTACCCCAAAATGGTCCTTCGAATACCCCAGGTCGGGAACCTCTGTTTTAAAACAACTTTGATTATTACAAATTGAATGCTACTAATGCAAATTCATCTAAAAATATTAATTTTAAGGGGACGCAGTACACAAAAAATGACTAAAATAACTATTTTCATTTTATTGGTTTATTTCGTTCCCCTTATCGTTCCACTAATTGTATGAAAATTTCAAATTTGTTACTTTACTATTTCAGAAGTTATTCAGGTTTTTATTTACGATAAGAAATGAAAAATGCACGCAAAATGGCAACTTTAAATGTCTTTTTCTGCACTTTCATCTTTTCAAAATGCTAAGGCTTTTTTCCTTTTTAAGATAGAGCTTTCAAATTTTCTGTGCACGTTTTTCATTATGAATATAAAACTGTGCATGCAATAAGCATTCAGTTGTTTAGTCTTTTTTCATGTGCAAGATTTCAAATGAGGCACTGCTACATTTCCTCATTCTTCACCATATAATTTATTAAAATATCTATATTTAAGCCACAGTTAGATACACCTTAAAATCCATGTACAGTTGCGTGTTATACATTTTAGTGAATTTACAAATAAAGTTTGAAGCAAAAATATTCATATTTGAAAAAGTAGTAGGGATTTAACAAAATTGATTTTTTCTTTAAAAAAATTAAATTTCAATTAAGCAAGCACATCAAAATGGATTTTTTTCTCCTCAAGATGACTTTATATGATTGTTAAGTCTCAGTAATATTAAAACTTTTTCAATAATATTTCCAATAAAAATATGTTGAGAAGATAATGTGTCAACTTAACACTGGAATGGTAAAGTTACTTCGCAGACTTCGCATTTTGAATGGGAAAAGGAGTC
This sequence comes from Araneus ventricosus, assembly GCA_013235015.1. Classification (NCBI taxonomy): domain Eukaryota; kingdom Metazoa; phylum Arthropoda; class Arachnida; order Araneae; family Araneidae; genus Araneus; species Araneus ventricosus. The sequence continues at coordinate 92,819 of BGPR01001822.1, read as the reverse complement.
AATTTGACTCAGCATTACCATTCCAGGGTTAATTAATCGATAACTAAGTTCTGAAAACATTAAAATAGTGCATTGCCATCGGTATCATATAAAAATACAAAATTTCAGAGCTCTGGTACATCAGGAAGCCAGTTAAAATTCGATTACAAAATTCCACTTTTACAAATATGAAACAAGTCGAGTAAAAGTGTTAAATAAAATCTAAGGCTCCTTTCGAAGCAAAACATTGTGCAAGACCTAATTTTTTTCCTAAAAAAACAAGGTAGATTTGTTTACTCGCAAGAAAAAACAAAAACAAAACAAAAAATATGCGAAA
>BGPR01001822.1:54387-83924 GCA_013235015.1 Araneus ventricosus | reverse complement strand
GAAAAGAGGAAAAAAAAAAAAAAAACACGGAATCTAGTAGAGGTTCGAGATCTTATCTAGTTGATTCTCGTCAAAAAAAAATTGAGTTTCACTCAAAATCGTTCTTCAGAAGAAAAAGAATTAATTTATGCTTTTCCTTATCCTTCCAGCGGGCGCATTTTCAAGAGATTAGCATGTGCATCGTAATATATTTATATGTTCTTTATAAATTTAAGCGCAATTTTATTTATAAAATCTTGTTTACTATTGCTTAATAAATACAGATAGTATAAATGTTGCATTTATTTTGTAAACAGCACGATATATTTATGTAATACGATACACGATATGTCGTAAAATTCAGGCGCGCTGCTGAAGGTTAAAGATATGGAAACCGAAGGGGACGAGGAAAACGTTTTTAACCGCTACCCTTCAAGAAAAGAGTAATAGGTATAAATAAAAAATAAATTCGTACAAAACAGTTATTCATCTTCTGATAAACTAATCTTGTTCTGCTTTTTCTTGAAATTTCTGAAAGTCAGATTCGATATTTTAAGCAACAACATTTACTTTGTCAGGAAATTTCGTTATCTGACCGTTTTGATCTTTCCATACTCGTCGGAAACTGCGAATTGATTACTTTTATTCTAACCAGCAGGAGTGTTCTCCCTAAACTTTCTCGTATGCTTCCCAGAAAGATGCTGTTACCCTCCCCCCGCGTGGATAAAGAACCTATTCTTACCCAGAATCCAAATTTAGAAGGTTTTTCATTATAGTGATTGAAAAGTATCTAGGTAAAGAACACAAAGAGATGCGTACCGATTTTCCCGCTTGTCTCAAGGACAAACTTATGTAATTCACCCATAGCCTTCGCGTGTACAGAGATTGCTTCCAGTACGCATAAGCGTGGAGATGAGAGTTCTTTTCTGTAAATTATAGACCGACACACAGTCAGTCCGTTGACAGATTTTGCCCAAAATTCTTAATGGACCTAATCTATAACGATAAAACTGTAAAATTTTATCCATCTAGCTATTCAAGTTTTTGAGTTATAGTGTTCGTCGACTTGGACACACATACAGACAGACTTCCGTTGACGGATTTTGTTCAAAAGTTGATAGAAACCTACAAATTATGTTTAAAGACCACATACCATCATCCCTCGAGCTCTAATAGTTTTCGAGTTATCGTGTTCACAGACAGACATAATTCCAACATTGTGTTTTCGGACCTGGGAGTCTAAAGTGAGATCTGTCAAAATCTCGAGTTCGAATTTTGAGATTACAATACTTTCTTTCTGTATATATGAGAAAAGTAAAAAAGGAGGTACTGAGGTGCACATTCACTTTTCCAAAGTACGTTTGTGCCAAATATTCGTGTAGCTCTGGCCAGTGGTCTGCTCTTGTAGACCAACAGCAAATACGTAACTGAACGTATGTCGAACGAACTTTCGTATAATTATTGAATATATCCTATGTCTGCCTGGCACCAATTCATCTGTAGAAAAGTTCCTTTTTTCTGAATAAGTTGTGGACGGGCTAGAAAACACGGTTGCAAGTCGCAGTTTATAAAGCAACGTGAATTACCAAAGTAAAATTTAAGAAATCCTGACTTTTTTTTTTTTTTTCGAATCGACACCAAATAAACTAAAAAATGTTCTAAAAAAAAAAAAAACTCAAGATCGCATGAATTATCTATTTACACGCATTTATTACCAGTCTCTTCATTAATGAAGAAATGTGTCCTTAAATTCTCATATTACCCACGAATTAAATGCCCCCTTTTTGAGTTGAAAAATAAATGGTCACTTTAAGTATAACGCAAGTGTTTCTAAAATGTCGCAAGTCGATTGCTTTGGGAAAAACCATGAACCAAGTTTAACAAAGGCTACAAGTTACTTCCCAAAACTTGTATCGAATCATTTTTTCTCTAGCTCTTGTAATACTCGCACACTGCAAGAGTCTATACTCAACTTGCCAGCGTGTCGTTCGTGCTGTAGAATAACTTCTGATGTTCTGTAGGACTGTTTATTAAATTCTTACCATGGTGATAACTCTAAAATTGAGATTTTTGACTCGTGCCGCTTTAGAAATGCGTGTGCGGTTACGCGTTGTCCGAGACATCTTAAACAATTTAAGCGCCCTGGCTGGAATAATTTGGTACACCAATGGAACCTTAAGTAGGAATTTTGAGACTGTGGTCCAACAAGATGCCGATCTAAAAAAAATTTAGGCGCGAAATATCGCATTAACGTCCTACATTATTGCAAATCGACATTCCAAAATGGGATTTTGCGAGCCAGCTTCTGTAATATATGTAAATTCTTTAACACGCGTAAGTTTTCTCGTGGATTGTCTCTATATGAAATCCTTGAAATGATATGCATTTGTATGTATTGGTGTTCCTAAAACATCGACAGTGCAGTCGATAGTTTTCCTATACTATCGATTTTTCTCCCCGGCGATGCTATAGATAGGTGTTCTCCCAATCGATAGTTTTAAAACCATCGACTGAAAATAGATTGTATTGCCCGTGAGAAAACGATTAACTATCGATTTTTTCAGTCGATAGTATCGGGTTTTCGGAACTATCGATTTGGCTTCGATAATCTATCGATGTTTAAGGAACGTGATGAACAAACATGAATTAAGGAACAGTGATTACAAAATCTGTCTATGTCTAGTTACAATCCCTAATCGTATTTTTGCTTTCATTATATTTAAAACTAGATTTTATTTTTTTGGTTTCAAATAAAATCGGTATAGTAAATTTTAAGCGCCCTTGGGCTACAGGCGAATTAGCTCATTAGATTAAGATGGCCTGTAACGCTGTTGGTTGTTAAACATTGATATATTGTTCATTTCTCGAGCGTCCTTTCAGCACTGATGCGGATATCGTTACAGAACAACGACCACAGAAACAATCTCTATCTGCAAATTGCTCCACTTCAAACTCCTGACAAATGCACTTCGTATTAACCAGGGTCTAATTATTTCGTGTAATATATTTCGTGTTAACTTGAGGGGTTAATTGAAGTCCTCGTTTACTAAAAGAATATCTTGCTTGCCAAACTTCCAAGTGTTGGTAGAAGAATATGTTGCTGATGATGCCAAACTTCCAAGTGTATTGTTGAACATATAAACGTAGCGATCTCCCCCCCCCCTCCCCCCGCGCCCGCTTAACCCCTTGCCTACGATTTTATTTAACCCCTTTGATGGTTTTATTTTCTGTCTAATTAGCTGACCCTTTCTGTTTTGGGAATGTGTTGTATTGATTCAATTAAGGGTCCGTAGAACACTCGAGATATTAATGAGTTGCCCTTCATTTTTTGTCTAATTATGCCTTCGAATGGCGTAATTTCAGACTATAAGTGTAAAAATGCCATAATTCGATGCACGAGTGGAGCTCGGGATAAGTCGTGTTAGGTTAATCTCCTCCTAATTAGATGACGCCACCCATCTGGGATATTTTTATTGTTTCAATCTATTTAAGATGCTTAAATGTCTAGAGTATCCTTTACCATGTCAGTAATTTTTGCTTGTAAAAATTTTTTTACGTTGACTTAATTAGCTATTTAAATGGCAAAAATCTAGTAATTCGATGCACGTGTCGGACACTTTGCTGTAGGTTAAAGCTGAAAGCACTTGTTTAAAATCTTGGGGCTTTATAAAATCCAGCCTTCAAAGGTTTTGGAAACCTCACTATTGGGAAACGCGATGTCATCTTGACAAGGCTAAGAGTAGGACATGCGTTTTTAACTCATCGTCACCTTCTACACTCTGATCCAGCCCCCATACGTAACGGGTGCAACTGCGTTTTAAGTGTAGAGCATATTTTATGTCGCTGTAAAGACTTTTATTCCCAAAGACATGCTCACTTTGGAGTACATGTCATTAATTTAATTGACATCTTGGGGACCAATCCTTGCGTCAATGTTTTTACTTTTTAAAGGAAGTGCAATTTTTTAAATTCATTTAGTTTTTTCAATTGCAGCGTTTAAAAATTTTTATGCGATTTGAAAGCAACGGACGTCTGGCGCGGTGTGGCCAAATTGGCCTCTGTGCCATTAAAACCAAAACCAATCAACCAACCTAAAATCTTGAGGCAAAAACTATTGGTAATTTCGTGACATGTAAAACACTGAATTTATCCAAGTTGTATTAACCTACATCGCTCATAGCTCGAAAATGTGTATCGCTTTAAACTCTGACTTGTTTGAAACCGTCGAATTGTTACTCCGAGAATTTTGAAACGCTGGTCTATTGAACTGTAATTGACCTTCATTCGGCCAGTGCTTTCGGCTGAGTCTATACTAGCTTTAAGTGGGCTTGTGATAGCATGAGGACATTTTATTTCTCTATTCTGGGCATGGGGTAAGTTTATTTTTTATGATGGCTGTTATTATTGACATCCAAATGACTAGAATTTTTAAATCGATCTTGTTAGCGTTTTTGTGTTGGTTTTTCTTTTAAAGTAATGCTTTTTAAATGGCACTGATCTCCTTTGTCTTTTGTTGGGAAATTTCGGGCTAAGAGAAGCTAATATTTGGCGTAATGCTAGCTTCTTGCAGAAATTTCCCAAGTATTTTGAACCTATTGCGAATAAAGTCTTTAGCCCTTGATAAAATGGAATAGAATGGATTCCTTGCTTGCTTAATTTGATTCCCTCCGAGTTTCTTTTTTAGGTTTCTTTGAATGACTTTGAATTCTATTTTTTTGTATGCAGCCACAATTGCGCGCTACTTAAACATTATATAAACTTTATCGTTTAACTTTTTGTTTCTGTTTAAGTTAAACTTATTTTTAAAATTTATTCTACCTTTTCTAGTTGATTGTTTTAAAGCTCTAGCTTTTAGTTGTTACAATGAAGTAACCATGGTGATTTTTCTTCCCAAAGGCTGACGCGAGTGGAGGCTTCGTCAATGCCGCGATGTCCAGATCAGTGCGATGCAAGCCAATGTCCGGCGGCCAACTGCGAATGCGGAACTGTTAAGGACTCCTGCAACTGCTGCGACCTCTGCAGAGTGGTAAGTGTTCGGATTGATTGCATTTTGGATCTTCCTGCAGATGTGATGTGATCTTCTATTTCGTCACTTAACAAGCTAACGCCACCTATCTCAACTTTTTGAAACTTCGAAGCGGAGAATTCAAGTAAACTTTTCGCCGCCAATAACGAATGTTTCTGAATTTTGACGTGAGAACGTCTTTCCGCTCGTTAGTGATAGTCGGTCGAACTTGCTTGCGTGGCAAAATACCGTCTGATTTGAATCGCTAATAACTACGAGACTAACAATGCAAAAAGAATGGTTGACCGCACAACGGATAGATCATATCTAAGAGTTTGTCGCATAGTATTCGTTTTGCCTGTGACGTCATCTTGTCGGTGTAGGCGCATGCGCGTGACTGTTGTGAATTGGCTTTATGCAAGATTATGAATAAGTGTAGCGTGGAAACGTGTTTAGCTAGATTGATTCTGGTGTCATTTTAAAGAGCCCGAGAAGTATTATCAGAATCCAAAGAAACAAAAATATTTATCGGAATATAAGTAAAAATCGGTATTGCATTGAAAATTTCGAACTCCGCATGTTATTTTATTATAACGTGCAGAGTTTTCTTTCGAATTGTGCGAAACTTGCAAAATACTTGACAATACGTAAAAGAAACATTGTATTAAAATTTGATTATTACGGGAAATATGAGCATTTGTAGTAAATGTTTTACTGCTCATACTCGAAATGTAGTTCTATATACTGTCAACAGATGGCGCCATCAAATCTACTCTAAATAAAACTTAAGACGCAGTTCGGGTTCGCGCCATAGAATTTTTGTGAAAACGTCGGGATACAATCGCAAAACGAGTATTTCGTATTAATATGCAATTTAATTATCACTCTTTAATACGAGAGAAGTATAATGGTTGCAGAATAGACAAATCGAAAGTTTATCGCATATAGTAAGGGTCTGTTGTAGCCTTTCTTTTTCACGCATGTGCTATGAACATGTTCCATCCATAAGATAAGAAAAATTTAGAAATATTCGTTCTTGGTTGCGAAAAATTGATTTGAATCATCCGCTCTGAAATTTCAAAAAAAATCGAGATGGGTGGTGTTGCTTGTTAAGCGAAGATTTGATCTTTTTAAACGCTTTTACCAAGTTCGAAATGATTCATTTTTGTATGTAAGGTTGGAATTTCGTGATCAATTTTTCACTCGCTTCTTAATGCACTAGAGTTCTGAAATTTTGTATATTTATTGGGTCTTGATGACAATGCAACATTTTAATAATTTTAGAGCTCTCGATTATTTTTAAAAAATTCTCAATTGTGTTTGCGCTTGGTAAATGTCCGTGGCGTCATCTACAGCATTTTTGAGAACTAAAATATTTGACACAGTAACTTGAATGTTTCGATAAAAATGCGTTCGTTTCGTGTTCTATTATAGATCTCTTTAAAGAAATTATTGCTGGAATTAAATCAAGCGTAAGGTCCATTACATGCATCCTATTGTACCTTTTTCAATAAAGTAATCACTTTAGTTAGTTGATGTATAAAATAGAACTAAGTCTGTGAACGCGACAAATCAATCGAGCTAGTCGGGTGGAATTTGGTATGTGGTCATAACAAAATTGTCGTTTTCTGGCAACCTTTGATTGAAGTTCAAAATTTAATTGTCCGCGGGCGCCAACTCGGATGCAGCTAACTAGATGAATCAAATTTGGAATGTGGTTTTTCTATCTCGAATTGAAATGGCTGGTTTGCATTAAATTTACGTTTCAGTCGGAAGAGAAGCGATAATGACATTTCGGCTGTAGAGAAACGGTACAGAGTACGTTAATAATTGAAGGTTTTGACGTCACCCGAGCTTTGCGCCGTCAACCAATGAAATTGCCAGCAACGGTCAGGATAAAGTGTCGCGGGAGGTAGCTCGCTAGAGAAGTCTTTCAACAAACCAGGGAAAAAAAATTAATTTAAAAACAAAAGGGGAAAGGATATTTTAACTATTCTTGTTTTAAATCCAACAGAACCGTTACTAGTTATAAGCTGAAAAAAATTGAAAATAATAGTGTTATTAGAAATTCCGGTGCAGCAAATTTAAAAACAAAATTCCGATAGCAAAACTGACGACTATTTAAAAATTTCTCAAAATTAAGTATAGTACGTTGGAAGCTCGAAACAAATTTCATTAAGAACAAAATTGTTCTATCCGATGGTGTATTGATTGTTTTTCAACGACCATTAGAAAAGATACTACAGCCGTAAACGTGCCGAAAATTACCCAAAACTTTAAATAAAAATTTCTGGATTAAATTTTAAAATTCGAGGTGCAAGGAGTCGCCATTACGACTACCTGTGTGCCAAATTTCACGGCCGTAGGTGCGATAGATTCGTCTGGACATCGCGTGCGCACATTGGCATTTATAAGCATAGGTAATTGGTCAAAACGTCGAATGGCCCGAATGAAAAGTCGAGTAAAACGCATGGATATCCCGCAGCTATGCTTGCAAAGTGGCTAGATCGATTCGGTTGAGGCTAAAGGGATCCGTTGATATTTTTTCCAATATACAGTGAAGTAGTTCAGAAATCGAGGGCGTGGAAGGAGACCCTCGCTAAATCAGGAATCGTGGAGTTGCATATGAAATCGCGATCGCAGGCTTCGGTACAGATCGAGCACGCCTTCCTACGCATTGTTGCAGACTGTCTACGCGTCGTGGGGACGATGCGAATGTGCTGTGAATGTGTGTTGATTAAACGCATTTAGAAGAAGGAAAAATAATTGAAGTTAATAATTAAAAATTTAGTTGCTAATTTAATTTAAATGTTGTGGGACAACACAACAAATGGTTGGATTCTTAAAGAAAACGAGTCTCCAAGTACGACCTCGAGCAACCATAGTCGCTGACAATAGAAACTAGGTTTCGGACTGGACATTCACGATCTCTCCGCTCTCTCTCGTTGAAAGGATGCGGTATGAATTGGACTCTCCCACTCTGGATGGTCATTAACCCACCACTCCACCCCTGCTATAACCATCCCTTAAGGGCACGTAAATGGGTTGTGAGGGGCAAGGGTAATTGGGGCCCCTACCGCGCTCGTCTCCGAAGCGAACTCGGATCCTCACTCCCCTCAAAAGAAGCCGACCGGCTATCGTCGATGTTAACCTTTCAGCGGGCGCGCCTGCGCAAATTTTACGACATATCGTGCAACGTATTGTATATATCGTGTTGTTTTACAAAAATGCAACTTTTAAGCTAATAAATATAACATAATAGTAAACAAAGATTTCATAAATAAAAATTGCATTTAAATTTAGAAAGGAACGATATAAATATGTAATACGATGCACAAAGCAAGTATGTCTTGCATGCGCGCGTTCGCTGGAATGTTAAGGCAAAATTTCTAGACCGCCTGCCTCGATTTGAGAGGGTTATACTCGATCAGTATATCCACTTCTGTTGAAGTTCCGCAAGTCTTCCTATAACACGAATAATCTGCTTGGTAGTATCTTATTCAAGCTGAACGTGTATGAAAACGCTCAAATCTTTTCAGTAGATTCAAACAACCAACTGGATTTTGAAAATTTCAACAAAGCAGAAAGCTTTACCATTTCTTTGATAGACCTCTTGTTTCTTTTATAGTAATATTCTTCTGCACATGAATGCCCAGCTTAAAGCCTTGGTCAATTTTTCGGGGATCCATTTGTAACTTCTAGGGCCTACGTCGAGGTCAAGTTAACTTTGCAGCATGTGCAGAGGCGAGATTTACTGGAGTCACCTAGGTATTGAGTACTTGGAACCATTGTACAATATTAACTAGTACAATACTACACTATTCAGCTTATCAACCTATCGTGCCTGATTTCGCGTATATATCGGAAGTACTCCATTGTGAGAAGCCACAGAGCTTGAGACACAGTCAAACAATGACTACTAGATAACAAATAACTAATTTAATAGAATAACAGACAAATTAAAATTTTAAATTAAATCATAACGTCATTAAACACGCCAGCTGTGAGATGATACAAAAAGAGAACGGAAGTAATCATCGACTTTATGTACTCCAGGCTTCTCGCTATTGGTTGATAGGCGACATCACAAAGAGGGCGGATCCGATCTGCATGCAATTAGAACTCGAGATATTGCCAGATGACGCCACACGTGTCGTTGGGGGATTTATAGCCGGTCAGAATTGGACCAGCCACGCTTTTCCCAAGACTCGTGCACGATCTAGAAAAGCCGGTAATAACTGTACTGGGGTCTCTGTCCGTCGACTGGCTTCCTTTTATGTCCGAGCGTTTACCACTCCACAAACCCTCGAGCAACAACGATTTTCTGCTGTCCTACAACGAGAGATACGACATGCTTCAAGCGAGGAACGACGAAACGCCGACCATGGGAAAGGGATTTTATAGCGACACTGTAATTTGTTGGGAATATAAATTGTGCCGGTTAGCTGAATAATTGATTTGCCTATTGCATACGTGTTATGTCAATATAATTTCTTTTTCTCCCATAGTGTGCTAACCAACAGTGCCACTTGGTCAGAAGCGACGTGTGCCAGGAAGGCTACTCCTGCACCTTCCCCGCCGGATCGGACTACATGTACCAGATGACCAACCCCGGCACCTGCCTCCGCAGCCAAGAATAAGCCCCTGCAGTCAAGCTCTGAACTGGAAGTTCTGGGCCGTCTCTCAAGGCGTCGGGTGTTTTTAATAAAGAGTTGTGGCAATTATTTGATTATTTTGTCATTTCAGCGTCTTACACTCGATGCGAGTTTTAACGAGTTCCATGACACTTGTACCATGGATGGTACATGCTAGATTTTGCATTCAGGCTATATTGTACAACTTGTATAAAAATTCCAGTTTAATACCATTATAATTCGGAAAGATATCGGCATTGCAATTTGGTGAATTTCGGTACACTCTAAAAGAAGCTAAATGATGAGGGTGCTTGCACAAACTGATAGTTTTTAAACTTGAATATTTGAATAGTAATTTAAATTGTGTATTTAACTTGAGTATATATGATTATTCTGGATATTCAACTTTCATAAACTTCAATATTACTGTTCGAAGATTTAAGTGATTAGAGATCTCTATCATGCACATGAAACATAACCATTGATGAAAGTTTCATCTCGTCGAAAGCCTTCTTTTAAACAGGATGAGTGTATTAACAACATTGCATTTACTCACAGACGGAATCGGGGGGATTCTACATTCATCGAATCTATCCCAAAGGAGCTGCGTCACGAATTTGTCAACGAATCTTTCTCAGTCCTTTAACTTGTTTTCTAGCTAGTTTTCAGTAAATTCGCAAAGCCGCGTAAGAGGCAAGGCATTGTTGGTAACGACCATTATTGCCCACTAGCCGCCTTCGGCGACCAGCTTGTTCGCCGGGAATATAATTTTAATTCAATCTCTTGTGCATATATCCGTATCCAGCCACGTTATATAATTGGTCTCCGAGACAAACGGAAAGACGCGCGAGGTCATTCTATCCCCAGTAACTCGCCAAACGTGTATTAGAGCGAAAAATTCCGGAAATACTTTATAAATACTCAAAAAAAAAAAAAAAAAAAAGCAGTGGAGAGTGGCAAACTTAGCTGCTGATAAGAAAAGAATGAACAGTTGGCTAGTTTTCTAGGAATCGGAATTTTCTGGAGGCTTGGTCATAAAATGACCCCTTAATAAGAGAATTTTATTAGACTCTCATCTGAAAAAAAACAAACGGGTATACTTTAAGTACATAAAATTATGAAAATAGTAAGAACTTTTTGAAAACCGTAAACAAGCCTTGTAGCGGTCATTTTTCTGCCAGGCTGTCTGTTGCTGCCATCCATGTAACTATAACTAATGAATTATTAACACGGTGAATAAAAGTAGTACATAGACTTCAGCTGTATTCCTCTGATTTAAATAATGCATAGACTAAATTATTCCTAAACAACTCTGTAAATTAACAAATTTTAGATATCTTTTCTTTAATTTATGCACATATTTATCATAAAAAAAATTTCAAAATCCGATATAAAAATTCTCTATCATTCCAATAGTTTAGATGTATTGCTCCGATTTTAAGCACAAATTAATTACAGCATCAATAAAAGATGATATAATTTGTTTATAGCTTCAAGGATACTTAAATACAAAACATATCTTCAAGATTTTAAGTATCTGAAGTCGTTCTTGTATGTAATTATTTATCAATTATTTGAATGAATGTTGATCTTTACTATATCAGAGGCTTCTTTACATTCTTGGAAGAAACGCGTAATTTTCATCTAGAATGACCTACAATAATCCCTACGAAAGAATACGTTCAGCTTTAGAATTTAAAAAAAATTGTATAAGTAGAACAATTAAATAAAAACGAGATGTGATAAGAGCAAGATCTAAAACATTTTAAGGAGAGGATAAAAAACAAATAATATGGGGTGAGAATTTTGAAATTTTAAATAAAAGAAATTAAGGAAGGTAAAAGGAGACATTTGTTGACGGTGGCATAAACAAACCAAAAGCGAGGATAGAACCCCGTGTAACTGGGTGTAAGTAGCGTAACAAGCCAACTGCACCAGTGGGAACCTGCTCAGGGTTGTACTAGAGTAGTATTCGTGGGAGTAGAGAAAAGGAGGTATTTTCTTTATATACAAGGGTAACATGCAACTTGTGGATGTTGCATAGCTCACACTTGCAACTTGGGGAGAAGGAAGAGACGTCTCAACAGAAAAGTTTGAAAGTAGACATTTTTTCCACTTTCAAAACACCAAAAATATATATATGTATATTTGCAGGTGTTAAAATTCAACTAATGAGGAAACAAATGTATTACGAACAATTAAAGTATAGAAAATCAAATAAATATTACTTTGGACTTTTAATACATCAAAAGAAGCTTTTATATCGGAAGATCAAAATAAAATTTTTAAGTCTGCCTTTGTTTTGTTCAAATACTAGATTTGTGATTTTAAATGAAATGAAAGTTGATTCACTTTCAATTCAATACTGAAAATTATTGTTAAAATAAATGCTTACAAATTTATTTTTTTAAATTTCAAAATTAAGGAATATATTGAACATAAACTAAATTAGGATTATTTTAAAGATAATATTTTTGAAATTAAATGTGTAAAAACTTTAGATGTGATTATATTTTTGGAATTTTTTACTGAAAAAAATTCCATATTCTTAATTTTTAATTAAAATTAAAATCTCTACGAGGGCCTCTATAGTATTTTTGTACCAAATTGGGTGACCTTTGACTCAACGAACTCTAAAACATCAACAAATAGGCAATCACCTTACACATTTATTCTCTTTTCTTATTTGTAGACATTTGCATACAAAACCCTGATCAGAAGTAAAAAATAGAATTACACTATGGTACTTCGTGTTACATTTTATTGCATAAAAAATAAAATGCAGCTATTCTACGCCAAACTTATAATCATCTTGTTTTCAACTTCGTATTTGAAATTGATCTGGCATAAAATTTTAGTTCTATATCTGGAAGTCTGTTTTTACTAAATGCTTTCAGTTATAATTGCACATTTTTCCCAATTGGACACTCAAGAATTAAACGGAGCAAAAAAAAAAAAAAGGCAAGTGCCATGGTAATTGTGTGCACTTGAGATTTGTTTGTTTTTTGTCGGAGATTTTATATCATGGCAAACTCTTAAAATTATGAAAGTTATGTTTAGAGTCAAATCCCACTTAAGGGGCACCTCCGGTATGCGGATGAGAACCTGCTGTGTAAGGCTCCTTGCACACACACGGATTCGTGTCGACCGGTTTGAAACCGGTCGGCAACATTCCATTAGTAGTGTATAGAGAACAGTTGGAGCTTGCACACGTACCGGCGCCGACAAAAAACCGATCGGCTGTCGAGAATTGCCACTGCGCTTCGCCGACATAGGCAGCTGCGGGGAGTCCCAGTGACACATGTAAACCTACTGGTGCTTGCACACACGCCGATTTCAGCCGATCGACTTCGCTCTCGTGCTAAATAATAAAATTGGTAACATTTTGAAAAACATATTGAACAATATTTTTAGGGATATTTTTTTTTTCTTTATTGATATTTTCAGTATAAGATTGAGAAAATTACTTATACACAAAGAAATTTTTAATGGATAGTTAAAAATAATGGTTCTCAGTGGCGGATTAAGTTTGTGAAAAGACCAAGCGCTTTAACATTTAGGGGTCTCTGAAAATATATATATGCTTTTTAAGCTTTTTTACATTTGAACAAGTCCGTTTCTCAAATTTTAAAATAATATTAATGATTCCGCATACATTCCATACTTTTATTTCTATTTTTTAATTACATTTTGTACTTGCTTTGTTATTTATTTTTAATTAGCTTAATAAATCTTTGTTGAATAATTGCAATGCCTTAAAGTTATAGTTAATTTAATATAATTTTCTAATGAATTTTTATTTAACATAATCGTTTTTAAATAAGAATAATTCTCGAAAGAACTTTACTCTCCGACAGTCTTAGAAGTAAATATAAATTTGCTGTTTTCACATTGGTTTCTCCTTTAGTTTTGATTTATTAACGCTATAAATGGAAATTCAATTTTTTTCGAATGTTGAAGTGATTGCTTTCCACAATATTAACACATTATAATTTGGTTGTATAGCCAAGTCAATTTTTAAGGTGTCCGCCTACGTTGTGAACCCATTTTCTGTCGAAAATTACAAACATTTTTTTCGTTCTGGAATATGATTTCAATTGAATTTTTATTTATATATATATATATATATATATATATATATATATATATAATTTTATTTTATTTTCATATCCATAATTTTATATTAATGGCTGCTTTAAAAACGAAATTTTTATTTTCAGATTGCGGTAGATATTTAACCCAGGTTCCTTTAGTGGCCTTGCACCTATTTTGTTCATTGTTTACATAATATACCTGATGGAGTCAAATAACTGACCATACCTTATGACATCTAATCCCAAAATTCCTTTTATTTTACTAAAGCGATAATCGGAAATGAAATTAGCAACATTTTAGTAAAACTTAGTAGCTGAAAATGGAAAACTAAACAAGTATTTGTTTTTCGTTGCTTTCACTTAATAATTCAATTAGTATTCATTTTTGCTTAGATGCAATTTAGTTTAGTTTTAAGAACTACATAACACTTGAACTTTGTAATTAATTTATGAGCCAATAAAGACTTTCGAGACAATGTGCCTGAATTTTGTATAATGTAAACTGTCATTTTATGACGTTCAATAAACATTGAGAATTCCATAAACTTAAAAATTAATTTACTACTTAGAAATTATGTATGATTTTTATCAGTTATTAAAGCACATTTTACATTTGAATAAATACATAAAAGTGAAAATTATATTGTTGAATTTGCCGGTTTGTATTTCATAATTCACATATTTTTATTAAAAATTCCTTGTTCCATTTAAATTGATCTCCGATATTTCGGCGACATTTTTAGTATATGAGAAAGGTATTTTTAACTAATCTTTACAGGAAAATAAAAAGAAAAATAAAACATCTGTTAAACTATTCTTGTTTTCTTTTTTGAAATGAAAACAAGCATAGATTATCTTGGTTTGAAAAATTAATATTACATATTTTTTATTTGCGCTTCATATTAGTTCAGTATTTAACATTAAATTAACTCGATATTACTTAAGTTATAATATACTTTTCTCAATTCAAAACATTTTCATTATGATAATTTCATATGTAATTATTATTATCGATTAAATGTACTAATAATAAAGGCACATAGTAAGTTAAGTAAAATTAATATTTCAAAAATTTATTTAAATACGTAAAAAAAATTAAAGTATTTAAATAGTGATTTTAGTTTGTGATATGTTGGCTAATTATTGTGTTATTTTTTTCAAGTATGGCAGAAGAAACTGATAATGTATTCGAGAATGACCAGGTTTACATCCGGTATAAACACGAATCGGTGTGTGTGCAAGGAACGCATCGGCTGTAAAAAGCCAAATATTTTCCAAACCGGTCGACACGAATCGGTGTGTGTGCAAGGAAAAGTAGACAGTTTCAAACCGGTCTACAAAAATCGATGTGTGTGCAAGTAGCTTAAGTAAGCAGAGTCTCGCTTCCCGGTGGGATATAGCAATGGAGGTGTGGCTCTTAGGCTACTTGCACACACACCGATTTTTGCAGACCGGTTTGAAAATAGTCTACTTTTGCAGAAGATACGTTCCTTGCACACACGCCGATTCGTGTCGACCGGTTTGGAAAATGCTCGGGTTTTTGCAGACGATGCGTTCCTTGCACACGCGCCGATTCGTGTCGGTCGGTTTCATATCCGATGCACATCGGGTCATTCTCGAATACAGTTTTTGTTTTTTTTCTGAAGTTAAAATGAATCCAAAACGTATTGCTGCTATGTGGTTGCTTTACCGAAGTCTCAGGCGTCGTAGGATTAAGCGTAATTACTAGGTTCATCTAATCGACCAGAAAAGGGAGCAAATAGGAATATTTCATACACTTTTGAAAGAACTTCAAAAGGATTAGAACAAGTTCTTCAATTTTTTTCGCATGACAATAATAAATATTATAACTTTAAAATAATTTTCTCAGTTATATATCCAGCGGTGTAGTCGCAAAATAAGCAGTGCCGGGATGTTCTAAAAGCAGCAGCAGAATGCTCTAACCCGGATGACAAAAATCGCACTGTTTTATGACGTTTTCAAATTTTTTTTTTCTTATTTGTTGCTCGTGGGAAAACAAGCAGTGCCGGAACGCCGTTCCGGTGCATTCTGGCTCCACTACACCCCTGTTTATGTTGCTCATTTACAGTCACATAAAAGTGCAGCATTTATAAATAAATACCAAGACTCAATCAAAATCATAAATATCAATTTATTCCCATTCCATATAATATACAAAATAAAATACATTTTTTAAAACTTTTAAATGTACATGAAAGTGGAATTTTTAAAGCACATTTTTAAAATTCCAAACATTTAGAATATTTTTTAAATTGTCCTAGGTTACAACCACTTCGTAAGACTCCAAGATTTTGGTTGTAAAGTTGAGTTAAATACACATGAAAAATAGCACAACTGTGAATGTGACCAAATGAAATTCCACATAATACACAAGCATATGAAATATTACTTTTATTTATTTGCACTTTCTGATGTTAGTCTATAAAATTTTCTATTTACAAAAATTAACAGTATGCGACAGATATACTTACAACTTTGCATTTGAAATTAATTCCTTTGTTTAGATTTAACACATACAAGCAGTAATTATTATCTCCTAATCACAAACCAGGTGATTACCTCTAAAGTTTAATTTAAAGGTGACATCTGGGAAATTCTTTTATAAAATTGTAATAGTGAAAATCCAATGATTCACAATTGTTTAAAAACAATGACATGGAATAAATATATAAAATACACGATTAACATCAATATAATTCGTTAAAATTTGTAAAATAATATTAACACTATTATCAAAATGATCTCAAAATTTAAACGAGTGCTACAAACAATTGATCATTCATAAAAAATTCTTCTATATGTAAAATATGACCATAAATTTGATTTAAAAGAATTTTTATAGAGTCAGAGATAAATAGAAAGTAATTTAAAGAATGAATCTAAGCTGCTCTTAAGTTTACTTAACTCTATCTTCAGAGAATGATCCTTTCAGATTCTTTTTAAATTTTCAGCAATCACTTTGAATCGATTGTGATGTGAATGCAACATTTGCTTGCAAAGGATATTGCTCGCAACGATTGCTTTTTTTCAGGCTCCGTACTAAGAATGCAGCGTACAGCGCCACCTGATGGAATTATTTGTAACTAATTATGAAACTTATGAATCCGCTTTTAAAATAAGTATACCACTGGTTTTATTATTCTATTGGTCTCCGTTGCCGAGTTATTTAAATTTAAAATGAGGGAGTCTTTTCTGGAACACCTTGTATGTCACATATGACAATTTCGAAAGTTAAATACCACTTATAAGCGCTCTAATCGGAGGCGGAGATTCTGAACCTTAATTTTGGTTTCCTGGGCTTTTTTTTTCTATTTCGGAAAATAAAGATAAATCACTACATGAAACGCTTTCTCATATTTTTCTCAAAAATTACAAGTATTTCTATTCAAATAATGTCAAACATAACCTAATTGATATATCTGAGTGAAACTTTGTGAGATGCTCTTCAAGAGCTAACGACAACAAAAAAATAATCTCGATACGATCTAGGAGCGCCATCTCTTAGAATACAAGTTTACTAACCTTACAGAAGGCCAGAAACCTCTGGAGTGCCACGCAAAACTCAGTTAGTCCTAAAAGTCTACAGCTCAGTGAAAGACAGATTTGGCTGGTCTATCACTTAAGCTAGACATCAGCCCCCACACACCCCAGACCCGAATCCTAGATTCGCCACTGGGTAAAGTTAATATCATTCTAATCCTTTCAGATTCTTTTTAAATTTTCAGCAATCACTCACTTGTAATTAATTTACAATCACTCCTATTCAAAATATATTCATTCAGTTAATTTTAATTTTTGTAACATTCATAGAGCAGAATCATTCCTGAAGTTAATCATTTTTGCAATCCGAACTACAAAATGAACACTTTTATTTAGTCTAGTAGTCAGATGTTGTAATAAATGTTAAAAATTAAAATAACATCGAAATATTTTATATAAAATGGCACTAATTTATAAGAAATTGAAAATACATAAATGTACTCGTCTCTCTCTCTCTCTCTCTCTTAAAAAGTGTAAGAATGCCAAATGAATTTATATTTTGTAGCATTTAAAACTTAGTCCTACATTCACACTTTCTAGCTGTTGCTGAGATTCTTTCAAGAATAGTTACCTTATACCTAGAACACTTTTTGAAATTTCAATTAATATTAAATGAAGGCTTAAAACCAATACAAGAACACCATTCGATGTGACCCACAAGAAGTACTCGTAAGGGCTAAGTACGAAAGCGAATCCATCCCTGTGAATAATTCGAAGCAATGACTCTATTCTAGAAGTTTCAAATTCAGTTATAATTTAATGCTTCCATTTCCATTGTCACACAACAAAGGGTACCCGAAAATTTCATTCGTGATATGCGCCATCTCCGTGCTACTAAAGCTACCAATTTTGAATCGATTGTGATGTGAATGCAACATTTGCTTGCAACGATTGCTTTCTCTCAGGCTCCGTACTACGAATACAGCGCCACCTGATGGAATTATTTGTAACTAATTATGAAACTTATGAATACGCTTGTAACGACTTTCAAAAAAAAATATACCACTAGTTTCATTATTATATTGGTCACCGTTGCCGAGTTATTTAAATTTAAAATGAGGGAATACTTTGTGAGACACCTTGTATAAGCTCATATGACAATTTCGAAAGTTAAATACCATTTATAAGCGCTCTAATCGGAGGCGGAGATTCTGAAACTTAATTTTGCTTTCTTTGAATTTTTTTCCCATTTCGGAAAATAAAGATAAATCACTACATGAAATGCTTTCTCATATTTTTCTCAAAAATTACGGTATTTCGATTCAAATAATGTCAAACATAACCTAACAGATATATCTGAGCGAAACTTTGTAAGATGCTCTTCAAGAGTTAACGACAAAAAAAAAAATAATCTCGATACGATCTAGGAGCGCCATCTATTAGACTTTGCACAAACTTGTTGAACAGTCCTCATACTTTTCATTCCAAAATCTGTTTTTATGATTTTGAAAAAAGTAGAGGAATTGTGTTGTAATAAGAGTGTTATCAGAAAGTAAACAGCCATTCACAAATTTAAGTTGACAACTTTTAATAAACATATAAAAAGGCTTACAAGAAAATAGTAACACATGTAATTGCATCTGGATGACTAGCGTTGTGTTCAACTCATTTAATTCAAAATTAAGCGCCATTGATCACTTATTTAACTTTCTCATATATAGCTTATTTTTTATAATATCTAGTTGTGGGCCGCTAAAATAAAATAAAATTTAATTTTTCCTCAAAAAGTAGGGGCACTTGCCCCCCCCCCCACACCGCCACTGATTGCACTGTACCAGCTTTCTAAAGAGGTAAAATTATCGTTATAGGCAGTGATTACTGCTGCAGGAAGATTAAAGATAAATTAGGTAAATCGGAATTTACCAAATGTACCACCAGAACCAAAGAAAATATTGTTATAAATAGGTTTCACTGCATAGTCTATGAAATAACAGCTTTTGAGGTAAAGTAAATTTAACTTCTTGAAAAGTTTGAGTTGAAGTTTGGAGGAATACATGCACTGCAAATTGTTCTCGCTACATAAATAGATTCTTTAATTTTCATTGAAGAAATAAAGGCATGTACAATTTCCCATCTCATAGAAGAAATGAATTCATAAGACATGAATGTCCTTTATGAACTCATAGCGAGTTTTCGTCATCACTAGTAGCTTAGCTCATGTAAACAGCGTCCGGGGCATGGCGTTTTTCGACTCCTTATTGTATCTGACTTTTAAAAGTGACACAAACGCATTAACTTTTTGTCGACACGGCCACGGTGCAGCGAGAGTAAGTGGCGTCCAGGGAAAATGTTCATGGCGTTTTTCGACTCCTTATTGTATCTGACTTTTAAAAGTGACACAAACGCATTAACTTTTTGTCGATACGGCCACGGTGCAGCGAGAGTAAGTGGCGCCCAGGGAATATGTTCATGGTGTTCTTCGATAGTTTAATAATTCTTCATCAATGTACTAGATATTTACGCAAGTCTTCTTTTACTTGGACATCAAGGGAATCCATACTATTACCTTGGAAATGATCATGCAATTTTGCAGCTGGACTGCCGGCAAAGAGACTTAAGAAAAAACCCTTTCTTTGTTGTGTGCAGCAGCGTCCTCTATTTTTCATTTTTAGTACCTCTCTTTTAAAATTATGCGTATGGTCTGGATGTATTTTGATTACATGTACACCAAAAAAATTAAATGAATTATTGTTTCTTTGAAACGTATATTCGGGATTCGAGGAAGCAATATAAATTCTTATTTTATCTTTATTTATTTTAGAAAATAACATTTACAAAAGAACTGAATTATTTCCGAAATGGCTTTGACAATTCTTGTGTAGTTAATATTAATTCTATCAATGGTAGTTTTTAAATTTTTATTTCAAAGAAAGTCTGAGAAAAATACAATACCCAATTGTTCTTGCTATTGACATCGATGTCATGATTCGAACGATGTCTAGAAAATAGTTTTCTTTCAGTAATCGCGGTTCTTTTACGCTTAACATTCGAATGTCGTCGAGTCATGTAGTTCAGTGGTGCGCAGACTATTTTCATTTCCGCCACCCTCCCACCTTAGTGTAAAATTTTATTGTGAAATAATTTTCTTAGAATTTTAGCGTCCGCAAAACTTTTCCCGCGACCCACTGTTTGCGCACCAGTGATGTAGTTGACCAGTGATGATGTCCTTCTGCTGATGTGCCCCAGTGACTGGGAGCACTACTTCTGTATCTGATTTCGTTTACGCCTGCTTTTTCAATTCCACACCTTATATAGACACGTTGTCAGAAAGAAATGTAATACAGTAGAACCCCGAAAATCCGAACCCCTTTAATCCGAAATTCCGAATAGATTTCCACATCATCCGAACAGCTTTTTTTACTTTTCTGAAAAATGTTTACCTTGTTTTAAGACACACACATAAAAAAATCATTCCCGTGTTGGTTGGATTCTAGTAATTAAAAATACGGGGATGTATGATTTTATAATTATATACTATTTTCAAATTATTAAACTTCCTCCAAAAATCCACCCTTCCAAAAAAAATTCTAAAATCTGCTCTTCATCGCAGTCTTTAAAGTTTTAGCCATATTTATTTCGAATGTGAAATGTGAAGTTTTGCACAAGTCTCTGCTTTTACAATTAAATATCGCTTTTAATCAGTATTAACAAAATTACAATTAATTGTCTTTTTAATTAGTATTAACAAAATTATAAATAAATGTCTCAACATTACCAAAACGGCAAATTGACTGAAATATCTCTTTTGAAAATTTCTTTCAAATAGCATAATTTCACATTTTGTTTGGTAAAGTTAATATCATTCTAATCCTTTCAGATTCTTTTTAAATTTTCAGCAATCACTCAATTGTTTAAACCTTTTTTTTTCATTTGAAACAAATATGGCAGACGCGTAGATGAAAACAAAGATAAAAAAAGTTTTCTTTTTCTAAAAAAACTTTCTACGGAACTCAAAACAACAGAATTATTATTAGTGCAAAAAATAAATTGAACACAAAAATTAAACTTTGAACATAAACAATATATTCAAAAAAATATAACGATTTAAAAAAAATATGCTTAAAGAGAAAATATTTACATTTTTCTAATTGAATTTATAAATATGCGATGAAATACTTAAAAGCAAAGGAAAAGAAACTTTTTTATATCTATAATTCTAAAGTTTATAGTACCTGGTTTGTTATCAACGTTTTAAAAATAAAGTACAAAAATTACAAACCAGTTGAAAATAATTGGTAGATATGAGATAATAGTATTTAGTTATCTAAAAAATATATAAAATTTCTTTCTTAAGAGAGTAGGTAAGTAGGTATATTAAACAAATGTATTGAGAACATATAGGTGCAACTACAAAAAATCCAAAGAGAGAGAGAGAAAGAAAAAATTATCAATTATAGCTTAAAAAACACTTTTTTTACTTGATGAAGATTAACGTGTTTTCCTCTCTCATTTAAGATGTGTCCCCAGCCTTCAAAGCGCATGCTCACATGGAACGATACCAATCGACAAAATGTTTTCTGACAAGTTTTTTGGCAGGAAATTGTATCCGCAAACCTGCCACCATTTTAATGGATTTTATTGCCATCTGTCAGGAGGTTCTTCCAAGTACCTGCTCACTTCGGGCAACGCTTCCTGATCGAGATGTTCCTGAGAAGTCTTATGTTTATCTTAAATTCTGTCAAATCTTCTCCACAAAACGACAAATGGCCACTGAGCTTTGTGCAGCTGATCGCTACTGGCCCAGCCGGTGAAATTTTAAAGCTTGGGCCCGAGCTCAGAGTAATTCTTCTTCCAATAACTAATTTTTTTTTTAGTCAGATTCTCAGCTGTTTCTTCTTTGAAAATTTTGCGCCCGGATCCAGAAATTGGATCAGGACATGTTTCTTCCAGGACTTACCGCATCACAAGTTCACTCTCTAAAGACCACATTCAAAAACTTGTTTTTCCTTCTTGCTTTTCAATTTTCTGTCCTCCTGTATGCCTTGGATAATTTATTTATTACAGAAGAGGCTGACTTGATATTTTTTCTCCACTTATGAACGTAAGTTCTTCATGGTTGCAGAACTACTTGATTTTTTGGCAAGAAGTTTTCTCCTTCTGGGAGGAGCACCGCCAAGACCTTGTCCATTAATAAGGCAATTGTTGTCTGAATTGATTTCAAGTTCTAGTGGAACGTAATGAGCATGTCAAAAGTAGAATCCATTCAGTCTCACGTCATTAATTGAATTTTTTTGGCTGTAATCCATTCTGTTTCTCTGAATTTGTCAGTTTATTACCTTCGATTTGGTGCTACGCTAAAGTGGGCTCATTTATTTATTTTTTTATTAGATCTTTGAATGCTCTCGTACTTCCAATGAATTTTTACTAAGCCTTATTGTGTGTGCCAAGCAGCAAAATGCCTATAGTATTTCCTGGATTGTCTTTTATGAGACGGTACGTGATTGTCCCAAACACAATATAATTTATCTTTGATATTCCAATCGCTCACACTTTTCTTTCAGTTCAGTTATGCAGATTTTCGCTATATCTTCAGAATAGAAACATCTGTGGACGCTGAATTCTAGTCCATGTCGTACCAATAAAGTAAGTCACCAGCCATAAAACTACTCAAGTGAAGAAGTCCAGCAGTCGGTAGTCAGTGTAACACTGGCCTCGCTTCCTACCACTTTTACTTGTACATTTTCATGTTGCTGGAAGAAATGCTATAATAGTTTTTCTGGCTGCGGTGTGTAGGAAGGGTTCAACACCTGGACAAATGCCCGGAAGCCTCGCCCTCAACAATGCAACGCTGAGCTTTCTTAGTAAATATCATATGTTGTTGTTCATGCACTTTTTTACGTTAGGAAGTTTTTTTTCAAAAACTTTCTACTGAAGCCTGTAAGTTTTGATCGGTTGCTGTCGCCAGAGAGGGGAAGCGGAGGGACTTGCCGCACTGCAATACGACGCAGAAGGCTGAAGCAGAGGAGGACGGGATGTGTAAATGCAAAGAACTGGCATCCACTCATCGGAATGGAACCGTAGATATTCGTCTGGATCATCGCCATTGGGATTTGCAGTAGCTGGAGGTTCATTAGCCTTAGATCGCATAAAGTATGTGAAGAGACTTCCGCGGTATAGCAAGATATCGATGCTTTCGCAAATAGCCAAGTTGCTTTGTTGATGACTTGTAAATAAAATTATTGCGCAACATTACAGACCGCGCATACCTTTACCGCTTAAAGTGAAAGTTCAACCACGATTTTCAGAATTATTTTTTCATCCCTTCAAAAATAAGCTAAAACAAATGAAATTATGTTCTTTATGAAATATCCAAACAAAAGGAGATTGTCGGGAATAAAATAAGAACATTGGCCGGTGTGAGTTTGGAGCTAGACTGGAAAGCTCCTTCCCCAGTAAATGACTCCATTGTTCTTAACTATTACCACATGTAACGGCGTATACCAACTTGTATCAGAATCATCACCTTTCATTTATCACAATATCAACAAATCCTTTCTCTATTTTCAACCCCACCTCGCCTGGTAGATAAAAACAGGAAGCCATCTTGATATCATCAGTTATTCTCCTCCCCAAGACTAATATTCTTTCGAAAACGGACTGTATCAGTACCATTGTCACTTCATGCAGTTCCGTCTCCAAGTTCCAAAGAATAGATCGTTACCGGTTAACAGATGCTTAAAAGTATCAGCACTTATTCGCGCAGAATGTATTCAGATCACTATAACTGACACGGTAAAACCGCGCATCGGACCGGGTTTACTGGGTATACTTTTTTAAAATTAATTTTATCATTAGCACTTAATTTTATGTATACTATCCATAGATATAAACTAATAGGCATTGTTTTTTTATAGAATCATACTATTTTATTTAATTTTTCTTTAATATAGCCATAATATAAAAATTCAAAACACGAATGTTTATAAACAAACAGAAAAGTAAAATATCAGCAACTAAAATCTTGTTTAGCTATTCTTGCGTCAACTGAGGCACATGATTGCACTAAAAATGTATACCACATGATTCAATTACACTGTAACTATTAAATAAACAACTGTTTAATTTTATATACGCTACTTAAAAGACAAATTCTATGTGGAATCTTGACAAATCTGAATAAAAATAGCCTATAATCAGTTATTTTTGGCTGCACAATATAATAATGGTTATCTTACCAGTTTATCAGAGAGTAGTTTTCTGATTCACCTTAATCCAGTAAAGAAAGTAAAGAAAGTTTAATTGAAAATATTTACTTTAGCTACACAAATCAAGTATTGTAACAGCTTAATTGTATTAGGCACATGGTTTTGTGAGTTTTTCATCATCATGTGACTTGCACCAGTGCCAAAAATATGGAAAATATTCAAAAATTATAAACAAAGAACACAGGTCCATTGCAAATGACCCCTCAGAATTTAAAACTCATGAACACCACTCTTAGGGTCTTAAAACATGAATCCATTTTCTACAGAAAAGAATGGAGAAAACATTAATTTAAAAAAACAAACCTTTAGCTGAAGTCAAATTTATATACTTATCCTTACTCTAAACTTAAAAAAGAAAATATTTGTAAACCTAATCTGATATCGCGGAGAGAAAATTTAGTCCATCAATAAAAATTTCACTTGAATAATAAAATATAAAACTATCTTTAAAAAATATTTAATAACAATTTTTAACTGTGTCTGAAATTTTTTTTTTTTTTTTGACACAAATATTAAATAACGTTGAAATATATAACAGATCTTGAAAAATATTTATGAAAACAGCTCAAAATATGCAACAGCTTGATAAAACATATACAGATGAAGCCTGCATCACAATCACATAATTGATCCAAATGTTGTGAATTACGTTTGGATTTATACAAGATAAACACCATCTAGTTTTAATTTCTTCCCCACTACTTTCTTCATATCAAGAATCAAAGATGTTTCGACCCAAAATCTAAAATAAAGACTTAACTAAAGTTTATATGATGAAATTACATACAAATGGCAAACATCTTTATTTTTTTTTCTTCCATGCAGTTTCTAACTGTTATTTAATAAAATAAACAAGTAACATAAACAGTAAAAAAAATTGGTTTTATTTATAATTAAATTACAAGTGCTCTTATTATTAAAAAATGGCTTTTCCAGCGGTCACCCAGGAGGTACAGTGTACAGATGCCTTTGTTTATATTTTATAGAAAAACATAGTAAGGTGGTTCCCTCAGTAGGCTCAAGTATAATTCTTCATGTTACATCAGTTAGTGAAAAGTTTTTCTGGATGGAGGTCATTTTTATCTTCAAGGCCCAATTTTAATTTTGCAGAAGCCATTTCTTGAGGTTGATGCATTTCTGGGAGTTGTGACTATAACAAATTCTGGCAGAGGGGATTTGCCAATTACCAAAATGTTTTCAGAAGAACTGAATGGAAACTAACTAGAGTTTGCATAACCTTTTTTTTTTTTGCACTTGAAATATTTTTGCATCTGGAAAGAATTTTATCCCCAACCTGATATTTGACCTCCTCAATCCTACCTTGCTCAGAGAATTTCGAAAAAAAAACAGTTTTTAAAATTTCACATTAACTGAAAGGCCGATTTTAAATCAATACCAAGTGATTAATTAATAAATTTAATTACATTATTTAATTCTAGTTTAGGCCCAGGTTCCCTTTATAGAGACAATTATTTTTCAAAAAACAATAAGTTTATTTAAAAAAAACATTTTTCTAATATGTTTTGATGTATTTAAAAAACTGAATATCTCACAAATTAGTGGAAAATTGATTAATCGAAGTTGGTCTGGGACTGTGAGGTCACTTACTTTCAATTCTATTTAAAAGTAATTTCAAAAGAATTGAGAAAGCATCAATGTGGCGTTTTAATTATTCTTGATAAGTAAATTAACTTGGATTACTTTTCAATAATAATTGTAAAGAGAATTTTGATACATATCATTAAGTATAATAATTGTACAATAATAATATATTCTCAATTACCAGTTTATTTTATCATATATAAACCCAAAAAATTTAAGATAATTAAATGGTTTTTCTAAAGACGCACCATTTATTTTATGGTATATGTAAATAAATAACAAGTCGTTGTTAATATTATCAAATGAGAAATGTTTAGAAATGTAATTTTCCAAATTTACTGTCTTTTGTAAAAGAGTTATTCCATTTTTTTAAAACAAACAATACAATTGAAATTTGGGAGGAATTATTTGTATGGTCATACGACAAGTGTATGTTTTTCAATATTCAAGTTATTAATAGTAAACCAATGGGAATTGTGATTGAATGAATAACAATTTGCATTTCTCTAAATCACCGTCTAAGAACAATTAGGTATTTTATTGTTAAAAGTGCGAAGAAAAAAAAATGACCTAACTATGAAAATATAGTAACGAGAACATTTATACAAAAAAGTGAATCTGTTGAGGAAAATGTGATAAATCAACCTTTTTCTGGAAAAGTTGGGAAGTATTTGATTTCAGCAATTTTTCTTCCTCTGCAGATATAAACAACCAGCTTACTCTTTAACATATAATTAGTAATCCCTATACATAACATCATAAGACACATCAGAAAGACTAAATTGTCTATACTTTTAAATTTTGAACTATTACTTCCCTCATTCCTAAATAATGAAACTCATTTTCTTTTCGCCAAAATTTATGGACCATCATTTAGTAAATCTTTATATACATATTCATTTTAAATGAAATGTATTGTGCTTTGTTTATAATCTAACTGAAAGATTAGCTGGTGAGCAAAATAACACAAAAATGCCACAATTCAATCAGCCTTTCTGAAGAATGATTAAGCGAAATTTTCCATTTTTTCAGATCCATTCACATCTAAAACAAACTCTAACTAAATTATTAATAAAAGGTAAGTAGTCATTATTAAGTCTTTTTTATTTTGAGATCCAAAAAAATTTTTTTTGTTTGTAGTAATTAAAATCAGTGGTGGTTGAAAACAAACAAACAGGCACAAATATTATACAACAAGTCTTAAAAAATTAATATCTATAGTTTTGCAGTATAGCAATTGAGACACTGAGGAACCACGAAAGTGAATGCTGTTTTGTTTTGGATAATAATCACAAGAAAGCATCACAATAAATGTCAAATAACCAGCCACAAACAAAATCTGAAATTTTGATGTAATGGAGAAATATTTCATCTTTGAGTAAAAAATAGATCCAAATTTTTGCAAAGTTTTATATGTTAAATTATAAATCCCTACTTTTCTGAATAGATGCTGCTTATATTTTTTTAACAAAGCAATAAAGGATTTATTTGTACAAAATATATCTTTTATGGGTTGAGATTAAGATATGTCTGGCTATACCTTGCTTCTCTTTGCAGAACATTTCATCATTCTGTTTTGATTGTTTATTGGTTTAAAAAAATTATTCTGGAAGAATTAATTTTCTCGACTGCTTGAATTTTAAGGTGATACTTGAATTGATTTTTTTCTGAAACTGTAGAATTCAATACCCCACGGGGGCATCCCAAAATTAAATTTCTCAAAACCGCTTTCAACATTACTAGACATAACAGTCTGCACTCTTTTCATAGACTTCAGTGTTCAAAGCAATGCCTTGAAATATTGATTTACCTTGTTCGAGCTGAAGTCTAATAAGCTTTTGTATTTGAAATGTTGTCATCCATTTGAAAATCATCACTATGAAAAGACTTTTCCTTGAAGCTTTTTAAGTTTGTTTTGAATGGATTTTATGGCGCTAATGCTTACATAAGTTGTTGCCCTAACATCCTGACACCAATTCAATATAAATGACTCATGCGCTGACAACTAATTTCTAAGTATTTTATAAAAACAAAAAATCATTTTTTGTAGATTTATCTATTTGTGTCAATAAAGATTTTGATTGTGACCACCAACCAAGAAGTACTGTGTTGAATCACATTATCTATTATTAAGTTTACAATTGGCATGCCTGTTCAATATATTTGTTAAGCAAATGAATTTTGGAAATGGCATATGGTTTAATTTCTTTATAATAGATAGTTATCTATTTCAATATCCAAAATTGTATGTGCAAGCCTACTCAATACGTTTATTAAACTTTCATGAAAATAAACAGCTTCAAACTGATTGTGAAATGACCTCACACTAATTTATTAAAATTGTAGATGCATGGGGGGAATTTTACAGCTAGCACACCACAGCTTTGAACTTATTGTTATATCAAAGTTTTTAAAGTAATCATCAACCAGACTTTTAACAAATAACACATTTTCAAACCACCAAGAAGCTTTTCTAAAATGAATCTTTCTCTTTAGCGTTGGGCAACTCTCTTAATCAAATTCACTTTTAACAAGTTGTTATCGGATGTTTTAGCATGCAGTTCCACTACCCAAGAACATAGTATACGCCATTTGCATAGTAAATACCAATACTGGGACCAAATACAAAAGGCTGTTGAAAGCTCAAACAGCTTCTTTGATCATCATCTGTCATAATGTCTTCTCCTTACAATGAATACGATACATGCACTTCTATAGATGAGAATAAAATAAATTTTGAGTTTAAATAGAATGCTGCTTTCACATTCAAGAAAGAGAATACAGCATCTACTGAAGACGTTAACTGGTTTAAGAAAATCATTTGAAGTTGACTTTTAAAATTAAGATGTAATCCATCTTACCAAAACATCTTCCAACATCCAGAATTAGTTTTAAAAAATATATCATCGAGAGGCAGACAGCTTTTCAATTCTGGAATTAACAACTCAATTTTTTATTATATCGCCAGTCATTAACCCAAAGTCGTGCGAAAACGATTTAAAAACCGAGAAATACTCCGGAAATCAACAATTGAAGCCGATTCGCGAAATAGCTGTGCATAAATCGTACTTTAGAACGATTCCTAATTTAAATCAGTAGAAACTTGTTTGTGCCAACATGAATCAATATGATATCACACGAGTTTAAACTTCAAAGATAGCCCTTCGATTCGAATCCGAGGAAACTTGACTTTCAATTCGCTCTGACTCAATAATTAATTTAGATATTTAATTATAAAATTTCTCCAAGAATCCAAAACCTTCATTTTTGTATGTGATAAAAGTATTAAAATTCACATATAATATAAAAAAAATCACACACACTGAGATTAAGGTAAGCAACGTACTAACAGCACTGCAACAAATAAAAAAATGGTCTACATTCACGTTTATCAGAATTGGCGCGCTCGACCTCAGCTGAGCCAAACAAGTTCCTCGCCAACTCGCCGTTAGTGGTT
>BGPR01001822.1:18985-52804 GCA_013235015.1 Araneus ventricosus | reverse complement strand
ATTTACTACGTCACTTCCGTCAGCTTTCGCCTTTTCGTGTAAATTCCTAAACAATACTGGATCTGCATTAGGAATGAAGTTGAGTAGTCTGTGTTCTGCTTGATGTTGAAAACTATCCAACAATTTTCAGTCGATAGTTTTAAAACTATCTACTGGAACTATCGTCTGGAAGTACCACCTATCGATAGTATCGCCGGGGAAAAAACTATCTACAGTTCAGTCGATAATTGCGGAAAACTATCGACTGCACTATCGATTGCTGAACTATCAATGTTTGGGGAACACTAATTTGGATACTGTATCAAAATTCAAACCAGCCTGAGAAGTCGTCAAAAAGGGCGATAACGAACAAAATTATGACAGCCTTTTCTCAAAATGAGATATTGAATGAGTTTCTTGAGAGCTTCGGTTATAGACGTCACTTTTCCAATGTTAACAATGGGAAAAGTGACGTCTCCCAACCCAAACCAGAGGGTACCAGAATAGACCCCCTACAGCAATAGGAACATGAAATTTAACATTATTTTCAAAGTGTCCTTAAGCCGTAACATTTGAAAAGTTTACTTTAAACATTAATTAACGACTTGAAACAGAGTTTTGAAATTTTGAAGATTCTCATTGACGAAATATTACACCGGAAGTCGGTCAGTGTAGGGGAAGTTCTACATTACTTCAATGAACTAAAAACAATTTTGATTTTTTTTTTCAAAACACTTTACGTACACTTAGTACAACTTTTTGAAAACTCAAAGTGTGATTGAAATTACAATTATTATGAATATATATTTTGTTATTTAAAAAATTGCGGATTATGCAGTATCCAGAAACCTGTGGAAATGTCGGCTTCCAGTTAATCATATTCAATCAAACAATCATTTCCGTACACAAGTTAATGATGGCTGCAACCAACGAGGATTTTGACCAAGTAAGTATATAGTTGTTTATGTTTAAAAATATATTCGAGACAAAGCAGCTTTTATCGAGCATACATCTCAAAGTTCTTCTACTCTTATGTTTTAAAGAAATTATGTTTTAATGGATGATTTCTTCACGGTCTTTGCTTATAAGGTGCATTGTCATATTGCACTGGTGAACAACAAAAAAAACCTTTCTTTTTCATTTACCAAGGAAATTTTAAAGGCTTTAGGGTATTTTGAGGCTGCTGATTTGAAAACTAATTTTACTTTTTCCAAATTGTCTCTAGTTTCTGAGATAATGCATGTTGTCAATATTTCAATCGTGTCTGCAGTAGGGTGAACCAAAAAAAAAGTCAGAAATAGTTTTTCATGTCACTATACTGCGGAAAAATTTGCGAATTGGGGAGAAATAAAGCGAGGGAAAAAATTAACTAAATTGATTGATATGTACAGCCTCGAATGGGCATCAAAAGTCCTAAAAAGTGGTGAAATTAGGCCGTTTTTTCATTAATTTTAAAATTTCTCTTTATTATAGCATTAGCTGTTAAGTACTCAACTTCTTAAAAGTAATAAATTTTATTTTATCAAAATTGGTTTATAACTTCCTGTCACAGATTCCTTTCAAAGTTGTCAAAAATATGCAAAATTACTTCAATGTGCAATGTTTAGTTTCTAATCAACATCCTAATCTTCAAACATTTTGTCGAATGTTTATGCATAGAAAAAGTCAAATCAAAAAATGAGAACTACAAAATCACCTAGAAATTGCATTTTAAAGTAACAAATGAAAAATGCACACTGAAGGGTGACCCTTGAAGTCCCCATGCCGTATTCTACTCTTATTTTGCTGCAGTCATTTTTGTTGTGTGATTTCAGTTTTGTATTTTTGTTGAATGCATAGCAAGAGGTTCTTTAGGTCTAAAAAATATGAAATATATTTATTTTCTTTGTTTAGGATAACACTTGCAAAACTAGCTTTAAAACTATAATATTATTTATTAGTTCAGAACGTATGTTATGAATACAGGTAGTAACTAGCTTAAATTATCACACCTTAAAAAAAAGACTACCAGGATAACAACAAATGTATCGAAGGAGGATGGACACATGTGGTGGCAGATTACTGCTCAGGGGTCGATCCAGATTTTTTTAAGGGCACATTTTTGTGAAAAAAAAATTATTTTTGTGAAAAAAAAATTTTATCATGTAAAACCTTCCATTTTAGCAGTCATATTTCTGTATTTTATGTGAAGTTGAATTTTGCGAAGGGGCCATGTTTATGAATTTGAATTTTGCGAAGTGGCCATTTTTATGAAGTGGAATTTTGTGAAGGGGCTGCAAAACGGCCCCAATTTTTGCCTGGATCGACCCATGCTGCTAGAGACTCTAATGCGACACTTCCACTATAAGTATAAATCGGAAGTTGCATAAAAGCTGTTCCATGAAGTAAATGAACCAGCTTATTTAATTTTCATTTTATTGGACTTGATGCAACATCATGTAATTTTACAATGCCATTATGATTCATCTATTTATTCGGTGCAATTCATTTCTTTACTTAATTCATTAATATTGTTTTAAATTTTATTCTTGAACTTGCATTTGACACAGATTTTATGAGATTTCTGCATAGATTTACATTGTAATTTATATATTGATTACTCTTTAGGATTAATTTGATTTATTGCATTGATTTAATTTTATTATTAATTTATATTTGAGGCAGTTTCAGTACTATTTGAATGGTACATAAATATTACTATTGAAATCTAGTTTTCACTTTATCTCAAAAACTAGAGAATCTGACAAAAAAAATGTCGGATTCGGAGCACTGCAAAATTGCCCTAAAACCACTGGAATATCGTTGGCAAAAAATCAAGTGTGTTATTAAAGCTTTGAGCTATACAAATTGATAAAATTGTGTTCATATGAAAGAAATTATGTAAAAAGGTATTTGCTATGAAATTTTGACACATATAAAAATTGATATCATAACAAATACATCGTTGCAGGATATGTTTATATAAAATGAGTTAAAACAATTTAAGTACACAAATTCTGTAAGTAAGGTGAAACACATAATTTGCTGGAAGTGAAGTTAAAAATAAACTTTCAGTGCATTGAAAATAATGTGTCAAATTAATACTATACTTTGATTATCAGTATCATAGTAGGTGATTTATTTTGAGCTTTCATATTTTTACCATTCTATCACGGTTGCAAATACTATTTTTGGTGTTTCAGGCAGTTTTATTATTTTTACTTTCTCGTACACGAAGTATACCAAGAGAAAGTATTGTAATCGTCAAAAAATTCGAACTCGAGATTTTGACGAATCTCCACGTTTTAGACCTCCCTGATTTCGAAAAACTCAATTTTGGAATTCTGTGTGTCTGTGAACACGATAACTCAAACTATTAGAGCCACAGGGATGAAATTTGGTATGTGGTCTTTAAACATAATTTGTAGGTTTCTATCAAATTTTGGACAAAATCCGTCCACGGGAAGTCTGTCTGTCTATCTACCCGCGGTCATGTGAACACTATAACTCAAAAACTTGAATAGCTAGATGAATAAAATTTGGTACACAGTTTTATCATCATGAATGTAGGTCCGTATCAAATTTTGGGCCAAATCCGTCAAAGGGTTGACCGTCTGTTGGGTCTGTATAATCGCTTACTTGTAAAAATTATATCTCCTAAACCCATTGGTTTAGATAAATAAAAATTGGTATGGCGTTACACGGGACACAATATCATCATCACATAAAACTTCGCAACATTCCAATGTCAAATCTTCACTAATCTATTGTTCCACTGCTTCTTCATCCACATTTTCAGAAAGGTCTAACTTTCTCAAATCTTCTAAGATTTTTCTCTGCAAATGAGCACTATCGTTGTCATCTATAGGAATTTCGTTTCCCTTATCCGATAAAATTGCCCTCTATGATTTCTTAAGTGTGCTGCTTTTTACTAATTTCCATACAGCATCAACATAATAAATAGCATCTAAAACTGTGAGATTTTTCCAAAAAGAACGCAAATCATCGTATCCTTCTTCTACCAACTTAAGGAGCAAATTTCTGTGGTATGCTTTCTTAAAGTTTCGAATAACACCCTGAGCCATCACATTTGGGGGCAAAGATTTCACAAAGATATTCCCATCTTCCGATTTTAAAATTTCTTCGGATGGGCGACTAGTTGCATTGTCCAGCTGAAGAACAGCTTTTTGAGGAAAACCGACATCTTCTAAATGTTTTCGTACCGCAGGAACAAACTTTTTTTTAAACCAATCAGAACAAATTTCTATAGTTATCCAAGCTGTTTCGTTGCTGTAATAATTGACAGGCAAACTTAAATCTTTCTTCAGTTTTGAAAAAGCTCACGGCTCTCTTGCAGTTCCAATAACGGAAAAATTTTAAAAATGTGAGCCGGAGGCGGCAGCACAACACAATACCGCTATGCGTTGTTTCTGCTTCTTATGTCCCAATGCATTTTTTTCGGTGTCATATGCTAATATCTTTTATGGAAAACACTTCCAATATAAACCCATTTCATCCGTATTGTATATTTGTTCATCACTCAAATTTTCTTCACGTACGAAATTTCGAAATTCTAACACAAAATCTTCAGCTGCTGATGTGTCACTACTGAGTTTTTTGCCTCGGACAGTTATTTGGTGTATACCATATCTTTGTTTGAATCTTGTTAACCACCCACTCGAAGCATTGAAATCAATGGGTATTTTAAGCTCTTCGAAAAAATGTTTGGCTTTAGCCGCTCAAACAGCACCTGATACAGGAATTCTGGCAGCTCTCTGTTGGTTAAACCACTAAACCTTGGCTTTATTTAAATCTTCATATGTTGAGGTTTTCATTGTTTTTCTATTACACATTCCTTTTGGACTATCTGAAGTTCCTGTAAATTCGAGTAGCTTTTGTTTCTTTTTTATAATGTCTCGCACAGTTTGATCACGAATCTCATATTAACGCATTAATCATTTAACCATTTTCCAATTTTTTAATTATTTCCAGCTTTTGATTTATACTAAGAACAACTCTTCTGTGTTTCCACATGTTAACACTACGAATAGAATGTAAAACACGTGGAAAAATTTTAATCTGAACAAGTACGATACTGCGACGACGGATGAATGATATCCCGCCTTGCCCCGCCCCACCAGCATTCCAGAATGGGAGCAAAACCAGTGGGCTGGTCTCAAGGTCAGCTGGAAGAGTCCAATACAATTATAAGGGTTAGGAAGAATGCGGTCTTCTCGAACATTCCAACAGCTGCAATCTGCGCATACTTTTTTTTGGGGGGGGGGGGGGATCCCGGGTATGTTGGAATGAAAATTTATCTTTAGAAAGACCAGATACATTAAATGTTTTTCTACTTGGCAAAATTAGGAATGATAAAGGAAATTATAAATGTTAGAAATATTGTTCATTTCAGAAATACATGTCTGTCATTTATGGATAATTTTACTCTGCAGAGGATTGAGTGAGAGCTCTTTTTGCGAGTTCTCTATTATCTGAAATTTAAAGTTTTTGGTGATATTGCTGACAATTTTGCACATTCTAAATCTTTGTTTGGTGAAGAAATTGTGCTTTGTGATCTGTACTCTTTTTGTGGAGACAAGGACATGTTCTGAGAACTTGAAGGCATATCGGAGAAAACAGAAACATCTGGTTGCAAACTTTCGGCATCAGTCAAAGAAAGTGTTATTTTGTGTGCAATTGCTTTTTGAATTGGAAGATAAACTCCACTGCCTTTAAAACCTTTTGTGACATTTATGGCTGATATATTTTTGAAGAGTTTCCATCCAATAAGCACATTTTGCCATAAATTTTAAAGATTCAATTATTGAGCATTTCTCTTCGTGAGAGAACTAGTAATTTTCCTGATTCTTTATGTGCAGGATTGTTTTCTTAGCTAGTTATGATATGGAATATTTATGTTTCATTAATTTGCAATTTATCATAAATGAATTATTTATTTAAAGGATAAAAATCATGCTATATCTTAGCCTACTCAAGATGCAGACTGTTAGCCTAACCATATACCCATTTTACCCCATTCCCTAAATATGAGATTTAAAAAATAAGAATTTTTTTTCCCCTCCTTAGCTGCAAGTTGAAGCAACAGCAGAAAGGTCCAAAAAATATATATTATGCCATTATAATGAGAATTCCTCAATAATATGAAAGTTAGGACACATAAAGTGTGGCATAAACTTGTCCACTTCTGTTTAATGTGTTGTCACTCACTTAAAAAGAAACTGAGAAAAAAATATCAATTGAGAAATGCAAGTCAGAACAGCTAGCAAGAATTCCCAACTTAAAAAACTATAAATATAATGTAAAATCTGTTGTTTTATAAGCCACTAGCAGTATGTGCACGGCATTGCCCATGGAATCAGGACTTCAACAAAATGAAGGGGGAAAAAACGCCCACAATGACATGAAAAAGTTCTGAAAACAAAACAAAATATGCGAGACATAAACACATTAAGACACTGCCGAAAAGAATAATCGAATTGAAGGTTATGACGTATCCTGCACTCTGCACCATAAGTCAATGAAATTGCAACAATGTATGTTGGGAAGGCTCCAGAGAAACTTCTGCGGGGATATGCTCGCTAGAGAAAAATATCTTTCAACTGACTTGGAAAAAATTAATTTTAAAAAAACAGAAAAAGCTATTTTAATCTTTCTTATTTTAAATCCGACAGAACTGTTCCAGTTATAAGCAGAGCAAAATTGAAAATAATAGTGTTATTAGAACGTCGAATGCAGCAAATTTAAAAACAAAAATAAAATTTGGATGGCGAAACTGACTGTTTTTTAAAAATTTCTCAAAATTCAATAAATTACATTTGAAGCTCAAAACAAACTTCATTAGAACGAAAATTGTTTGTTCTATTCGATGGTGCATTGATTGTTTTTCAACAATCATTAGAAAAGATACTACAGCCGTAAACATGCCAAAATGACCCAAAACAACACAAAACATTAAATAAATTTTCTAGATTGAATTTTAAAAATCCGGCTTCGAGGTGCATTGAGTCACCTTTACAACTACTTATGTACCAAATTTCATGGCTGTGAGTGCGATAGATTTGTCTGGACATAGCACGCACACAAACATTGCCTTTTATAAGTATAGATATATTTTGACTACATATTTTATCCCACCTGACCCTAGTATGTTTGAAAAAAAAAACAACAGTCGGGAAGGCAAAGGGAGGTTTCTTTTGTTTGGAGATATAAGGGAACGAATATTTCATCCTCTATTTTGATTATGATTGGAGCTGCAAGAACGAAAGAGGGTGGAAGAGACTGCAAATGATGAGAGCTTTCAAACAAGGTATAACATGCATAGATTAAAAGACATATTTAATTTTAGGGGAAGGACATAAAATCGCATTTCAGCTCATAACTCCTAAGCAATTGCAGCTATCAAAAAACTTAAAAATATAAAAATTCTTTGTTATGATAAGGTAATAATTCGCCTAATTTGAATTTTCTTTCTATTTTCAATTGTAAAGGAATTATGGGGAAATGAAAATTTCAACCCCCACTATTTCCACCCCCAAAGGGGGTGGAAATAGTGGGGGTTGGGATAACCCATCTACGAACTCGGCCAAGATTTTCACTATCCTTACAACATATCCCATGCCGGTTAAAATCAAATCAAAATTACTCCAGTTATCGTATTCACAAGATAACATGGTCAAAGCATTATATATATATCTTCAATTGGAAAGGAATTGTGGGGAAATGAAAATTTCAACCCTCCACCAATTCCACCCTATATAAAACATTATATATATATATATATATCAATTGAAGATAGAAAGAAAATTCAAATTAGGTGAATTATCGCCTTATCATAACGAACAATATTTGTATTTAAAGTTTTTTGATAGCTGCAATTGCTTAGAAGTTATGAACTGAAATGTGCCCCCCCCCCCCTACTTAAGTTAAAATTGCCTTTTAACTTATGCATGTTACATTTGTTTGAAAGCCCTCATCATTTTCAGTTTCTTCCACCCTCTTTCATTCTTGTAGCTCTAACCATAATGAAAATTGAGGACGAAATGTTCTTTTCCTTATATTTCCAAACAAAAGGAATCTACCTTTGCCTTCCAGCTCGCCAACTGGGATTTTTATGTTTTTTTAGAGCAATTGTTACCAATTTCACTTAACATCCTTTAGATTTAATAAAAATGTATCTAAATCCATTAGAATGCTATTTTTAATTTTCTAGATTTCTGCAAAACATTAATATTGTATTTATAAAATACAATATTAGTTTCTCTATCTGTGAAATTAGCTTTTTTGAATTCTTTTTCTCTGTTATAACATATGCTAGAAAATGAAAGCAGTTTATTTCCACCAATATTAAAAAATCAAGATCTCTTTCTCTCTAGTTTGAAGACGACCTTCAAGAAAGTCAGGAACCTCAATATGGTGATAAAAGAAAGCGCTTATTTTCGAAAGAGCGTAAGTGTGTAAAATGAATGTGAAATCTTGTAAATATTCTTCTTATTTTATTTTCAAGTTTTTCTTTTAATTAATTGATGTTACACTTCCTTAGTTCGTTGTATGATGTATGGATTCGGTGACGATCAGAACCCTTACACAGAATCAGTAGATCTTCTGGAAGACCTTGTGATAGAATTTATAACTGAAATTGTAAGTATAAAAATAGTTGCATTAAACACATATCTAACAATTTTCTTTAAATGTGTGTACTTTTGAGAAAGGAAAATTAAGATTCACCACTGATGACATGATGTTACGTTTTAAATTTTTGCATGAAAAAAATGAAAAAAAAAAAAAAAAAAAGCTGCCTCCTTCACATTCAATTTCAAAATAATTTTTTTGAATTTGCATTAGATTGCCGACTAGAATACATGAAGCTCTACCATTGATTTAAAGACTTCAATAAAATTCAATGATAAATTTTCCCTTTCTTAGTTAATTTTTTAAAAAAAAATAGAGCTGTCTCAAGCAGATGAGCTTTCCTTGAACATTTTTCTCTTTTTAAAAATTGTCTTTAAAGTAATCGCCA
The DNA here is from genome assembly GCA_013235015.1 of Araneus ventricosus. Classification (NCBI taxonomy): domain Eukaryota; kingdom Metazoa; phylum Arthropoda; class Arachnida; order Araneae; family Araneidae; genus Araneus; species Araneus ventricosus. The sequence goes on along the minus strand of BGPR01001822.1, from coordinate 43,809 downwards.
GGATATCTTTCTTTATAACTTCGGCTTTTATCAGTCCAATATTATTTTCACATTCTTTTAAATTTTTAACATTTTTTCTTCACCACAATGTTTTTAATTTTGAAGACATTTTGCTAAAGAGTTAAATAGAAGCCCAATTTCCAATTAAGCATCTGATTTAATGCTTGACTAGAATAGGACGTTTGTTTTTTATTATTATTATTATTTTAAAATCAAAGTGTCACCAGTTAAAATTTTTTTCCCTTTCATTCATTTTCAAGGTAAGCAAGAAATTCCAAAAAAAAAAAATCTTTTTTCATATACATTCGACGCTTGTTATAACAACCCTCTGCGTCCCACAGCAAAAGGTCTTTATAACAAGTAGTCGCTGTAGTGGATATAATTAAAAACTGTACACATGCACACTCAGCAGTTCCATATAAATAAGCGATTTTTAAAGAGATTCCAACTAAATACTCAACTTATTTTTTTATCATTGGTATTAAAAATACAATTTTATCAATTAAAAATATATTTCTAAAACAGATTTTAAAGGAGAAAATAAAGGGTGTTATGTATACTTACAAAACATTTATTTTCTAAAGAAAAAAAATCAGAAATGGTTGTTTGCCTTTTCTGCATATGTGATTTTTGCAAAGCATAATTTTCCATTTCAGTTAAAGATGATAAATAATGTTCTGCCTTTCAAAAAAAACATTTTAAAGTCTCAATAGCACTAGAAACATTTTTTTATTCTAGGCTATTCTAATTCCATACTGTAATGATGAAGTATCCCATCAAAGTTGAACTGTAACACTGAAGACTCTACATCTACGAAGCTTGGCAATACAATATAATCAAGGTCATTTACGTTTAGAAACATGTTCTTTTTGGAAAAATACTGGGAAGATTGTTCGCTGAATTCAGACATTGTATTGGGATTAGATGACACTGTACTCTCGTTGTACCAGAAGTAAAATAACATAGTGCATAGGGGAACACAGTTGCGGATTTTATCACTGGTCGTTATAATGGAATGATCTTTATAATGTGTGGTCGCTATAACGAGTGTCAACTGTATTTTAAAAACTTGTAATATTTATCTGTAAAAAAAAATGTTTTTTTAAACGATTTATCTATTAATTTTTTCTAAAATTCCTAATTTCCTGAAAACTTTTTTATATTAATTTAATTCAAGGTTACTTTATTCTTGGCGTTTGTAATATAATTTTTTAAAAAATTACTGAAATCTATACTTTAAAATAAGTTTAGATTTTAATGGGTTAAGTAAAAAGGTCTTATAAAATAAGAAAATGGGTAAGAATTATAATGATAAGGCTTCAGATGTATTTATTGTTTCTGGAAATTGATGTGTATGTCATTTATCCTTCTTCCATATATTTTATGTGCTGTCTTAATATACAAGACATGATTTTTAAGTTTAAAATGTCATAAATATTTGTTCATTCTCTAAGTTTTGAAGTAATATATGAAAATATTCTGTACCCTGTGATTTGATGTTTTAAACCTACTTAATTTATTTTTGCATTGTTTTCTTTAAAAATAATGTTAACAATAAAAATGTATTTACATTTATTTGTCTTCCTAATGAAAATTATTAGGTCATGCCATAAAATAATGTGAGATTTTTATAGTTCTTTTATTTTTCAAAATTAAGATAAACATAAAAACTTTTTATCTAAAATATAGTTTCCTTCATTTTTTACTATTTTCTCCCATCTTTCTTGTAGACTTTCAGGGCCTCGCTTCCAAAATTAACTTGTTTACAAGGAAAAAGTCTTCTCCAGTACTATTCTGGCATCGTCCATAGAATTCATATTTTTCCGTTCAAATGATTTAGAAGACTGCGGAATAAATGTTAATCAGATAGGGAAATGTTATTTATTACTCCTGTATATACTTTATTGAACTCAAAGCATCATAAATCAAAAGCTATCAAATATGCTCCTTTGTCACTTTCATTATAACTTTGAAAAATTAATTGTTAAAATCGAACTGTGCTCTTCAAAACTTGCACTAAGAATAACAAGATAATTTTATGACCTGTTTTTGTAGCAGCTGAAGCAGGTTATTTATTCCCTTCCCCTGCTTTTAATTTCATGCAATTGAAAAAAAAAAACATTATTTAGGGGATGACTCGTACTTCTTTTAAACTGCTAAATACTAGATTTCACCATTCCTTAAAACTTTGTATTCTAAATAATAATTGCATGTTTATTTTTTTACGTGGGGATCCAAGAGTTAAGAAAAACCATACAAAACAGCCGATAAATCCCAATTACCGATTGCAGATATTTAACCCTTTGAACGGCAAAAATATTTCAGCTGAATGCTTTGAAAACAGCCTCTCTGTAGCTAAATGGTGAACACAATTGTTTCGGAGCCGGTTTTCAGGTAATAAACAGAGAGCAACTTTCTACGCCGGAGACAGTTTAAGAGTAATAATCAAAGAACGACTTTCTGCGACGGAGCCGGTTTTAGAATAGTCATCAGAGAGCGACTTTCTACGTTTTAGCCGGTTGAAGGGTTAAAGATGAATTTTTCCTATTCAAGACAAAGCACATTGTTCCATTTTATAAAAATGTAGTTTTAACTTCATATCTGAGATTATGCAGTATAATAGTTGCTCCTAACAGATTCAACTTAATTAATTTCTTACATATTTTCTTTGCAGACCCATAAAGCAATGGAAATTGGACGTACAGGGCGGGTTCAAGTGGAAGATATTGTTTTCCTTGTAAGAAAAGATCCCCGGAGATATGCAAGAGTTAAAGACCTGTTGACTATGAATGAGGAGCTGAAGAAAGCTCGCAAAGCTTTTGATGAAGTTAAATATGCCACAGTTTGATATTTTTTATAGCTATGACACATAATCATCAGCATATGCATTTTTATCATTTTGTAATATATGAATCATTATTAAAATGTTATTATTATTACAATTCCATTGTTTCGATCAAATGTTTAAAATATAGATCAGTTAAGGAAAACTAAAAATGATATTCTTTGCTCTACTTAAGCATCAGAGTCCTGAATGATCGGGTAATGCTGTCGCAATAATATGAGTACTGCAGTTTGTTACGAAATGGCAAAAGACTAAAACTGAAAATTTAGCAGTATGTGCAAATCAGTTAATTCAACATGCTACGCCAGCTCTGAAATTTGCAGTTCGAATGTTGAACTAATTTAAATCGACGGTCTATCCATGTCATCACAAATCTTTTCTTTTATAATAGTGTCACGTAGATTTTTCGTGGTAAATGCGAGAGGGTAGAAATAATCACACGTTAGAGTAAGATCTCAACTCGAGCTTTATTTAAACACCAAGTACCATTTACAGAAAGTTATATTCAGGCATGGAACATTCTAGACTGGAATGTTCTGGAAATAAATCAAAGATTAATTTACATATTATTAATTTGAATATTCCAGAAAAGACGAGAAATGTGAAGTAAATTAAGAAAAACAGAATTGTATGAAATATTTGACCTCTCCCGAGCTTCAACTCGCCATGGTTCCAAAGACGTGAACGCTACCACTAAGCTATGGGAGTTTGTCTACTCTTGCTTACAATAGCAACATTTGGGGGTGGGTATTTTCCAAAATTTGTATCCAACTCTTGACTTGTCTTTTATGTTATTTGTTTACATTTTTAAACAAGATTTCATAACTAATTTTATACTTCTGTTTTTCAAGTTTGTGATATCAAAATTTGAACTAAGGATAACTTGAGATAAAGGCCAAGGGGCGAACATACATCTCAAAATACTCCAACATCATCATACTTTTGTTGCAATTTCCAATTCTAAATGTGTTTTTTCAAATATAATCTTGTCACTTAAAGAAGTTATTTGCTGTCATGTCATTTTTAAAAAAATGCAGACATTTTTAATGGAATGTAATAAAAACCCAATTTGGGCATTTTTAGAATGCTAATCAGTTGCAAGAACTGCAGATGTATGGTGTTCCATTCTTTTCGAAATTTATTTATATGGTATAATTTGATATCTGATTATGCAGGTAAAATCTTCAAATACGCATAAATTGCACATCATGCTTTTTCTGGTTATTTATATCTAATAATTATAAAAGCATTTTGAAATTAATTTCAGCTAGTTTAGATTTAATGACTAAATCAGCCTGCTTCGTTCTTTGTGTTGAATTTCAAAGCAATTAACATTCATTTTCCTACAATATAATGGATAAAATTGTGATTTCAGTTATTTAATCAAAGTCAAAATCAGTTATGTCAAAAGGGATGCTTTATCCACTTTAAAAGCTCACCTCAAAGCTGAAAATTATTAGATAAAAGAACTTATTTAATTATACATGAAGTTTTTATTTTTGATAGGTTAGAACCAATAGTTCCTGAAAGAAAAATTTATTATGATTATTTGGGCAGTTTTAAAACTTGAATTCTTAGCAAAAAGAAATTCGATAAAATACCCCCCCCCCCCATTAAATTCTCTTTCCTAATGTATCGGTTCACTAAATCTCCATTAAAGCTGTTACAATTTTGCAACAAAGAACACAAATAAGTCAACTTTATTAGAATTTTAAATGTAATAAATCATATGGTATAAATTTATTCAAAAATAATTTTTAAATGTTCACGATTCTGATAAACTTTTTATAGCATCAGATTTAAGTATGCAGATGTTTAATTGTTACATTTTGATTTTAATGAATCAATGCATGAAAAAATATCTTTCCTACTTTATAATAGTTTTAATTTTATATCACGAATGAATATCATGCCTATTCACTGGCCTGAAAGTAAAATGGAAACAACTTGAAGTACATAGAATGTTTTAAGAAAAAAATAATACAGTGATTAAAATATTTTTTAAATTTTATTTACAACTTATAAATAAAATATTACAAGTCTTGTTGTCTTCTATTTCGGTTTCGATTTTTAACATTCTTCTCTGCATAGAAATGAACACCGATTTTCTTCTTTTTCTCTTGTAACATTAATCTCCTCCGCTGAAAACAAAAATGGGAAATATTCTTATAGGGTTGAATTTCATGCAGTAAAATAAATTCTTGGGGGAAAATGCAGAATTACATAAGAAAATATTGCAGTTTCTTTTATAAAAAATAAATTTGATTCATGATTCAAGATTAATTTAGTGAAGTTGGCAACTATATTTCAGCAGTAGCAAAATTATTTCATCCAGTCAGTTTTGAAGAAAAATTGACTTTGTATAAGAGCTCCACTTGATTTGTAAAATTATCTATGCTCAAGAAGATTTCTTCTATTTAACTTTCATTTACTTATTTTTCTCAATATGTTCAATTCTTAACTCGGATTTAGTTAAAAATTATCTTGCGAACTAATTGGCATAATCTTCTCATTCAAAAAATTAGAATTCATAACTTTTCCAGAAATATATTTATTGATTCAAAAAACAAAATATATCTCTTCCCTTCATTTAAAATATTTTTCCAATTAGAACTATATGTCCATCTCCAATGGCTTAGAAATTAGCTACTGGACCACAATAAGAGCAGACACCCTGTATATTTGATATAATATCTTAAATGATATATTTGTTCTGAAACAAAATTTGAGACAGTGAATCTGAAAGTTTCAGATTTGAGAAAGTAAACCAGCGGGAGTGTTCTCCCCTAAACTTTCTCGTATACTTCCCCCAAAAGGTGCCGTTTCTCCTTCCCCCACGTGGCTAAAAATTTCGAACCTACTGTTATCCAGAATCCAATGACTATCGGAAGGTTTTTCATTATAGTGATTGAAAAATATCTAGGTAAAGAATTCAAAGAGATGCGTACTGATTAAAATGCATCTATCACACACTGCTAGGTTTCACTCTTGCCGTCTCAAGGACAAACTGACATAATCACTCCCTCTGCGAGCACAGACGATTGCTTTCATACGCATGCGCGTGGAGATAGCGGATTGGTTTCAATGGTAAATTATACAGGCCGACAGACAGTCAACCCTTTGATGGATTTGGCCCAAAATTTTCTACGGACCTACTTTCATGACGATAAAACTGTGTACCAAATTTTATACATCTAGCTATTCAAGTTTTTGAGTTATAGTGTTCGCATGACTTCGGACATACAGACAGACAGACTTCCCGTTGATGGATTTTGTCCAAAATTTGATAGAAACCTACAAATTATATTTAAAGACCACATAACAAATTTCAAACCCGTAGCTCTCATAGTTTTCGAGTTCACAGACAGGCATAATTCCAAAATTATGTTTTTCGGACTCGGGGAGGTCTGAAACGTGGAGATTCGTCAAAGTCTCGAGTTTGAATTTTTTGACGACTACAATACTTTCTCTCTGTATACGAGAAAGTAAAAATTCAGAACACAATCACTTCTGCATATAATTATGTCACCACACTGATTGCGCAAATCTCCACATGTGGGACCGATTTTTGTTTTTTCAGGATTTCTATAAATGGTTTTTTATGATTATTTGCTTGTTGCTTTATACGTATTTTTTTATTATTTCACGTCCCTTGTTTTTCATGGTCATGTGGTTCTAAAAAGTAACTTTTTATGTGGGGATGAAGTGACCATATCAAGGTACTCTGAAACCAAATAATCAGCTAGCATATGCAAAACCCATATAAAATGTGTCCATGGATGAACACACAGTGCTGAAAAAAAACAGGTGCAAAATGTCATCATACGGTCCGAATGAAGAAACGGAAAATGACTACTGGTGGGTTCATCGTTCACAACACGTTAATAAAAAGAATAACTTCATTAAAAAATGTCATGCATAAAAAGTCATTTATATATTGCTTGTTAAAATGCTAAAATCATGTTCAGTAAAATAATAATTTTAATTTAAACATACTTGTTTCGATGTAAGTTTCTTTTCTGGTACAGACCCTTCCGATTGTGTGCGTTTACGCTTCTTGTGTCTATTACCAGGGACCTATAAAAGAACAACACAATCATTATATTCTCATGTCTATCCTTATTGACACACATGATATAAAATATTTATAATTTTTATTTACATTTTTTCTTTTCAGAGATTCTTCATCATTCTCTGACACATGTTCTTCTTCATTTGGTAATGCATCTTCACCTTTATTTGAACCCTGTTAGAATAAATAATTAAATATAAAATTAACTTTATCATAAAGAACAGAAAATATAAGTTTTTCAAAAATATTTAAAATATATTGCATAAATAAGAAGGCAATTAGTCGGTCAGTAATATTTATAATTAACAAGAAATTACTTCCAGTTAATGAAAAGCAGAAAACCATTTATAATATTTTTTCAGAATTTCCAAAGAAAAATAATTTCTAAGAGTTAGTTGTATTTTTTTAACTAATTGAACAGATATTGATCACAGTTACCAATATATATATATATTTGAACTTAAAAGAATTAAGAATTCATTTTATTCATATAAACTAGCAGTTCTGTGAACAGTAGACCTTGCCCCCCCCCAAAAAAAAAAAACCAACAAAAAATCTAAGATTTTATCTTCATCACAATTTTTTAAAAGCTTAGCAAATGTTACTTTACAAAGGAGAAAAATCTAAAATTATACTATCTTTCCGATTTTAATAACTTACAAGAATTATTGCATTTTTTAATATTCAGAATTATTAACTTAATATACTATGCCTTTATAAACTCTCACTGCAAATCACAAGGGTTTGAGACCTCTAAATAGCTTTATCATGCAATGAATTATTTTACCTCATTTTTAGGTTCCAAATCTTCTTCATCAAATTCGACGCCCACTTTCAATTCTGAGAAATCTTGCACTTCAGCAAGTTGGGTATTGGTAGCATTTGCACCCTACAATGAAAAGAAAAAATATCATGTAGATGTGAATATAGTTTGACATATGCACTTTAAAATGTTTTTTAAAACGGGAAACAAATCCTGAACAATTATCAATATAGGAAAATCTGTAGATACCAATATTGTCTTTTGCATTACAGCAGAGTCACACCTATCCAACATAAACAGGGATTGTCAATGTTGGACATGCAATAAAGCCCGATAATAAGGAAAGAAACAGATGGAACATGTTTTTTTGCAAAATATCCTGTATTAAACTTAAAATCTGTCATGATGTGCCATAATTCAGGATAAAAATATGCTATACAGCCAAACTAATCATCTAGCCCTTTCATCTTAAAAAAAATGCAATAGCATTAAAATGAATCCTTTTTTTTGGGGGGGGGGGGGCCCAGTTGGTTTTTAAAGTTAACCAGGTAATAACAGTAAAGTTTTTCAGGCTGTGATAATAAGTTGCTTCTCTACAGATGGATAGTTTATAGCTTATATATTATGCCATCCCATGAAAAAAAAAAAAAAAACACTAAATCAGTCTTTCACAATCTCACTTTTTGCTATCAAATGGCATAGTGCCATTCCACTTTTTAACCCATTCATTTAGGACCATCATTCAGGATCAAGTTCTGCATCAAGTAAATCTGTCAACTACCAATCACTCCTATCCCTCTCTAAACTTCTCACTAGAGCACACCCCCTAACACCACTGCCATATACCTAATTCTTGGCTGGATCTCCCCATTCACAGACTGACTGACAACACCCCACACCAAATGACTTAGCATGATAGGAATTGGGAAGGACATTTGACAGGTCATTCCACACCATGCCAAATATGTGTGGTTTCCATATTCATACTGGTTTTGGTATGGAGTGATCAGATTTGTATCAGGAAGAGTGGTCAGATTTCTGTGATATGGAATGCTCATAAATGACCGGCCTTAAACCCATACGTAAAGCTCCATCTAGCTATATGATGCAATAACATTTGGTCTGTCTGCCTGAGCTGTTCTTTAGGCTCATCTATTGAAAAAACAAACCCTTTTATAGTCATCATTACAAAACAATTGTAAAGAAAGACACAAATGAGATTTTGACTTATTACAACACAAAAACTTGAGAAAAAAGTAATGTAATATTACTTTCACTAATACAGCAGCTTGGAATCAGTATAATAATGATGGGGAGGGGCAAAAAAGGGGAGTATAGATCCCTCAAATACAACTTTTGGAGATTGCTGTAAAGACAAAATGTTTCGAGACAAATATGATGATGTTAGGTTAGGTTATATATCAACGCCCGTTTTGAAGCAACACAAGGATTATTTAAGGACAGACCTTGTAATTTTGAACCGCGGTCAGATGACGAGGACGACACCCGAGCTGGCACCCCTCCTCCAAACTTCCGCACCACACCAATGGGAGGACGTTTGGTCATTACGTATGAGTTAGCATGCAACAGGCCTGATACACTGCGGATCTTCAGTGGAATTGGGTTTTGAACCTGCGACCCTCCGGTCCCGAGGTTGAAACCCTGCCACCACGGCCTCGACAAATATGATGAAAGAGGTGAATGAAATATTTTTATTCCTATTGTTAATAATCCTTGCTGCATCAGTGCCTAGCAGTAGCATTTGGCAGTTCAATGAATTGTCTTCCTGAGTAAAACTGTAAGTCACATACAAGTATTAGGAAAATTATATAAAAAATATTTCAATTTAAAAACTTTACCGTTTTTCCCGACATTACATCTAACAACCAGTTAGCAAAATAGTAGAGAAATGGGGTTATAAATGCCCAGAACACCAGTCATGGAGGTTTCATAAAGACAAAACAATTTAAAACTACAGAGAAAACTTTTTACAATTTATGATTAATACAGGAATGATCTGATTAAAATAGAATTTCAGATAACAAGAATGTACAGTTTCTTTTATAGCACACTTTTTCTTAAAATATTCAAATATTTAGCAATACTTTACAGATTCTTGTACACAAACCATAGCTGTGAAAAAAAAAAAAAAATTGGCCATATCCATCTGAATATTAAACAACTTTTGGTAAACATTGTAAATGTTATCTAATCACATAATTTTTTTAAAAATTTGTACTCAAAACATCAAAAGAATTAAAAGAAAGAATCGATTATTTCTTACAGAAGTTCCTGCAGAGCTATTGCCATCACTTTCTGCGTTCTGGGGCATATTTTCTGGTGCTTCCTTATTCTGAAAATAAATAAAAATATTTTATGGTAAAATCTAAAAGAGTAATAATTTCTACCAGGGAAAATAGGTAAATGGAAGTCATAAAATATATAATGCTACATATCGACCCTTAACACACTAATGTGGGGTTTGTACCCGTCACCAACAGATGGCGCAGCGACTTTCATACTGTAACGGATCTATGTCGCTCAGAGTCGGACGAGAGGCGAGATCTGATGGTGAAAGGCAAGCTCTCGTGTAGGAGACTTCAAATGCCTTTAGCTCCCTGCGAAGGGGAGATTCCAGATTTCAATGTCCAGCAATTGACCATGTGTAGGTGGTCAAGCCTAAGGATTATATGAGTACAGTGGTACGACGTGATAACATTGTGAAACTCTCCAACACCTTCCTATTTTCAATGTTAAAATGCAGTTCATCATCATCCATAAAATATTCAGCGTCACCATCTCTTTTCCGTCAACATAGTGCTAATAAATAAATGTGTTACTTCAAATGCCGTGATTGGTATTATTTCAAACCATCGCACCCATACTAATAGAATCTAAACAAAATGGTACATAACAGCAATTTTGCAATGAAGTTCAAAAGGTTATATAAAAAAAATAGAAAATGCCTAAAATAAATATTCTCTTCCATAATTTTCAAATTCTTAAGAAAGTTCAAAAAATTTGCAAATAACTAATAATAATGAAACTACTTAAATACTTTTTTAATAATCATATTCATTACTAACAATCAAATCAAGAACTATGATAAAAGATAATACCAGCACAGTGAAATGAACTGCATAAATAAACTATACATCTCTCTCTATATAAAACACCTATAGGGACGAATTTGTTAATTGTTGTTTGGCAGCAGCTCCCAAGTTTGGATTGTTTATGTGTTTGAATCGGCAGAAAGACTGAGACAATGAAAATTTTTTCGAGTTAGATAGTTTGAACCAAACAAGTTTAAGTCATGCATTTTATATATCAAAATTGTCAAAAACAAGAAGTTAGAGCAAACGAAAATATTGAAGAATCATTCACAGAAGATCCAATCAGAATAAAGGAAATAACATTAAGCATTTTTGCGCACAGAGCGAAGCTTCCGAACTACAGGAGCATAGTTGTGGGACAATGACAGGACTCTAGTTCTTTTTGCCAGGCACGTTTCTGGGAAAAAGAAGTAAATTCAAGTGGGAAACACACAAAATGTTGCCACAATAAAAGAACTGTACTTCTAGCAATTAATGTACTTATAATTTCCTATTATTAACAAAAACACATAACTGTATGGCGAGCGAGCTGGGATCCCATAGTGATCCCAAACACATCACAACAGGATCTATCAGACAGCTAAAATACATACAGCTTCTTAAATCCAAAATAGTTACTTAAAATTACATTTATGTAAGAGAAATACTTTTTTTTTTGTTCACAAACAATAAAGAAAACGTTTAATTATGAAAAAAACCATTGGCATGACAAATGTAAATAAAAGCATTTCAAAGCAAAACTTACAGGCACGGCATTTTCAACCTTTTCTGAATTGCTTGTAGCTTCTCCTTCAGTTGCAATTTTACTCTGAAAGAAATGAATATTATATATTTTTAAAAATTTAAAACACATTAGTATATTATAAAAACTTAAAGCAACACAAGTATTCATATCAGGAACTACGATTTTTAGCCTTCTAGTAATCACATGTACTGAAAACACTTAACCAAACCAACTATAAACATGATACAAGCAATAATAATAATTAATGACTATAACGTTTTAAGATGAAATAGTATATATTTTACCTCATCTACTGGTGGTTTTACAAAGTAAGGTAATTTGCCCCTTTGAAAATCATTCAAGATCATCTTTGCAACAGTGGAAATATCAGGTTCTCCACCCTAATAAAATGAAAAACATTATAAATATGAATGTGGAAGTGAAATGTTTGCATCAAAAATAAAGTTTTATATATATGAGAAGAATCCAGTTCGAGATGACAAATGAAATGTATTATTCAAGCTACAATAATCTACAAAATTGATTTAACATTTTAATCGTAAACTATATGACTGTACTTTTATATTAATTTAGGAATTGTATTTTTCCCGTCTACCTTAAAAGTGTAAGTTTAATTCCTTCCCAATAATAATTTCTCACTTTCCGTACAAGCTCATTTGAATAATACGGTGTCAGCAGAAAGATATCGGACGATAAAGATCACGCGCTTTCTCATGGTAATCATGTGGTGCGTAGGTGTAAGCTCTCCGTTAAAAACCCAAAGTAATGTTTTAATTGGGGCAGACGACTTTTTGCTATCCAACCGACCAGTCATGCGGTAAGTGAGCAAATAGGCAGCTACGGGGGTTTTCCCTGTTAGCACTGCAGTGATGGGCGATTGCTCTAAATAATACTGTATCTGTAACTATCTATCTGGCTGTTCACTGTTAATTAAACCTATTAACGAGATGTAAACTTAAGTGAGTAACAACCCTAAATCTTTCTTGTCTAACTTGAAATAATTACCTGTGCAAATACTTTTCTCATTTCAAATTATGTTGTTTTAAATAATAAATAATTTAGTTTCTAACTCCTGTTTCTCATCCTTTATCTTTGGTGCATTACCCCTAGAGTGCCTTTTTCCTAGATGCTCTTTTTCTACAACTTATGTTGTTCTCAGCCTAGAATAATAATATTTCTATAAAAATTGGATCCTCGCCCGGGATCTGTGACAACAACCCTTTTTCCTATAAAAATTGGCGGCTCAGGCCGTGATGACAATAATACCTTTCTATGAAAATTGGGCTGGTCAGGCTGGAGTTCAGATTTTTCCTATATTAATCACTAGCAGTACGCGCACGGCACTGCCCGTGGGTTCAACAAAATGAAAAAGAAAAGAAAAAAAAAACGCACACGACACAAAAAAGTTTTGAAAACAAAATCAAAACAAAAGATATATATTATTGTTTTTCCCGATTATTTTTTTTCGCAATAAACAAAATGAAAATTATTAATCTGCAAGCAACGTGTGCGAGATGTATAAATACGTTAAGATACTGCCAAAAATAATAATCAAAGTTATTCAGTTGAAGGTCATGACGTATCCTGCGCATCTGCCAATCAAAATTGCCGGCAACTTTCCGAAGAAGTGCCGTGAGGAACTCGATCGAAAAAAATAACTCTCAACGACCCAGAAAAAAATTAATTTAAAAAAACCGGGAAAAGATATTTTAACCGTTCATGTTTTAAATCTGACAGAACCGTCCTAGTTATAAGCTGAAAAAAATTGAAAATAATAGTGTTATTAGAAAGTCGGATGCAACAAATTTAAAAACAAAACTAACATTTAGATGGCAAAACTAACTATTTTTTAAAAATGTCTCAAAATTCAGTAAATTACGTTAGAAGCTCAAAACTAACTTCATTAGAACGGAAATCGCATGTTCTTTCTGATGGTGTATCTATTTTTATCTGGAATCATGCTATTGAGAAATTAGTACGAAAAAATCACCCAAAACAATATAAAACATTAAATAAAAAATTTTCTAGATTAAATTTTAAAATTTCGGCTTCGAGGTGCATTCAGTCACCATTACGACTACCTGTGTGTCAAATTTCATGGCTGTAAGTGCGATAGATTTGTCTGGACATTGCAGACACACACACATACATACATAAAAATTGTCTTTTATAAGTATAGATTATCAAGTTATGTTTCTGGTCAATGTTAAACATGCTACAGAGGACTTTTACCAACATTTTAAACAAAATCACATTTTATTTGAAAGTTGGAGATTCAGCAAGATTAATAATAATAAAAAATAAATAAATAAAGCTAAATGCATGCTATAATGAAAACTGTTTGAAATCACCAAACCAAAAAAATAATATTATTAATGGCATTGCATTAAAATTTCAGTAACTTGTCTTAAATGCTCTATTATATACAAAACTGAAATAGTTTTTTTCCCCCAGGAAACTCTTCAAACAACAGTAAGCATTTTAAGATTGTATTTCACTCAAGTTTTGTTAGTGATTTCCTAAATACAAACTTTACCCATACGTCATCAGCTGCATTTCAGATTGAATAAAAAGAGAATTTTAAATGAAAAAATCTTTGCGTTAGTTCCTTTAGGTTTATTTTTTTTTAAATAAATTTAACAGAACACAAATAAAAATGAAAGAACATGTATAAAAAATATTTTTCTATTTATTCTTCCTTTTCCTTTGACAAAAAATAAATGGGTTTTTTTCCCCCTCTCCAGCCCTGCTGTACAAGTTAAAAATTTATTAAACAATTTCAAAGCAAATTTCTTTTAAAAACCAAAACACAAGACAAATTAGTAAAAATAGTAAAACAAATAAAAGCTTACAGATATGCATATATGAAGAGAAATAAAGTGATTAGAATTGTGAATAATAATTATTTTGAAAGGATACTAATGAAAATAGTACTAATGAGCCAGGACAATATTTCAAACCTACACCATTAAAGGCCAAAACTCTGTTTATTTCACTTTTTTAAAAAGAAAATTGCATTAATACAATACTATGAAAAAAATTACTATTTCTAAATTTCTTTAATTAAACTGATTAATTAACTTTTAATTAGAATTAATTATCTTTTAAATTTAAAAATGATTTTAATTGGATTTGTAACTTTTATAGCATTTGGCTGAACATTCAGATGCAACAATCAAAGCCAAAAACTGCAGTGTTTAGGCGAAAATAAAAAGAAAACAAACATCACAAAGAAGGGACGATGGCAGGTAATGGGTAAAAAAATGTACAACAAAAACTCAGTACGTTTCCATAAATTATTTTATAATTTCTAAAAAAGTTAAATACAATTTTCTTTTTTGGAAGAAAGATGAAATCTTGTTCTATATTTTTACGGGCAACCCCAGAAAAGATTTAGGATATCATCAAAGTTCAAAAGGGTGTTTATCAAAAATTTAATTTCATTTAAATCCTCTAGCCATTACCATTTCATATCACCAACAGATGCCAACTTGACAATGCCAAAATGCCAGATCACCACTAAGGTAAACAATGCAATGATGCGATAAACGATGATGGTTAAAGATTAACTCTTAAAATTAAAACGAATTTTCATTTTTACTAGAGAATCCATAATTTATTTTTATTTTCAAACCTTCATAGCTTGTGTCTGCTCTATTTACCCTATCATATACCTTACCAGCCATCTTGCTTTTTGGCACTGGCAACATGGAATCGATTGGGGATATGAAGAGGTACCGGCTAATGGATTTCAACTAAATGGAAATTCTGATACACAATCTTTTGTACAAACCGGGGAGATGTCCAAAATGCATGCAGGTAATCCTGAAAACAAGTCTGCCTTTAACACTTTGAACGGCAAAAATAATTCAGCTGAATGCTTTGAAAACGGCCTCTCTGTAGCTAAATGGTGAACACAAATGTTTCGGAGCCGGTTATTGGGTAATAAACAGAGAGCAACTTCTACTCCAGAGCCGGTTTTAGAGTAATAATCGAAGAACGACTTTCTGTGACAGAACCGGTTTTAGAATAATCATCATAGAGCGACTTTCTACGTTCCAGCCGGTTAAAGGGTTAATGTAGAACCTAAAAATAGGGTATGTTTTCTATATAATTACAATAAAATTTCCCATGTTTTTAACTCTAATGATTAGAATTTGTTGCATGTTAAAATCACTACAGGAGATAAAAATTTGTATACATACAGAAAACAAAAAAAAACATTTCGGATTTGGAATTAACATCTACCTCTTTAAACTTTTCCCATTTCATTTTTAAAAGAATAATTTCAAATTCTTACTTTAATCAGTCTTCCGCTTCTTCGGGCATATTGCTCCAGAAAATCCATTTCGTCTTTCCAGTCTGCAACCTTGTATGTTTTGGCCAAATATTCTTTTTTGACTCTCTTCATCAGCTCTGGAATGTGATCCTCAGGATCTTGGACATTTTCTACTCTAACCTAAAATTATGAATACAAAGAAATAAAAATTAAAGACAACTAATGTGTATTTTACAGGGATGAGATTGGGAAAAAACCAAAAAGCTGAAAATAGAAATCTGAAAATTGTTCGCGTGAAAAACGTTTTAAGTAACTTAAGCATTTAAGTGCGATAGATTATTATATACAAATATATATATATATATGTTTGTTTAATTACATGCAGGCTAAAATCAGCAAATCAAAAATATAAAGGACACTTAAAAATTACATGACAAAAAAGAAATATTAACAATGAAATACTAATCATACTTATTTAGTCAACTAATTTGTAGCTAGAATAATAGTAAAAAATGGAAAAAAAAAACACTTTTAAAAATAAGATTTTGAATGTAAATGATTTTTTCTTTTCAAATTTATGACAGTAAGCAATTTGTTACATTCTACTTGGCTTTCAACAAATTTTTCACTTTAAAATGCAGATTATTTTGAAAAAAAAAATTATTTTTAATCACAAGGGTCTTTTTTCTTAGCATTTCTTGCAAAAGGAGGCGCGGATATCTCTTAATTTTTTTTTGAAGAACATGGATTCCAAGATCATCGTAAGAAAAAAGGGGGGGAAAGCAGATTTTTTTTTTTCGGAAAAAAAGAAAAAGTGGAAATTTTTCATTTCAAGAAAATAAAAAAAGTGCAAATCCACCAAAAAGCGGAAAAATCTCATCCTTGATTTTAATATGCTAAAAAAAATTACAAATATCTTATGCTCTTACTCTTGAAACTATTTTTTGAACTCTTAATAATGAAATAATACAAGTAATTACATCAATAATAAGTTGATTTTTTCTGGTATTGCATGGTACAATTTATTTTAAAATTTTCAGAATTAAATTAATTTAACTGTGATTAACCATTAGATTTCAGAGTTAGATGAAAATAATTATGAGGAAAATTCTAACAAATTTTCCTCAAAAAGCACAAAAGATTAATGCAATGTAATTTTGATGATGTATTACAATACTTTAGAAAAAAATTCTCCCAAAAGCTAAAAACAAAACATTTTTTACTATGAAGTAAAGCATTTAATTCTCCAGGCATCCAATAGAATTAATGCTATCTTCATACCAATGTTTTCTTGATTAAAATCGAGTCGGTTCTTTTTCTCTTGTTGACATTTTTTAGCATTTCAGAGAGCTAACAAAACTTTCAAGACAACTTAAAAATTTTTTTGTTTTTAAGTCCACCCAAAATATTATCATTTTAGCTGAAATGAATCGTTGTTAGATAGTTGTTACATCAAGAGTCGAAAAGTTAAAAAGGAAAAAAGGCCTTCTAAACAAAACCTTTTCATGCTTAAAAACGAAAAGAAAAATGTTATTAAAAATTTACGAGATGAGAGGTCACATTAAGTTCAAATCTCAATCACATCAATCAGAATTTTAATACATTTTCATCAGGGAAGATACAGAATATTGTTGATTTTATGTAATAGTTACTATGGTTGCAATTCAATTATTTTTTCTTAATTTTAATAGAAAAAATAAATATTCATAAAAGAATGCAAAATTAATAGCATTATTTTTATAAATTGTTGACTAATGCAGCATTAAAAAATAAAATAAACTGAACCTTACCACTCCTTTTAGCACTATTTCAGTGTCTGTGTCTCCAGATGGATATACAACTCCAGGACAATCTATCAAATATATTCTTCTCATCAGCGTAATGTACTGCCATACCTTAGAAAAGAAAAGAGAAACTTTGTTACTTCACAAATTGCAACAAATATCAAAAATCATACATTTAAAATCTTTGAACACAAAATTCAATTTTAAAAGCATGTAAAAGTGATTTTTCATGTATGCAGAACACTTTTATAAAAGTTGTGTTGAGTTTTGTCAACAGCATGTGTCAATGTATATCATCTGAAAAATGACTCAATAATTTGCTTGGAACACAGCTTTATTCAGCTTGTCATGCAAATTATGTACCAGGGTGTGTACTCAAATTTGTAGAAAAAAAGTAAGCACTTCGTAAGCATTTTAAGGGGGAAAGTAAGGACTCTTTTTTTTTTTCTTCAACTTAACACGATTTAAGTAATAAAATATACAGAAGAGAAATTTAGTACCTATCCTACTGTCACGACTAGAGTATATTCTCATTAACTTGTTACAGGAAAACATTTCTACATGCAGAAAAATAAACCGAAAATACTTATGCAACAAGATTTTGAGGTATAAAATTAGAATGCTAAATCACTAATTTCAATTACTTTTATACATAAAATAGTTCTTGCTCAGAAACTCATAACATCTTCTTAAAAATAATAACTTTTTAAGCACCATGATAAAAAATAAGCACTTTATACAAATTTTAATAAAAAGCAAGCACTTTTAAGGGCCTTCTAAAACGAAAATAAAAAGTAAGCAGTTTTTAAGCACTTTTCATGACCATATGCACCCACCCTGTGTACATTATTTTCACGATATTTAGGCCGGCCAATATGATTGGTCAGGAATCTAGCATAAAACCGTGAGCCCTTTGCTCACAGGCATCACTGCACCATCAGATCTTAAATACATCTGACCAAAAGTAAACAATCTTCGACTTCAAACATATGGTCACACCACCAAGACACCAAACGCAGTTGGCGTCTCAACATGTACTATAATAGGAAAAATAATTCTCATTCCACTTTATTTTATTTTTTATCACAAGTTGCAATGGTTTATGTTTTGTGTAATGAACTTCTTCAGAAGATTTTTAATATTCTAATTCAGAGGTTCCCAACCTGTGGTACACGTACCCCAGGGGTACGTGAAGGACTAGTTGGTGGTACGCGAAATCAAAGTTGGCTACTTAAATTGGAGACAAGAAAACATAAGGGATTAAAAAAATTAAAGAATTTTGTTTCCCCAAGTGAACACTTGCTATTTAATAACTACACCACTTGAACAGCTGACTATTACCAAGAGTAATTTTTAGCTATCCTAATAAGTTAATGCGAGATTAATACAATACTGCTTTTATTTATTTGGCGCGATATTAATACAAATGTAAAAATGGAATGAAATGTAAAATCAAAAATAAGTCCAGCAAATGTTATTAATTTGAGTCATTTGACTCTCAAGCTAACCTAAGCCCTTGACATCATTGATAAAAACTTCTTTTCATAGATGGATGGTTTCTTTGCATAGACGGACGGTTTCTTTGCATAGACGGACGGTTTCTCTGCATAGACGGATGGGGGCAGAGGGTAGATATGACAGTAGGGGAAAACACGAGGGAAAAAAGGTCGGGAAGCCCTGCTTTAATCAAACATGGGCATCATGTTTGCATACACAATATGCTTATCTGTAGATTAAGAATAGAAAATTTTTCAAAACTCATCAGAATTCAACTTTTTAATAAGTTTTTAATTCACTTTTTCAAGTTCACAATTTAACTGCAGCATTGTAAAAATTCAACACCCAGAAAATCTTCTTTAAAATATTAATTTATCTTAGCCCTCCAATACAATTTTTACATGGATTATAATTTTTTATATTTTCTGCTTCGTCTTGCAACTAGTGGATTCAGATCATACTAGTGGAGTGCTGAATTGCATTATACAGCATTTTCAAAATGAAGATGGAGTTTTAATTGTTTACTGTACAGCTTGGATAAGGTATACAGTAATAATTTAACACTATACCGAAAGATCAAAGATGCCAAAACAGTAGAGTCCCGCTAATCCGGATGGCATTTTTTGACAGGATGTTTTCTTTTGTTAATTCTACATCAGTTCATAGGTTTAAAACTTAGGTCTATGCATACAGTAGTTTTGAAACTGAAATTAACCTGCCAGGAAAAGATGTACATATTTATTTATTGTAACATTGATTTTTATAGTTTTACCCATCTCAAACCGAACCAAATCTCTTTGGAAGGCGGAGCAGCAAATATATATTAAACATTATAAATATTTTCACAGATGGCTCAAAAATCGAACACGGAATTGGAGCTGCCTTCTGCGTCTTGACCAATGACATTTGGGCCTGCCAATCATCTGCTAAACTCAACGAGTTACTCTTTCATTTCATGCATCATTTATTACTAAGTCTAGGTTAATAAATACTACATAGCCTTAAACTCATGATATTTATTTTAAAACAGTCAGTACAATAATAGCATTGTATCTGAATTACAATTTAAGAAATTCCCTTTCTGGAGTATTAAAGGTAAAAAAAATAGCAAAAATTGACCAAGTTTTTAACATAAAGAACTTTTTTTTTTTTGTTCTATAAAAAAAAAATTGCAATGAATTTATCATGCAATAAACCATAAACATGAACTTAATGTAGAACAAGTGAAAATGATTAGAACTGCATGGAATAATAGAAAAATATAATAATAATGTTCAACTGTACTTTTTAAGAAATAAAAATTTATCATACCTTAGTTTCGCCGGCAATGGGAGCAACTTTACAAACTTTCTTTGACCTCAGTGTGTTGATAATGGAACTCTTACCAACATTTGGATATCCAATGAAGCCTACGCTTATTTGTTTTTTGTCTTCATGCAGCTACAGAGGAAAACAGAATACGATTTACTTTCAACAAAATCTAGTCAATCAATTTCAAGCAATTAAATTTGAAAACAAAAAGCATAGGAAGTAAGTATTAATACATCAATAAAGTTCAAAGAAATCATAATACATTTACAGCTCAGAACTTCAAATATGTTCAAGCAGTTCTTTACGTAAATATTTTATATCCAATGAAATATATTCCAAATAAATTAGAATAAAGAATTAAAACTGGCAGAAGCAAATTCAGGGTGTTCAATTCAAAAACAAGCAAATTCAAGTTCAAAATTGGGTGCTTAATTTCAACATGAAATTGATCACCCAATTGAGGACATCCATCAGAAAAATTTTAAAAATACACCATTAAACGAAATTCCTAATTGAGTGGTAAACATTGAATTGGAATTTGTTTATCAATTTAACTGATTAAATTTTCTCAATACTGTACGTCCAGTTTATGAAGTGGCTCGACTTAAGAACATGGTGCGGTCCGCCAAGTTGAATTTTTTTCCCCTCGCCAAATGCGGTAACCTTCTTCATTTTGTTGGCAACCCTAAAACTTTGCCAGAATTTGAGAACATTCATGCTAAATTTCATATTATTTTATGTTCTATTTGCAATTTTATGTAATATTTACATTTTTTGCCACAGCTGTCATTAGAATCACTGCCATCTTGAAACCATCCAAGATGGCGGATATTTGGATGGTTGGCACTATTTCCCAGTTTGGCGAGAAACCGCTTTCACATTCTTAAGTTTACCTAAGAAGTATACTTGAATATAACTAACACTTCTAAAAGTTCATGTTGCCTTTTTTTTATGGAATTTGGCAGATTCCACCAATCATCTATACCCAAAACAACATGTTGGCACATCATAAAAACACTATTGCGACTTTTTTTCTTTCCCATTTTTTCCTATCAAGCATGTAAAAAACTAAATATACTAACCTTTCCAAACTGCCTCAAAAGATTAATCAGGGCACCTTTTCCAAACGGATTTGTTATGCTAGCATGGAATGCCATGGTTGGATATTCAGGCGATAGGATGGTAACCCATCGTTGCTATTCGAAAGAGAAACTATAATTCAGTAAATGCATGATAATGCAATAACATATTTGTACATTCAAACATGTATTTTCAAACAATTTAATTCCTGAAGTAGAAAGTAAATCAAGAAAAATATTTGTAATAAATATATAATTAATAATACAGTAGACTCTGCTTAATGTGATCATAGTTATTGTTATTATTCGTTATATCATCAAAAATCTCTGGTCCCGAACCGATGTATTCAAATGTACACAAAATTATTCGCTTAGTGTGATCACTACATCGTTTAATATTATCAGTTTTGAAGTAGAGAATTGACCGATCCCTCATTTTCAACCAGGGTTAACATTGACGTTTGTAGAATTTCTCGCCTCGCTTGTAAGGAAGGGCCACTTTCTCCCACAGCATCTCAAGAGTCTCGGGGTTTATCTTTCATGACCTCTCTTTGAAGGTCGTCCATTGAACAGCCAAGGGTGAGTTTCGCATTCTTTTGTTTGGACTAGTGGACTGGTTTAAATGACAGCAATACTGCTAAAGTCTGGCTTGAAATCTGTTGAGCAGCCATAAACCACCGTTGCCTGCGATTGAATTAATGCAAAATGGATTTTAAAAAAAGAAATGATTTGAGTGTTAAAAATTTCAAAGCCTCTTCTTTGTAAAATTTTGAAAAATCGTGAAGATTTATCGAGGCGAGCTCAAGAAAATGAAAACACAGATTGTAAAGGTTGACGATTCCGACGGGGACTAATGTGTTGAAGAAAATCCTCAAACGAACGCCTAAATGAGACCAGCACTTGATATTTTGAAATGCGGAGTGCAGCATCGTTCAACAAATTTTAAAAACAATACGAGTATGAGCAATATATAAATGAACTGTTAAGGAATAATTGTTGAAAAGCAACAATTAAGGAATTTTTTTGTTATTTATAAAATAAGACGCAAAAGTGTTTTTTTCCCCTTGATGTGATAAAAATATAGCTGATTTTTCCCAATTCGTTTGTTATCAAAATTCTTAAATCCTGAAGTGATCACATTAAGCAGTCTACTGTATGACATATAATAAAATGATAAATAGATGTGTTCTAAAATATCTCTGAAAAAATCTCTAAAAAAATCCAAAAATTCCAGAGTTGAGAAATTAAAAAATCCCAAATTCCAGATAAACCTGGAACCAGGGCCATCTTAACAAATATAAGCACCCTGGGCTAGAGTTATTTGGTGCCTTATCAGACCTGTATCTAGAAAATTGAGCAGCCATGCCCCAAAGAAAATGCCTATCCAATAAAATAAAAGAAAAAAAGTAACTTCTCTGATTGATGTGTTACAATTTGGCAAAGTGGAGCCTTTTCACATTTAAAATTACACAGGGTTCTTATTGATATTTTAAATTAAAAATCAAGGAGTATTTAAGGAGTATTTAAGGAGTTTTCAAGGAGTATTTTAAAAATTTTCAAGGAGTCAATATTTACGTCTGAAAAAGGGGTTCCCTTTTTAAAGTACACAAAAATTATATTAGAGTATTTAAAACATTGCTGATAACTAAAATAAATGTGGTTATATTTATTTCTTTTATAAGTTTTTACTGAGCTGATTTATCCGAGAATGCCACGTTAAATCTGTTTATATGAAGTAGAAAGTACAACTACCCCAAAAGTTCAAATAGTTCATTACATACCATGATTTACCATGTTTCAAATAAAAAACTATTTCCATTAATTTTTTTTAGAATTTAAATTCTTTAATAATTTCCATGCCTAACTGTGCACCTTATGTAGTGCATAGTGAACCAGTATTTAAAATATAGAGGTGCAAAGAGAGACATGGATTTTAGAAACTGTTTTTCGGCATTTTCATTGCTTATAAAATAGTATATGAAGAAAATAAAATTAACAAAATTTCTTTATTATTAAAACTAATTTAGCTAAAATTGATTAATAGTATCTATTTTCCTTCAACTCCACCATCACAATATATGTCCTTTACAACAAACCACATGTTACAATTTAAAGAAATACAGTTATTTTTCGAAATAATCCAAGAGAAATAACATTCTCAATTTGCACCATTCTATTGTTTTGTTTATTACTGATTGGCACTTAAAACCAATTATTAAATTTTGGATATTGCTAGGAGATGAACATCAAATCGTGGAAAGAGCAACGCAAAATACTGGGTAATTGATACGGCGGCGATTTAGAATCCTTTTTATCGGTGAAGCGTAGTACACATTTAATAAAAGAAATGTTAAAAATTGAAAATCAAGGAGTTTATAAGGAGTAAAACCCAAATTCAAGGAGTTTCCATAGTGCTTGAAAATGAAAATCGTTTTCAAGGAGTTGTTAAGGAGTTTTCAAGGAGCGTACGAACCCTGTTACAATTTAATTAAATTTTTTTGGGTTCAGAATTAAAACAAAATCAGTACAGTAGATTTGTAGGCACCCCTGCGCTGCAACCCAATTAGTCCACTAGAAAGACGGCCCTTTTCGGAACACAATCACTCCTGTTAGCAAAACAAATTAATACTCTTAAAGGCAACTACTCACTGTAACCCAAGTTGGAACCAAATCACATTTGTTGAGCACAAATATTAGTTGCTTATGGGGTTTCTCCTTCTTCATGAAGTTTTCAATATGCTTTGACCGAGTTCCCATGGGATCACGAGCATCTAGGACTTGGATCACAACATCAGAAGAGTCGATCACCTAAAAAAGTAAACATATATGTTGAAACAATGCATAAAATAATTTATAAAAATGATCGGGAATTTCCTATTTTTTTAACCGTATGTGAAGCACAAATTAATATTTCATTTGAATGCAAAAATCTTTATCTTTTATTTTTGTAGTTTAATTCTTTTTGTTTGTATATATATTAGCAATGTATAATATCAAGCATTTTGTAGAATGATCAACACTTGTACAAAAAACATGAAATAACTCTTTTATTAAAATATTTTTAGACACTTTGTCTAAGCATTATGTAGAATAAATGAATATTAAGAAATCACTGGTACAAAAAAAAGCTTTATCGAAAATACTTAATTTAATAATCAGGGATGAGATTGGCAAAAAAGCAAAAAGACTAAAATCATAAGCGAGAAAAAAAATTTGAACCATAATTTATATGTAAAAGATGTTTTAAGAAATAACACATCAGAACATGCAACATGATGAAAATATTCCACTATAATAATTAATTATTTATAATTCAGTATATATAAATAAGAATAT
>BGPR01001822.1:0-18975 GCA_013235015.1 Araneus ventricosus | reverse complement strand
TTTTTAGTATAGAACAGTTTCAATTATATTTATGAACATCATGCTGATATTTGAATTAGCTTTTTTAAAAGTGTCTTCATCCTTTTCAGTGACCCTTTTGTCATACTTAAAACAGATAAACTGAAAAAAATATTAAATTAGAACATAAAATACCTTTTTTTTTCACAAGAGATTATCCATTTGATGCAAACAAATTAACAATTGAAACAAATTGATAAAAATTTCCAATGAGTTGCCAAGAAAATAAACCTTATTATATAAAGAAGGTCATACTTCTAAATTACATGTCTTTAACACAGGTCTCTTGCGCCTGGATTTTGGACCAAAAGTTGAAGCAAAATCCTCAGTATCCAATACATGATATCTTTTATGCTACAACAAAAAATCAAACAACTTCTTATAAACATCAGAACAGATCACAAAACAAAGATACAGAAAATGCATTATTCAAAACAACAGTTCGCAAACAACTTTCATAACGTGAATTGCTAAAATTTCAAACCAAGCAAAAGTGCATTCAGATGAAAAAGCTGACTGATATTATTTAATAACTAAAGGATATATATTAAAATTAAAAATATACCTAGTTTCTAAACCTCAAATACTTTTCTTTTAAATGATTTCATAATACACATTAATAAAATTTATACCAACTCATTTTTACATGCATCATCACTCAATTGAAAAATAAACACCAATTCAGCATATTAGAACTCAAATATATATAAATTTCAAATATTAAGTGCAAGCTACTTGTAAAAATTATGAATACATACTATATGTATGGCCGTGTAATTATAACGCAATGCCACACCATACGCCTGTGACTGTAATCATTATAGTTATCATACAGTTGGATGGGTAATGGGATTGTAGAACAGATGATCATGCAGAAGTAACAATCTTTTCATATGATTAAAACTAGATCATCATAAGAGGTATTTCTACAAACAAATCCCCATTTAACATGTTGACCAATGTGACATCAAAAAATTTAAAATTTTTCGGCAGTGTCTTAACGTGTTTAAGTCTAGCATTTTTTGCTTTGTTTTCAGAACTTTTTCATGTCATTGTTTTTTTTTTTTTTTTTTAATTTTTTTTTTTTTTTTTTCATTTTTTTTTTTTTTTTTTTTTCATTTTGTTGAAGTCCTGATTCCACGGGCAATGCCGTGCGCATACTGCTAGTACTTAAATATGAACATATAATCACATAATGACATAAAATATATATATATAAATTGCACATAAAATTAAAACCAAAAAGACAATGAAAATCCCCAAAAAATAATAAAAAGGCAATAAAAGATAATAAATAGTCAATCCTAATTTGGAAGTCCAACAATTAAAGTGGCCAGCAAGACGATCGTTTCAAGAAATGGAAGTATAACAAATGGACAAATAAAGAGTATTCAATATTTTGTAATCTTAAAGGTAAAAATAACTTAAACCATTAATGCACAAATAAATTAAAAGCATAAATTTCAGTAAAGCTCTTTTAAATTATGTTAGAAGTACCAGGATTATAAGCTAACTGTGAATTAAATTCAATTCTGACAAAAAAAAATATTTTTCAGGAAAAAATTAATTAAAAAATCGGCAAAAAATGATTTTGAATACATATCAATAAAAAAATGTTTTCAAGATTTTTACAATATAGTAAAATATTAAAAAATAGATTACTTTCAAAATCCTTCTCGAAAATAAATCAATAATAAATACTTGAAAAAAAAATCAAAGGGAAAGACAAAAAAAAATGACACCTTTAACTTCTGGGTAACTAGTGGTATATGCCAGTTAAAAATAGGAATTCCTATTGGCTCGTTAGACAATGCAAAGCAAAAAAGAAACAATGGATTCTGATCAGCTTAGTCATAGAAGTGGAAAATTAACTGTCCTCAAATGAGAACGCTGGACCTTAATGGGTTACACAGTATGTACGTTAACATTTGAAATTTTTTACATTCATAAACAGAAAGATGTTCTAATATTTTGAAAAGGATTTATTTTCAGCCTTAAAATTCATGGATATATTTGGTTTCATGATTTAATTACAGTGAATTCCGTGAAAAAGGGGACATGGCACCTAAATTTAAAAAATTAATATTTGACCACTTCCAATACATAATTTTTTTCACAAATAAGTGAACTTTTTGAAAAAAAACATCGCTTTTGAGTTTGACAAAATTTATCTTACAAAAACTGTACTCAAAGTTACTCTTTTACTTCATTCATTTGTAGGTCTGATTATCTTAATTTTTATTCAACCTATAAATTAAGTTAATTATTTTATAAAAGCTTAATAAATAGGTCAACTATTATATTTTAAGTGTTCTATTAAGCTTTTCTTTCATTTAATTAATAAAAAAAGATTTTACCAGAAAAATAGTATATTAATTATTCAAATTGAACATGTTCTTCCGTTACCAAAAAAATAGATATCAACTACCTCACTCGCAACACACTGGGTCAACAATTTTAAGTCTTTTAGTTCAATGCAGGTTTATGGCCCTTAATAATTAGACACAGTCAAAATTTTTCAAAAATCTAATTTTAGGAGTTTTTTTATGGTAACGGAAGGACAGTCATAGTTAAGTTCATTTTTACTTAACTTTTATAGTATTATTAATATAAACAACATATTTTATGCTATGTGTAAAATGAGAAGTTATTTTACAAATTATGATTCAATGTACTCCAATTAAAAAATAAATATTTTTAAGAATAATCTGGTAACATACACCACATGTTTAACCACATTTTTACTAATAATTTTTAATTCCTTAATTATCAGGTATCTATATCAATGCCTTGCAAATAGTTAACTAACTAAATTCTAATTGTATATGTAATAGTTACTAACTTATCCTTGACCTTAACTTTTAATATGTAAACAAAAATAACATGTTTGTTTGCTGTTTCTGCACGTTCTACTTGACCGATTCAACTTGATTTTTTTTCTTTTCTCATTCTATTTCATTCTTTTTTAAACATCAGAAGACTTTCAGATTTTGATAACTAGTGCATACAACTGTGTTTTGATAAAGTTAAAATTTTCAAAGTCTTGTAATAAAAGTATATTTGTTAATTCTCATTGGTGGTTAGTGAGCAGTCATCTTAAATATTACTATCGTGTTTGCTATGACTTTAACTCCTACTGAAAAACAGAGACTTTATAAGGAAAGAATGAAAGCTAAAGGATTGCATTAGCAAATGAAAGAAAAAGACATGAAACGAAAAAAAAAAGTGACGTATAACTTTAGCTTCAAGAAATTTAAAATTGCTGCAATTACAAGAAAAATGTGAAAAAAACTAAAAAAAAGAGCTAAAGAAGAAAATCGACCAGGACCTTTATTGTGAAAGCAAAATTCTGAAGGTTTAATTTATATTTTTCCTGAAAAAGAGGATAAATGTTGGATTGACACTGAACAAATAATCAAAAAATTGTCCGAACCTTAGATAATTACGGACGGTTCTGGCACTAGACAGAGATGCAGATTCAAGTTTAAATCTGTCATACCTGCTGATGAATAAGTCTTATGATTTTCAAAAATATTTGAAATAAATCAAGTTTTTTTAACTTATATTTTGTACTAGGTCATTTTTGTCCTTCTGTTACTAGTTTAAAATACTTAATAAATATAATTATTTTCAAAAAAACTCTTAATTTTCAATGAGTGAGCCCTCCTTAAGGTGCTTTATTTTAAAAAAATTCTTAAAATAGTTTTACTGAACTTTAAAGTTAATTGTATATTCAAAAATCTCAGGTAGGAAAAATTTCCTTCTGTTGCCAACTTTAAAATTTCAACTTTTTAAAAAGTTATTTATTGTAAACCACCAAATTTTGCAATTTTCATATAACTTAATGAAGAGTATAAAGGTGTGATTTTCAGTTATTTGAAAAAGTAGTTTTTTTTTCAATTTACAAGCTGATGAAGTCTGATTTTGTTGTAAAAATCAGCCTTCTGTTATCCACAGAATCCACCTTGCATAGGAGAGTTTGCAAGATTTAGGCATTTTACAAAATATTAATGTAATTTCTCGCATAAAAACACCAGTTCCTGAGCAACAATT
Organism: Araneus ventricosus; assembly: GCA_013235015.1. Lineage (NCBI taxonomy): Eukaryota > Metazoa > Arthropoda > Arachnida > Araneae > Araneidae > Araneus > Araneus ventricosus. The sequence continues at coordinate 14,904 of BGPR01001822.1, read as the reverse complement.
CTACTCACTTTTGCACTTTCATTCAGCAGTGTAATGGGGAGCTTAGTTTGTTTCATCACAACCTGGTAAGGGTCTTTCAGTGCTTTTCCCAACTCGTCCTGAAATCTTTGCAGAGCACTCTGCCCTATGACTTTTGTGTTTCCTACAGTGATAGATTTTGAAAAGAGTAAAGAACCTGAATAGAATTTACTCCATACAACAGGAGAAAATCTGATCCAATTAACATAACAAAACAAATAAAACCATATATTATTGGATAAATTTATTAGAAAAAAGATAGAAACTGAAAAGTTAAAAATGTTTTGCAAATATATTGAAAAAATTAATACAATAAAATGCCATTAAAAATATTTTATTTATTTTGAAAATTTTAAATGTTTTCAAACTTATTATTATCTAATTATTATAATTAAATACATTCAAATGTACTCAACAAGAACAGTGAAGCACTGGGAATTAATATATTGTACCTATTTATAATTAAAAATTAAGTATTTGGTGATAAGTTACTTGGTGATGGAAGTAGGTGTCATAAGTTTCCAATAGCTGAGCTTGTTAGTATAAATATTATATATATATCAGCTTAAATTCAAACAGCATTATCTATAATATTAAAGAAATATTCAAAATAGTGTTGTTCAACATTCTGCAGACGTGTGTGCATGCGAATTAAATTCCTTTTATCCGTACTTTTTGAAGTATAATTACTAAAACCTTCACTATCTTAGCTAGATCACCTGTTCTCGATAAACTTTGTAAACCTCCTCCTCAAAATACCCAATCAGCATTTTATTTATCTATGACATTCCTAATTATAGGCATTCCCTGTTTTGACGTTATAAAAAGTCCACACAGTCAATCCAATGTACAATAGAGTCAATAAATATAATTTTATGCTTTCCTCTTGGACATTTCCCCATTGGTTTTGAAGAGGCTGTACATTCCATAGTCCAAAATTCAAGTTCTTGTGTCTATTTCTAAGTCATTTTCTAAAAATCCATTCCAAATAATTCTCATCAGATTTCCGAACAGTAAATGTTTTACAGAATAGGATTGTCAGCCCCATGCCCCAACCTGGAAGATCAGGTCTTAATATTAATAAAATACCCTTTGGAGACTGGGGTGAAACACACCACTCCCCTCCCCAAAAAACTGGGTGCCCATTTTAGTTTCCCCTTGTGACACGCATAAGCTACATTGGGACTATTCTTCAGTTTCTTTGCAGGAAAAATTAAATTATTTCATTTTAGCTGCCTAAAACTATGTGTCCCATGTCTATTCAAATGGTTCAGAAACTGTAATGGTTGTAGGTCAGTGGTGAATGCTGCATTTTGCTGCAGCCTCCCAGAGCAAAATTAAAATTCTTGATTTTATTTAAAATCACTACAACTGTTTGTTCTTAATTTTCATTTTTAAAAAAATAATAATAAAATCATGATGAAATTGCTTTCTGGCTTGACAGACTCAAAAATTTTCATACTTTTCTCGTCATTCCACTTGTACTTATTAACACAGCATAAACATTTTTTGGCTATTTATTTCATTGTATTTTTTATTAAATTATCAAAAGTATTGTAGTTTTCTTTATGATTCTTATTGTCAGGTGAGAAAAGTCTGTAAAGTTAAAATGTTTTGGTTTACATAAACCATGAGGTTTGACATTCGCCACTACAATAAAAAAATTGTTATGACCTTAGCCACACACACCCGACCCAAATCCTGGATTTGCCACTACTGCAGGCACAGGGACATGGGGCAGCATTCTGCCTAAAACTCGGAATCATATAAAAGCAATAGTGTCCGGGAAAGCTAACTTATTTCATAGCTAAATTTTTTAATTTTGTTGTCTAGATCGTATACTCCCCGATATTTTCAGGTGTCTATAAATTGCTATTATCATATGAAGATAAAATTAACACTTAGTTTTAAATAACCATCTATATAATGTGCAAACTCGGTACTTTCTCATTTCAAAACAGACTACTATGAGAAATAATTGCCTTTTTGGAAAAACCCTTCATTTATCCATATATACCATTAAAAGATTATTTCCCAGTTAGTGAGAACAGAAACTTTTAGAAAAGTCAATATATTTAGATAACTACCTTCTGAAACCTCAAAAATTCATTTTCTTTCTGGTGACAAAACTTGCAGTTCTCAGACTTACTCCGCGAATATGGAGGACATAAGATTAATGTAAGCACGTGATTTTAGGATTGAGTGAAATTTTCAAACTTTCAAACAGAGAATACTACAATAAAGGATCAAACACTAAATTTGAAAACCAGAATTTTTACCAGCCATTATATTGTTACAAAGCTATAAAGTTGTTTCCCTGAGATGCTAGACTTGGCGACAAAGGGAATTTTCTAGAAGGACCTCAAATTTTCCACCTATTTCTACTGGTTTCATGAACTTTCTAGAGATTACGTCACTTCCTACAAAATGAAGTCACTTCCTGTTGAAAAGTATAAAGGCAAAGCTCTCAAGCCAAGAAGAGTCAGTTGGAGTTTGATCTGCAAGCAAGCTGGTGAGCTAATAAGAAACTTTTGAGTGCTGTGTTGAGATTTAATGGTAATCTCTGTTGTAAATTTTTTTACAAGTGCTGTTTTAATATTTGTGTTATGTTTCTTTGCTTAGAATACCTGTAAAATAAAGAGCTTTATTTTTGTAATCCTGCTTATTGGACTGCATTCACGAATACCCACAAGATGAATTAGTCACATTTGGTGTCAGAAGTGGGGTTTTTTTTATTTTTCTGTGAATGCCAGAGACCGGACCTTTGACCAGATCGATGGACAAACAATTTGAAAAGCTATTTGCCATGATGGCAGAGATGAAGGCTAGACAGGAAGAGATGAGGGTTGCACAGGCCGGATTAGAACAAAAAATGGAAGCTGGACAGGAAGAGATGAGTGTTCCACAGGCCGGATTAGAGCAGAAAATGGAAGCTGGGCAGGAAGAGATGCGATCCGGACAAGAGGAAATAAAGAATCAGATCCAAGCACACGTTGAGAGTAAAGTTGACGAAATTAAAATCCATGTCGACGGATGCATTGGAAAAATAGAAGAGGAAGTACAATGTGTGAAAGGAAAAATCGATAAAGTTGAGAGCGAAGTTCAAGAGAAGATCAGTAACGTCTCGAAAGGAGAATAAGTGAACTTGAAGACCGGCCAAACAATTTCCAGACAAGTCCAGAACTCATGTATGCCAGATCAACAATTAAACCTTTGACATTTGATGGACAAACATCGTGGACCGTTTTCAAGACTCAGTTCGACGTCGTCAGCTCTACAAATGGGTGGACGGATTTTGTGAAAGCCAGTCAACTTGTGGCATTGCTCCGAGGATCAGCAGCGGAGGTTCTTCAAGGAATCCCAGCTGATAAGTTAACAGACTTAACGACCATCGAGAAAGCTTTGGAATCTAGATTTGGAGACAGCCACTTGATGCAGTTTTATAAAACTGAACTGAAAACAAGAAGACAGAAGCCAGGAGAAAGCCTTCAAGTATTGGCTGCCGATGGAAATGCAGGTTTTTCCAAAAGGAGGTTACTTATCTCGGACACGTTATTTCAGCAGAGGGAGTTAAAACTGATCCAGGGAAAATTAAGGCAGTAGTTGATTGGCCTCGTCCAGAGGCGGTACACGATCTCAGAAGTTTCCTTGGACTGAGCACCTATTATCGTCGTTTTGTGAAAAATTTCTCCACAATAGCAAGACCTCTACATAAATTAACTGAAGCTAAATCAAATTTTAATTGGACAGAAGAATGTGAGAAACCTTTCAATAGTTTAAAGCAGGTTTTGACATCTTCTCCTATTTTGACCTACCCCCGGACTGACAAAGATTTCATTTTGGATACGGATGCTAGTAATGAAGGAATAGGAGCCGTGCTGTCCCAGAATATGGGAAACGAAGAACATGTCATCGCTTACTTCAGCAAGAGCTTGGGTAAGCCAGAAAGAAATTATTGTGTCACACGTAAAGAATTACTGGCCATTGTTAAATCTATAGAGCATTTCCATCACTACCTCTATGGACAGAAATTTCTTCTGCGAACGGATCATGCTTCTTTAAGATGGCTTTTGAATTTTAAGGAACCTGAAGGCCAGATAGCTCGCTGGATCCAAAGACTTCAGGAGTATGATTTCGAAATCCAGCATCGAAAAGGGACCTGTCACGGAAATGCAGATGCCCTCTCCCGAAGACCTTGTAAAGAAAGCTGCAAACAGTGCACCAATGCCGAGAAAAAGTTCGGAATGGAGAGAGATATTTCCGTGAAAGTTTTAACAACGACAACTGTAGATCCCTGGTCTTCATGCGATATCCAAAAGGCGCAGCTAGAAGATCCTGCTATTAAACTAATTCTGGAGAAGAAACTAAATTTGGCGGATTGACCATCTTGGCAAAAAATCGCTCCGGAGAGTCCGGCAACTAAACAATACTGGGTTCTTTGGGACTCCTTACATCTTAAGGACGGTGTTCTTTACCGCAAGTGGGAAAGTGATGATGGAAACTCCTGTCGATGGCAACTAATTCTCCCAAAGAGTAGAATTCCAGAAGTTCTGCGAGAGACTCATGACAGCACAAGTGGAGAGCATTTTGGAGTCATGAAAACTAAGTAAAACACGAGAGCGATTTTAATGGGATCGACTTCGTGCTGATGTTGAAAATTGGTGTAGAGAATGACACGTTTGCGGAGCCCGAAAAGGACCTAAAACAAGGACTAAAGGTCACTTGCAACGCTATAATGTGGGTGCACCATTCAAAAGAATGGCTTTGGATATCCTAGGACCTTTTCCAGTAACAACAAAAGGTAATCGATATGTCCTAGTATTAATGGACTATTTTACCAGGTGGCCTGAAGCAATTCCCATTCCAGATCAGGAAGCCTCGACTGTAGCTGAAGAACTCGTACGAAGCTGGATTTCATGTTATGACGTACCTATGATATTGCATTCGGATCAAAGTACGAATTTTAACTCTGCCCTCTTTACTAAGCTTAGCGAGTTTTGGGGAATTCTGAAAACCCGAACGACCGTGTTACATCCCGAGTCCGATGGCATGGTCGAGAGATTTAATCGAACTATTTTAAATCATCTGTCTCTTTGTTTCGAGGAACCAGACAGATTGGGATACACATTTGCCACTCTTTCTCTTGGCCTACAGGAGTGCGGAACGTGAGGTGACCGGATTGACTCCAGCGGAAATGCTATTTGGCCGAATGCTAAGATTGCCCTGCGATATTTTCTTTGGACGACCGAGTGAAACGCCTTCCTCGCCGAATGAATACATGAAAAATTTGGAGGCATGTTTGGAAAGCGTACATGCGTTTTCCAGAGAGCGAATTAAACTGGCCAGCGAACGAATGAAAACTCGTTACGACTCCAGAGCATCAGACCACCATTTTAAGGAAGGAGATCTAGTTAGGATATATAACCCGAAGCGACGAAGAGGCCCGAGTCCCAAGTTACAACAGAACTGGGAAGGACCATATACTGTTGTCAAGAGACTGAACAATATTGTCTACAGAGTACAGAGGTCACCCAATGCCAAGCCAAAAGTCATCCATATAAATCGGCTAACTCCATACAGGGCCACTGATCATAGTTCTAAGTAATGAGACTGCCAGGACGTGCAGTCTTTGAAGAGGGGAGCAATGTTACAAAGCTATAACGTCGTTTCCCTGAGATGCTAGACTTGGCGAAAAATTTGGCGAGTTGGCGGCAAAGTTGGCGACTTTGACGACAAAGGGAATTTTCTAGAAGGACCTCAAACTTTCCACCTATTTCTACTGGTTTCATGAACTTTCTAGAGATTACGTCACTTCCTGCATAATGAAGTCACTTCCTGTTGAAAAGTATAAAGGCAAGCTCTCAAGCCAAGAAGAGTTAGTTGGAATTTGACCTGCAAGCAAGCTGGTGAGTTAACAAGAAACCTTTGAGCGTTGTATTGAGAGTTATTGGTAGTCTCTTGTGAATTTTTACTAGTGCTGTGTTAATACTTGTGCTACGTTACTTTGCTTGAGAATATTTGTGAAATAAAGAGCTTTATTTTTTTAATCCTGCTTATTGGATTGCATTCACTTACACCCACAAAGCAATTTTGTTGCAATATACAAATTCATGCTTTAATGATTACAGAAATCCTTTTTTAAAATTATCTATTAAGGTTAAAAGGATAGGGAATATTTATACAGAACATGTTGAAAATCTTGCTTACTATCTGCATTGAAGTAAATATATTATGAATTGTCACAAATTAAGAAAGAAAACTCGAGCAAATCATTTAGAATAAAATTTCTTACCAAACCATTTTTGATTGGGAGCAACTCTAGCAACAGATCCGGATGAAAGTCTACTTTGAAACGGTGCAGGTATAAGTATTTTTCCTAATCGGTTTCTGAAATGTTAAATTATTGATATATATAATTCAACAACATTTAATATTTCAAAGAAAGAATAGAATATTTAATACTTCATTTATGTCTCAAATGGTTTTACTCAGAAGTGAGATTCTATCATTCTTCTGTTAGATATTTACTCTTGCGTAGGATATAAATTGTTATACCATAAGAGTTTGTCCAAGAATTTAAATACCAACAATTCTACATAATAATTACCGGTACTTTTTCGTTAGCCAGGCACAAATGTTGCCAATTGTGAACAGCCAAGTTGTCAAGAGAGAAGCGATTTTCCATTAGCCAGGCACAAATGTCACCAATTGTGAGCAGCCAACTCGCCAAGCGAGGTGATTTTCCATTAGCCGGGCACAAGTGTTGCCAATTGTGAACAGCCAAGTCGCCAAGAGTGAAGCAATTTTCCGTTAGCTGGACGCAAATGTCGCCAATTGCGAACCAAACGCGAGCCAAGTCACCAAGAGAATGGTTGTAAAACATTTGGCAGAATTCTACATTATTTGCCAATTTTTTGCTTGCGGCCGGCTAACGAAAAAATACCTAATTACCATATATTATAGGGTGCAGCAGAAAAAGGCAATTATATAACCCCATAAACAGCAACTATACGAGGAAAAACAACATATAATTTAAGTGGTCCCATTTGAAGGACTAAACATTACCATTTTCTTCATTACTGCCTCCGTCCCCCAAAAAATGCTACTCGCATACCATAGATATTTAAGGGAATTTGATTGAATCATTCTGGAAACCCAAACAATAAATAAAATTCTATATAATTTCTTACTATGTTTATTTATATAAAATGCCAATAATACATATAATTCTTCTTTGATTTACACAGTAAGCAAAATTATTTGTTTTAGAAGTGTATGCATTCATACTGCACAATATGCAGGATTTTATATTTCCCACAATTAAGTTACACATTATAAAAATTTATCTTCAAATGTAAACATACCTACTATATATTTTTAATTCTGAACTTTCTATTCTGGTAATAATTTTTAAACTTGTAGCATAGTACATAACAAAAGTTTATAAAGTACTGGCTAATACCGAGGTCAGAAAATATAGTCTGGTTTCGCCATAATAAGGATTTTGATATGGGAGCATTTAACAACTCTGGCTTTTTGTTATCCGGCTTGTCCTTCTGCCACATTAGGCTGAATGCTTGAACTTCAAGTATGAAAAATGGTAATTTAAAAGTCTTAATTGGTTTGAGTGTAGAACTGAGTAGACTTCAAATCTTGAAGTCTACTCAACCAATTAAGACTTAAATTACAATTTTTCAAATTCTTAAAATAAAAGCTTGCTATGTGTGTGTGTTTTCTAAGCAACAAGACAGTAAACTATAATTTGCATTAAGAGATAAAAAGCATAATGCATAAATGTGCAAAAAATACAAAACTGGATTTTCACTTTAGAGATTTATATCATTACACTTAGTTTCTAGGATAATCTAGATTAATAAAAAGTAGAATACACAGTCTTTAACACACTTTTCACTTCTGTATTCTACATGCTAAATAAAAAAATGATTGCAAATTCTTTTTATATGTGGGAATAAGACACTGACTTTCCTTATAATATATTCTCATAGACTAAATCTATATAAAATTCTTTTATATAAAGCAATGCATAACTTATAAGTAAACATATTTTTTTTAAATATGCAACTTATGAGGCTGTTTTGAATTTGGAACTGAACGTAATAAGAGTTAAGAACTCAAAATGAGCAGTCACAGCAACTGAGAGTAAGGTTGTATTTTTGTGCAGTTGCACAAATAAACTGTTTCACTTAATTTAGTAAGGCAATTCAGTACTTTTCTGTTAGCCGGGCGCAAATGTAGCCAATTGTGAACCGAACGCGAGCCAAGTCACCTAGCGAAGTGATTTTCCGTTAGCCGGGTGCAAATGTTGCCAATTGTGAACCAAACGCAAGCCAAGTCGCCAAGAGAATGGTTGTAAGAAATTTGGCGGAATTCTACATTATTTGGCGATTTTTTGCTTGCGCCCGGCTAACGGAAAAGTACCGTCAATTCTTAAAATATCAATTTCAAAATATAATAAACATTTTAATGCATTACTTTAATAAAAATCAACTAATTTGAATTCTTTCACTACATAAATTACCTTTTAGGTTTATAATTTTTGTACATCAACAGCCTATTGATTGTTGATTTTGTTCTTCCATTGGGTCTTTTTTCTCTATCTAAAATAAATAAAACCATATAAGAAAAGCAGAGAAATATACATTAAATTTTCATGATGAGCATATACAACAATACTATCAGCAAAAAAGAATATTGCTTGGCTGGAAATGGACTCGTAGAAGCCAAAGATAAGAGCCTTAATCCTTTATAAATAATTCCATATCAACCATCTTTTCTTCAACAATATATTCAAATTGAACTAAATTTGTTACAACTTGTAGAAATCAAATTCACACTTTCTTCTTCTAAAGTTACCATGTTTGAATATAAAAATTCTATAGTGTAGGAGAAAAAAATTTAAACATTTCATTTGTTCCAAACTATAAATAAAGGTAAAAAAAATCCTTTTACAGAGTTAAGAAACAACCACTAAGATATGTGCAAAACATCTCACAACCTTTAGGGCAGTAAAACCAAATAGCTTTTGCTAATTTAACTTTTTAACTTTAATTAAAACTTTTTCTCCATTCTTTTGACAAGAGAAATATGTCTGAAGTTTTTCTATGGAGTCCATTGTGTATTTAAATAAAGGTCGTATAACTTCTTTGACATCACTTAAATTAGTACCAGACAATTTGTCTTCTTTTAATTCATCAAATGTGAATAATTTCAAAGTCATGACATCTTTATCACAGTTCACATACTACAAAGGAGGAAATTTTACATTTTAGAATGGGGGAAAACAATGTATAAGTGAAGCTTTGAGTTGTATAGATAAAATACTTTATCATTGTAACGAATGCGAATGAATCAGGACTGTGATGAAAAAATGTAGGGTAAAATGGGTCATTTTATAAATAACTCAATGTAAATAAAATTGATTTTTTTAAACTAATATTTGTAATATTATTTATCAATATGTTGGCAACATTTTTTATTTTCAAAAAAGTTAGTTTCATGACTATGCCAACAGAAGAAGAATTGTTTATAAGCTGTGGATGGTGGTGTGCAAAACACATGGTTTACTAACTTTTGAAAATCCCTATATTTTAATAAATAACAATGTAAATTTGAAGTATTTTCTCATAAAAGAAGCTTTGGAAAACATCTCAATCCTATAAATTTAATTTTAAATTGTTACTTATACACAGTGTTAAATTTAAACCATGTTAATTTAACAACTCTTATCACCTGCACAATCAAGTGCCACTAAAGCTGCTATTATTAATTCTAAAAAGAAAAGAAAAAGAGTCCAACACAGAGCTAGAGAAGAAATGACAGAACCTGATGTATTTGAACGTCTTCATGAAGAACAATTGGAACGACTGAAAACGAAAAATATGAACTTCGAACTGCCACAGTTAAAACATGAACAGAAAAAAATCTCACTCCACAACAAATTGATCTGCTTGCAAGATGGTCAAGAATACAAGTGAACTTTTTCCTGGAAAACGGGTAGTTATTGAATATAGAGGAAAAAGTCTTTGAAAAGATTTGTTGGTCAAATCACACATATTGATGGTGCTGATATACATGTGAAGTATGTAAACAAATCAAGAATAGAGGATATTGATAGAATAGACTGATGAAAAAGTTTTAGAAGAGCCATTTTGCAACAACCGTGAACAATACTAGTTTAAGATTTGAATATTGTATTGTTTAGCAGAATATGTAACAGACCACCTTTTTAATTTAATATATTTCCTAATAAATATATTCTTTAAGCATCATTTTACATTTATGACCCATTTTACCCCAGGAAGGGGTAAAATGAGTCAAAGCTATTCAAACTAGTTTAATTAATTTATAATTAAAAAATAATTGTTAAAATTACATAAAAATGTCTTGAAGGAATGTAATGTCAAGATGCAATTGAAAAAATTAACAGGAAAATTTTATGATTTTATTGCTACAAAACTTTGAATGTGAAAACAGCTAAAAAGTCACCCATTTCACCCCACCTGACCCTATAAATGTAAGTGACGTATAAATAACAAATATATAAAGGGTCCTTTACTGTATTAAGAAAATACTGCACATAAAGTATAATGCTAGAAATAGCTTACAAAATAATGTAACTTTAATCAGCAAGCTCTAAACTATGAAACTTCCCAACAAATATTTTGTATTCTCAATTATTTGAAGATGATTTCTATCATCTAGTCAAAATTTTAGGTATAAATAGGTTATACTTTTGGGTTAAAGTCAAAATATTGGTAGAAGGGAAAAAAGGATGTTATTCACAAAAGGAAAAATAATAATAAATAAAAGACAAATTTCTAAAAGGGGCAAATATTCTTAAAGGGTATTTTTCAGTATTTTTGCATAAAAAGAAGGGGTGATTGTAACTCCATTTAAAAATTCCTGAACACTATCATATTGTAAAAATCTGACATTATTTAAAATATTTGTAGACTGTTAATATGATGCACAAACATACATATTTTAACAATATGACTGGATTTTCACTAATTTATTTCAAAAAGAAGTTTAACTACTAGACTGATTTTGATGTAACCCAAATTTATTACGCTATCTTTGTTCTAAATTAAAATTTGAGAGTGATAATGAATCTAAAAATATCCTGAAATACAAGACTTCAGAAAGTAAAAATAACTAGAATTTCGGATAAATCCTGAATGAATCACCCCGTAAAACACAACAATTTTTTAATTCTATAATATTACCCCTGCCCTCTTAGGCTAGAATTAAGTTTAATGTGTGTTCGCCCAAGCTGAATTTTTTCTGGCAATTTCTCGCCAAATGTGGTGCACGTTAGTTATTTTTATTGCAACCCTTTAAGGAAAATGTTGTTGCCAAGATTAAATTGTTTCGGCGATTTCTCGCCTAATGTGGTAATCCTAAATTTTCTTATTTAACCCTTAAAGGATACCAAATTTGAATTAACTAATGATTCTCATTCGATAATTTGAATGTTTTGTGGTTAAAAAAAAAATTCTGTTAACAGTTCGATGTTCTCTTTGCTCTTCGTTCGTTGACTTCGACGGTTGTGTGATTTTGTGCTTGTGCTATTCTACTTTTCTGTGCGATTTCCTTCATTTTTTCTGTGTGAATTCCTTCATTCGCCTTTTTGTTCCCGTTTGATTTTTCTACAGGTTTTTTTCCAAAATTCATTATGAATTCTCGTGTTGATCACCGGGCAACCGAAATGCAAGCTGGTTTGTTTGATTTGAGCTTCCTTTATGGTTTAAAGAATGGGCCAAAAAGGGATGTTATCGACTTTTGTATGAAAATGGACCTCATTGAGAAAGAGTATGTTTGTCCAGCGTGTGATGAAAAAATGGAGCTGATTGAATGTTCTAATCTTGAAGATGGGTTCATTTGGTGCTGTCGAAAATACGGCCAGAATGCCCATCATATTAAAAGATCTGTGAGAAAGGGAAGTTGGTTTGAATGTAGTCATCTTAGTATGCCTGAAGTTTTAATATTCACATATTTGTGGGTTAAAAAAACATCGAATGAATGGATTGTGGATGAGATGAATGTGTCTGAACCAACTGTTGTGGATTAGAAGAGCTTTTGCCATGAGGTATGCGTCAATATGATTATTCGCGGTTCTAAAAAGCTAGGCGGTGTGGGTCATCTCGTTGAAATTGACGAAAGCAAGTTTGGGAAAAGGAAATACCATAAAGGTGAGTGGAAGTAAAATGGGTGTTTGGAGGGATTGAAAGAGGAAGTAAAGAGAGTTTTTTTTTTTGCGTGGTTGAGAATCGAACAGCAGAGACTTTGATCAAAATCACCAAAAAATATGTTGCGCCTGGGACCACTGTTATTTCGGACTGCTGGAAGTCCAACAAATCGTTGTTGGAGGAAGGCTACGTGCACTACACCGTCAACCATTCTGTGAACTTCAAAGATCCTATAACAGGCGTCCATACAAACGGAATCGAAGGAACCTGGAGTGCAATCAAAGCCCAATTTCGGAGTCCTTCCCAAAAAGGTTAAGGATGAGTTCGACCCATATTTGGGTGAATATATGTGGCGCAGACTCTACGATGGGGCCACATTGAAAGGACTGTTTCTGTGTTTCCTGCGTGGAATTACCGTTCTGTATAAACCACAAACACGAGATTCGCCAAAATAAGGTACTTGCTTATTTTGATTACATTTCGATATCTTCACCTTCCTTTTGTTTCCCTTTTTTCATCATTTTCGCTTATTTTGAGAATTTTCTGTTTCGATATATTGTAAATTTTTCACATTTTCCGTGACTTCGTGTATCATTTTAAATCAGTTAATCTAATTTTCCATTTTTAATTAATATTACCTTTCATATTTTTCATTAATGAATTCAAGTGTTTTTTATTCGTTTAGAATTCCGTTTTCAAATTTTATCGTATACTTTTCCACATGTCTCTTTTCCTCCGTTTTTCTCCCTCTTGCCGCCTAGTTTAGCGCTTTTTTCCAAATCTCGTAGCCATCCAAGGTGGCGGACTTTTGGCGAGTGTTTTATAGTTGGCGTGATTTTTTCCAACTTGGCGGGAAACCGCACATCAAACTTAAGTCTTACCTAATCTTAAATATAAACAGGGATTTGTTGAATTAATTTCATACATAATTTAATGGAATGCAATTTTCTAATTTATTGGGTTTTTTAGCTTTATTATTCCAGTAGCTGGACCCCACAAGAAAATCTGCCAAATTTTATTGATAACTTTCATCAACCACATCTTACTTATAAATGTGGGCGCTAACAGAGCACTAAAACTAGTACCGAGAAGAAATTAAAAATGTGTCTGTTTCGTTTCTTTGAAAATTAAAATCAGTAAGATTTCAAATTACATAATAAATAGAGTGTACTGTATAATCAATAAACAGGTATAAATAAAGTGCATAATAAGCTGTAAAACGCTATCGACACACCAAAAAATATATATATATTTACCAGGATTTAAACTGTGCGAAGCTTTATTTAGTGGCCTATCTTTCACAACTCTCTCTCGTCTTTTCGTTTTCGACATATTGCCGAATATAAATTCTGCTGAAATTCGAATTAAAGTCTTAAAAGTGATAGAAACACGTTTAAACGTGCTTACAGCTTTAGTATGTACACAAAGAAGAGTTGAGAAGTTTTATTCTTCCGAGGAAGACAAAATGATGCAGTGATGCTACTAATTAATGTTAAAACTACTAAGGCTAATTTGCAGTCAAATAAGTAGAGATCCATACTTTTATGATAATTAATAAATTTAAATTTTTTTAAATATCTGTTTTAAATGGACGAGTTTTCTATTTTGTTGATGGCGTAATATAGAACTTCCGTGTTCAGGATCGATTTCCAGTGTAATGTTTTGCCAAAGAGAAACCGGAAGTGGTTCCTAGGGATGGAAGTTCTGGTCGCCTAAAATAAATAAAACAGAAAACTCGTCCATATCTGTCGGGTTATTGTGATTAGGTCGATTTTAAAAAAAAAAAATTAAATTAGTAAAAAAAAAATAAAATTATACGTGACGAATTTTTAATAATAAAGGAATCGAATAAGTTAATAAACGTTTCTGTGAAACTCTCCGTTCTGCGTGGGGTTTCTTTTATGTGAGTGATGGAGACAAATAAAGACCAATGGTTTTTATCCCAATTATTTATTGACTTCGCTACGGGATACGGACAATGTACACACAACAATGATGAGATATTTACAACGATGAAACGAAATATAAAATGCGCACCCGCTCAGTTACATTTCGAGCTGTGAGTTTGATATTGTGACGTATTCGACAGTGTCGAACAAATGGTAGCAAGTCAAACAGCCATACTAACATGAATCTCAGGAATTAATTGATAGGAAATAAAATATTTACAATACATGAATTGTACATTTCTTGACTATTGGAGGATAATTAAGTAATTCGGTCTCGATTAGTTAGAATAGAAAGTTCTATTAGTCTTCGGAGAGTCTGGTTCTAGGATGGTAAGAGACTAGAATTTATCCGCTGCCCGGAGTTGAAGACGGAATCAGTTCTATCTTGAGAACGCCCAACAAGAGGAAGACGAGAGAGTTCAGTATAAGTCTCTAGACTTCCAAATAGCACGACTTCGGTGCGATAACTTATTATCTACGATCAGTTTAGTAAAATACACTTCTTTTCCTTCAGGAGAGCGAGGCTCTATTCGGAGAAATAGTTCCCTAGAAGTACAACGGTACTTCTCAAAACCTTGCGTGATTTAGCTATCACGGCTTCGCAAAACAGAGCTAATGCTCTAACAGATGAGATTTAATCTCATCCAAAAAATCTTCTTCACTCTCGGATCAAGAATCCGAAAAGTGAGTCTTCTCTAATAATTTCTCTCGTTCCCCGAGATGGGGGT
>BGPR01001821.1:206404-217951 GCA_013235015.1 Araneus ventricosus | reverse complement strand
TTATTATTACGTCAATTTTGCGGTATATTCCTTAAATAAGGGAGAGTCGGGTAAAACAGGATACTTTGATTTTGGCGTTATTAATTCTTCTTTCCAGTGGACAAATACTGAATTATTTTCCACTAGGCAAGAAAAAGGAATGGTCATAGTTTCCATTTTGTTATTGCTAAATGCACTTCGTATGTGAAGGTTTTTTTTGTTTTATGACTTTCCAATGTTCGTATGATTTTAAATTATCCTTACTTAAAAATCATTACACTTTTAAAAACCATTTTAGTTCAGCTTATTATATGTTTACTAAGGATTTATACCCTATCAACGAATAAGGATTTACTGCAATAATTACCCTGTTCTATTTCGTTTCTTATGACCTCTGCACTCGGGGTAAAACGGGATACTAGGGGAAGCTACGGATACCCGACCGAAGAGGATTTTTTTTGGTTGTGAGATAGTTGGTAGTTTGTGAGGGTCATTCCTATTTGACCTTTGCGTCAAATGATCTGATAGAAAGCATTTCCAACAGTTAGAAGAAAAGAAAAGAGAAAATGAAAAAAAGCTAGTAAGGAAGAGAAAATTGTTTTATGGTGACTCCAAAAACAGGAAAAGAAAACCTCAGTACAAAACAATCAAAAAGAGAAGAGTATGAAGAAACAACACTGAAAAGCCGTCTAATAAAAAAAACCTAAATGAGTTCACTAAATCGGCAGTGGAGCGAAGAATAAAGACAATTACGTTATGTGAATTATTACTATTTTTACTTACTTATTACTATTCTTAAACTAATTGTCTTTATTCTTAAATTTTCAACTACGGTAACTATTGTTAAATCTTAAAACATTGTCATTATTCTTAAATTGTTAACTATTGTAACTGTTGATAAATCCTAAAAAAAAAAATCTGTCTTTTATCTTAAATTGTCAACTATTGTAATTATTGTTAAATTTAAAATAATCGTTTTTTTCTTAATTTGTCAACTATTATATCTATTGTCAAATCTTAGAAAATTGTTCTATTCTTAAATTGTCACATAAAATAAAAAACTATGCTATTTTTCCACTGAAAATCTAGTTTTCCCTAATTTCCCATAGAGTTAACATGTGTATCCCGATTTACCCCACTAGTGGAGTAAAACGGGATACTTTGACTTTTTCTACAAAAAAATCATTCGTAAAAAAAGTTATGAAACCGTGACTTTTCGTGAAAGATATATTAAACTTTGATAAATAAAGAATATTTTAGTAAAATTTAACAAGCTTTATGTCGAATAGTTTAGCTCCAACAGGCCTTCAAATCTTAGGTATCCCGTTTTACCCCACTTTCCCGTACTCACTTTTTGTATTCATGAAAGGTCTAATAATCACAGATATTTCTTTCAGTTTGTTTCATTAACTCGCATAACAGTACTTGACTGAAAGAGACGTGTTATCCACATTTCCGAATTAGATTATCGTGGGTATCTGCTCCAACTTGCCGCATATAAATATGATGATAAACTCGGTAAATTTGAAATGTATCAATTTTCATTTTCACTTCCAAAACTACATCTTCAATATATTGAGTGGCTACAAATAAAACGCATATTCATAAACAGTGCGTATTGTCGTCTGTATATTTTTTGTATAACATTTTAGTGTTCTTTTTACTTTTTCGTATACGAAGTATACAAAGAGAATTTATTGTAATCGTCAAAAAATTCGAACTCGAGATTTTGACGAATCTCCACGTTTTAGACCTCCCTGAGTCCGAAAAACACAATTTTGGAATTATGTCTGTCTGTGTGTGTGTCTGTCTGTGAACGCGATAACTCGAAAACTATTAGAGCTACGGGGATGAAATGTGGTATGTGGTCTTTAAACATAATTTGTAGGTTTCTATCAAATTTTGGACAAAATCCGTCAACGGGAAGTCTGTCTATTTGTATGTCCGCGGTCATGTGAATACTATAACTCAAAAACTTGAATAGCTAAATGGATAAAATTTGGTACACAGTTTTATCGTTATGAATGTAGATCTGAATAAAAGTTTGGGCCAAATCCGTCAAAAATAGGCGTTCAAATTGCATTTTCAATTTCTTTTAATCGATTCTCATGCGCATGCGTATTGGTAGCAATCTGTTATTGTTGTAAATTTTAGTTACAACAATAAATAATGTTTTCAAGCATCAATTGTTAACAATTTTTTTATTGTTCTAAATCAAACCGATCTCATTATTTCAGCAAATCTTTTATTCACTCGCTTTTGCAATTGTTACGGTTGTGGTAGTATAAATTGTTTTCTTGGGAATTCAATTCCAAAGCAGAATTTTCGCTTTAGTATTCATTGCATTGCCTATTTTATCGCGCCTGCTTCAAAGTAATATTTTTTTGAAACGTGGCAACAGATATTTGATTTCAGGTTTGTTTTTTTTTTGTTTTACTTTCTCGTATACAAAGAGAAAGTATTGTAATCGTCAAAAAAATTCAAACTCGAGATTTTGACGAATCTCCACTTAGAAAGTATACGAGAAAGTTTAGGGGAGACCACTCCCGCTGGTTTCTTTTAACAGACCTTGCGTATGCATCACACTTTAAGCATTAGAAAATTTAAGAATTCCGCAAGGATACAACAGAAATGGTTATCTTTCCTAGAGATATTCCAGAGGATGTAAATTAATATGCGAACGTAATTAATAAGTAGGCATTTTGATAAATTTTGCTGACATTCAAGAATTAGTAGATAGAATGTTCGCTGCATTTCGACTCAGGCAATAAGAATCTTTCCAGTAACCGAGAAGAAAACACTATTTCCTATAAATAAAAAATAACAGTAAATGGTTTTAACTAAATCTAATTCAAACTAAATGTGAGTGCCGTTGATGCTGTAGAAAACAGAAATATAGAAAAATGTGTCTCTCTAATTGGAATGCTTCCTAAGGAAGTAGAATAAAAATGGACACATGAGAGTAAGACCGTGGAAACATAGACCTTGCTTTACTAGTACCATCGGAATAATTACGCCATCTATTGAGCATAAAAGCCTTCACGAAGACAGTTAGTAAGCGAGGTGACTCGTTATTTGTGAGTCGCTCACCTTATATCACCGTGTTAGTATTCAACAGAGAGTATGTGTGCCCGGCAACTGTTTATGGCGAAGCCCTTAGAAAATTAAACTCATAACTGTCACTAATTTTAAACGTAATGTCTTTTGAAATGCCTAATCACTCTTTATACGCAATAATGTCAGTCGAATTTGAAGGATCTTATAATTTATAAGGTTTAAGGAGATGATTCAGTTTGTATATATATTTTTATTCACACAACACAACTTTTTTTACTTTCTATATATTAATAACATTTTTCAATAAAAATAAAATCGTTTATTTCGACGTTATGATCGAATATGCAAATCCTATTTCGATGGTCGTACATTGACTGTAGCCATGCCTAAAGCCTATAATTTAATATTATGCTATCTGAAAAAGCATTAATTTTTTAATGTACTTATTTATCTTTCAGTAATTGAGGAGAGAAAAATATCAGTGCCTATGTGCCTGTGTAATTGTGACACCTCGGATAGGGCCCTCCCAAGGCGTGAGCCCTTGGCATTTGCCAGTTCTACCACCCAACGATTACGCGACTGGTGCTCGTGGTAGGCACAATATGTCCAGGGAGCTGTAGATGTATGGCTGGCTGTACACTTCATACGGCAAAGAAAGGATTTGAGTGTAGAATGATCTCTTTTTTTTTAGTGGACGTATTGGCTTTCATGCCCTTCCAAATGGAATAATGATTACTAATTTTCATTGAGATGACATACTAGATACTTATGTGCCTCCTGAACAACAAGGTTGGACGCACGAGATGGCAGATCTCTCTGGAATAACAAGACAACTCAGCATTTCATTAAGTTTGAATGATGATTTAGAAAAGGAATAGTCTTTGTAATGTACAGAAGCAATATTTAAGGTAAATATTAATCATTATTTTTATCTATTTATTGACCACAGTAGCAATTTACAATTTAATTTTTTGAATTTTCTTGTTGGTAGAATAATCTCCAGTTTTATATCGTTTAATGCATACGTGTGGGCCATAAAGTTTCGCAATATATTTCAAATGAATATATCGATCTGTATATGTATTTGAAATATATAGCCTGGAAAATATATAAACATCCTTAAAATCTAGATTATAGAAAGATACATACATAGCATTTTTAATTAGAGATACATAGATATATATATATATATATAGTACATACATAGTATTTCAAATGCATGTCTCGAACTATAAGAGTTCTAAAATATTTCAGATATCTTCCTTTTACATAAGGCGAATCCAGAGCTTAGATGTCTTCACGCTAAGGAATTTCTTGAATCGTTCTGGTTCATTTGCAAAAGTCCTTCAAAGGGAAGTTTACAGTAAGTAATGTTTCGTGAAGTTCTCTAATACGAAAGGATCTAAAATGAGTTCTATACATCTAAGGCTTTTTATACTACAGAAAGCTCTGTACAGTATCTTGAAACATACTTTTTCTGAAAGTTTTCTTTCGGAAATAACGTATGTAGCGAATACTTAAGTGAATAGCGTCACTAATATTTTATGGATTATTAAAATATTAGAGATGCAATTGTATGCAAATGCTAACAACATAGGTGTGATAGCTTCTGAAAATACTGCATAATGAAATCTCTGTATTGCGGCCATCGGACGTTCAGAGAGGTTGACCACAATGAAAGGTTCTCATTTTCTAAAGAGAAAACACGTAGTAAAATAAGCCCTAATTTATTATTGCAGACACAGAGAATTTTCAGACTTATCTAAAGGAAAAAATATTTTATTTGAAGATTCCAAAATTTAAGAAAAAAACGATTCAATTTTTGTTTCCTTGGATCTTTCATTTTTTGGGGGAAGGGGATAACTGATAAGATATGATATGATATCTCCATTATGTTGATATATTATGATATCTACATTATGTTGCTACTTGTATTCTGAATGCCGCACAACATCGTAAAAATATCGTGTGAATATTGTACAGCATCTTGTGCTAACAGGGTGTATTGAGGAATGGGCAATAACATCTATTATTCCCGATTATTCAACAGTGTTTTTCAAAATTATTAAAAGGACTGATAAAATTTCATGTTTTGTTCATAAAATTTTAAAAACTTGATAATTTGATACTTTGTTCTGATTTTCTAGCACCTTATTTCATCCTCCATAAATGCATATAAGTGTTAGTTATTTCATGAAATATCACTACCTCTTAGAGAAAATGATTGTTTTAAACAGTATATTCTCGCTGTTTAAAGAATTATTCGAACGACTGATGACGTAGGTTATACTTAAGTGAGTACGAATTGGGTTTGTTTTTATTTTGGCAAATTTAGTAATTTTAACAGATTAAATTATTTGGTAATTGATTTTTTTGGTCTATGAAGCAGCCAAGCCAATAGTAGTGCTCAAGAGCTAAAATATTTCTTTCGATCTTCGCCACTGCAACAATGAAGATCAAAAGGATGGGGTATCATATGAAAACCTAGCAATAAAGTAGAGATTGTCGATGTTGAGTATCTACTACCTGCACAAGAAGTATGAGGAGACAGGATCTATCGAAAACAAGAGAGTGTGAGACAGATAACCGAAAACAAGCACAAGAGATCAAGCACATATCGTCAAAAGAGATGGTGAAAGACTTGAAATTAAATGTGTCAGCTCTAACAGTTTGTCTTATAATCAAATACTCTGGATTGATAAGCTGTATCCAAAGTCCATAATCTCAAAACAAAACATGGCAATCGTTTGCCCTTGCAAAACAGCATATTTCGAAGGTTTCACAGTTCTGGGTGAGTTTTTTATGGTCATACAAAAACAAATATGATCTTTTTGGATGAAAAAATGTAAAAGATGGTGGGAACGATCAGGTGAGGCTCATAAAATTATGAATATTCTACAGAGAGTAAAATATTGGGGTGGAAATGAGATCGTATGGGATTGCTTCCCTCTAAATATGTTGGTGAAATTGTGATGAGCAAAGGTAAAATTTCTGTAAGTATGCATGCCGATATCATGTCCCACAATCTGAAGAAATCCACTAGAAGTTCGAGTGTGGGGCGAAGGTATATCTTTCAACGAGATAATGACCTAAAACACACGTCAAAGATTTCAAAACATTATTTCTCAAAAGACAAGATTAAGATACTAGAGTGGCCACCTCAAAGACCAGAACCTAGTCCCATCTACAATTTATGGTCATTTTTGAATAAGTAATTCCCTTTTGAAGAGAGAAGAATTAAAAATCAATTTTTTGAAACGTTCAAGAATGTATGGCACAGTTTCAACCAAGAGAAAACGCAGAAACTGCTTTATAGCCTGATTCAGTGATTGAGGCCAAAGAAGGCTCATATAAACATTAAGCACCGATATTTTATTTTAAAAATTGTTATGTTATTTTTTTTCGTTGTAAGTTTTTGACGTTCAAATAATTTTGAAAAGCACATAATTTAGAGTTACATGAAAATGTTCCAATTATGACTTATTTTGCTATAAAGTTTGAGTTATTTGAAGTTTTTTCTAATGGATACGATTGAATTAATAATAATATTATTATATTTGAGTTATAAATAAATAAACTCATTTTCTTTAATAAAAAGTGAAAAATTTTCTGTGGCGTTCTAATAATTTTGAACAGCACTGGATAACTGTTGCTTCATCTGAAAGTGATTCAAATTCGATATTGTTTCGAAGTCGAAATTCATCCAGACATCCAAATGCTGTCGGAAAAATTCCTGGAAATTGCCTTTGCCTTATGCTGTAGCATCAGGCCACTAACACAAACTTTATTTGCTCTATTACTATTTAACCAATCTAAAACAGTTTGTTTCATATCAGTAAGCTTTTCCTGACACATTTGTTTGTTTTCATGTTCTTTTAAAATAACTTCTTTTACTTTAATGATTTTTTTATTTTCGTTCTATCGCATTAATGCTTACATATCAAAGGAAAATAATATTTATATCTATTTCAGAAACTTCGCTGTAACCAAGAAAAATGCTTGCTTATTTAAAATATTGGCCAAGCACATTTTCTGGTACAATAAACAGTCTTCAATCCAACAAGAAAATATAAATAAATAATAATATTTTTAAATTCACCCCATATTGAATTTCTGTCACAGGCTATAAGAAGCAACTTTGTCAAAGATAGAATGGAAATTAGGATAAAAATTAGAATGTTCTGTATTTATAATAGAACTTCGATTAACCGTCAGTTTCGATTATCCGTCATCGTCGGAAAAAATATAATCCGTCATTTCTGTACATTACAATTCAATGTTGAAATTTATATTGATCGTTTTGCAAAATTAAATACAACACGTATGTGTTATTCACTTTTAGAAGTTGTCTCATTTTCACCCTAAGCCAGCAGTAAAATCGCTTCACTCTTCATATGTATTAAGACATTTCTGTTATGCGTCTATTCGATTATCCGTTACAGCCCCGGACCGATTAATAGAAGTTTTGCTTTACCTTTATAAGGAAATTTCAGATGTTAATTAATTATTGGTTTTCAAAGGTTAAAAATGTATGTTTATATTAAAATAGGTCTAAAGAGGGCTGAGTATTTAAAATGTTAATAAAGAATACATGATACAGATATTCATTATTTTATTGAGCGAATATAATGCTTCTATCATTTTCATCGTAATAAGCAAAACTTCATGACCCTAGTACGAATTATAATTTATATAAAACATATTTTGATTTTCATTAAAGAAATATGGATAATTTATTTTGCTGGAAATTATGTACATTTGTACTTCTTATTTTCTCAACGCAGGAGCAAAATTATTTCACAATTACCTTTAATATTTCTTCTGAGTTTGGCTTAAACGACTAATTGACTAAAATAACTTTTATAAATCAAAGCTATATCGCTCTGAAGTTATGACATGACAAAAATGGTTGCATTAGCTTTGAATGTGATAAACAAGAAAACGGCAAAATCCATAATAAACTGTGTTTGTTGTCATAGAAACTTGAAGTCTTAATTTAGAAGCAGAGAATTTTAAATGTTCATTTTGTGGATTTCGAGTCGTGTTTTCTCCATATTTTATGATGTTTCTGCCTTTTCATTTTAAAATAAAATGTCGTTGAATAGTATTCTCTGAAAATACTACTGCGTTTTGTGTTTTTGCCTGAGAAGCACCCAAAGTTTCTCTCAAAAAACATGAAACACCAAAACTGCTAAGCATTAAAAATATATAAAGGACAGAAGAGATGTTTAAATATTTAGAGTGCATTTTGTGTACTTTTCAAATGTGTCATCTAACGTCTAAAATATGAAAACGGTATCTTAAGACAGTAAATAAATGTTTTGGTTCATTTATTATAGAGCAAATATGGCAAAATATGTAGAAAAAGGCATACAAAATTTGATTCTGACTAACATGTGTGAAGCAAAATGTGCAAAAAAAGTAGAATAGTGTTCAAAATGACTGTGATACTTATATCCCGGAATCTTTCCTCGGCTCATGTGTCGTCTATGGTCCAAAATTACCCGGTCTGTTCCAAAATAACCCTCATGTGGTTTCAAAACGGGAAGTTAATATAACTGTAACTTTTAAATCGACAAATGATTTAAATAAGTCAATTGTAGCGGATGTCAACTTTAACCCAATATTGATAAAATGTGAGAACTGGTTACCACCTATCATAAAATCTGGGTTTTGCATCTCACAAAGTATGTTTTAAAACAACTCCAAACTCTTTCTTACGCAATACTATTTGAATATTATTGAGCATTATTCATTCAACGTGGGATATTCGTTTACCATGTCCTTGCTGCAATACAGTTCATACAACCAGTGGGTATCCTGATCTACCATTTTGAAGGCTGGTAACGAAAGTCTATGAAACCAATGTTTATTCCGAATTTCTCCATCACTCCATCAAGTGTTTTTATTGCTTTGAAAAACATATTTAAAATCAGACCCTAAAAACTTGTCGAACGTTCCTTTATTATTGTACTTACATTATTAATTGAAAAATTAGAAACCAGCAATGCAATTAGGTGAAATTATTCAAATAATATGCAGAGGTTTCAGTCGGTAGTCTTTAACGCTCAGAAGGTAAGAGGAAAAGACTTCAGAATACCATAGTAATCGCATGACTATTTCATAGCACATCCTTACTTAACTTAATAACCACCACTTAACTTAATAGTTTTCTTTGCTATCTAATAAGATGACCCCTCCTGTTTTGGAAAGGGGCTGTCGTTTTCATTCATCTAAGAAGGCATAGGATACTTAAGATGTTTATGGATCCTACATATCTTTTGCTTCAAATTATAAAGCTAATTAATGATTCAATTTTAGTTTATAAGACTAAAATTTCGATAATTCGATGCACGAGTATTCTCGGGCTGTTAAGTTAAGCGGTTAACTAGATGATCCAATTATAAAGTAGGAACTTTGTTATAAAAAGAAAGCATTTGCTTTTTATCGTCTTCCTGCCTTTATTATTTTTTGCAACCTGTGCAATAAAAGCATAATATGTTCGCACTTCAATATTGAAATTGCCTTTGGATTTAATTGTAGATGTATAGTTATGGAATTATCTGAGACATAGTCCTGGATTTGGAGAAGTTTCGGAGAATCGAAAAAGAAAATTTGTTCTTAATTTTGGGTGATTTTTATGCAGAGAACTAATGAGACTGAGTTCAGTTATGAAACAGCCTCGTATTGATTGGATATATGGTAACGCAATTGTCTGACATATGGTGCTAAATTAGGACGAGCTGTGGTGAACCGAGTAGGAAAGTAATGCCTAAGAGTTAAAAACATGTATAGATTTGGACGATCTTCTGCCAATACCCTAAAGTACTGAACATTTCTACCTCTTGGCAATATACAGGGTTCCCACTTTTAGCCGTTACATCCCCCTTAACATCTAAACGGTGACAGCTTAGGCCATAAAGTTGGTGTCTGGGTATAGTAAAAAGGCTATGCGCTACTCGATGAGAGAACTTACAGCGCCATCTATCGGCAAATTTTGGAATTAGTGGTCCTATCTCGGAAACGGTACAAGATACGGGAAAAAATTCAGTTACAAAATTGTAGAGCGTCTTCGATTTAGTACAAGAAGACACCTTGAGTGCAATAACGCTAAGAAGAAAACGTGTGAAATGCACATTTGTTTGCTCGCATATTCGGAAATTTTGACGTCATATGACACGAATAAAAGGAGAAAATGTTATTTTTCGGGCAAAAAATGACCCCATCATACTTTTTCATGTGGAAATAACTCAAACAGCAGGTGTATGGACCTTTCCTCCAAAATTGCAGGACGTATTACTGTTGCTTGTGTTTGCGCACCAACTATATGTTAAAACGTGTGCAAAATGAAAGATAAACAAGGACTCAAATCTGCATTGTAGATGACAGAGAGCACTTTGAACACCGAAAATAAAGGTATATTGTGATAACTAATTGTTTTTTCTCGTTTTAACCCGTTTAGAGGCGTCACAGTTTCGGAAATCGAGAACAAACAAATGTGAACTTTTAATCGTTCATTTCTTCATATTAATGTGTACAAGGCATCTCTTTGTACTAAATCGAAGAGGCTCTACAATGTTGTAGCTGAACGTTTTCCCGTATCTTGTACTGTTTTCGAGATAGGACCACTAATTCCAAAATTTGCCGATAGATGGCGTTGTAAGTTGTCTCATCGAGTAGCGCATAGCCTTTGTACTATACCTAGACACCAACTTTATGACCTAAGCTGTCATCGTTTAGATATTAAGTGGGGTGTAACGGGTATAAGTGGGAACCCTGTGTGTCAAAATACATTTTGCCTAGTCAAACCCTAAAATAGCGATATTACAAAGTCTTCTCTGCAAAAATCGGAAAAATTTCATTAACATGCAGGTCAAGGACTTATTTTGAGTGAAAAGGGAAAAAAATGTAAGCGTCATAATTCTATCGTGTTTAATTGTTTCTTCACAGTGTTATTGACTGTCAGAAATAAACAGTATTTTAAGATGTAAAAGGTATGATCGATCGTATATGTAAACGTGGTATCTGGTAATAATTTATAGTTTGGTGGAAAGTAGGAATGCCAGTTTTAACATGAAACATTTAAGCAATAAATTTAATCATATAATATAGATTTTCACAAAAATAATTATTTATTTGAACTTCTTTAACAGAGTAGCTAACGAAATCCAAATTTTTCGTCGATTTCCAAATAAATATTCCGAAAAAAACGTTAATTTATGACATTTGATAGATACATAGACAACAAATGCATTCATTTATTGATGAAAGAAGTTATTTGTAATCTTCGTTTTAATGTAAACAAATTTTTTGTAACGGTTTTTAGCAAAAATATTCAAATTAAACCATTAAGTCCTTTATTTTAGATACTGTGTAAGCACATGCATTTACTTATTGATTTGAGATCTGATTTGCAATCGTCAATTATTATTTATTGCAAGACAGTTAAAATTCCAGACCGATTGCTGAGAAGCAATCTGCTGTACACTGTTTTCTACTCGGCTCTACCGC
>BGPR01001821.1:172015-204430 GCA_013235015.1 Araneus ventricosus | reverse complement strand
AAGGTTTTCAAACACCATCATCATCTGCTACGTCAAGCTTTGAATTTTGATTTCTTCTAGGTAGTATCCAGGCAATCCTACGTTAGTTATTAGGATTCGCTTCTCTGGCCTATCGAAACAAATCTTCAGGCAACCAATAACTTCAATGATAATTTTAAGAATATCAAACATGTTTGCTTTAGAATCTTTTCTACAACATTTGGAACAGTGGGAATTTATGTTCTATATTTATAAATTTATTATTCATAATAGATGATGTAGGTTTGTATTTTTACTTCAGTTTGTCGTGAAATATCCAATTTTGTTATCATTTATAGATTTCAATAGGTTTTTAATCAAAATGACTAACGACTGATCGATTTGATTATCTAATTTCTAATAGTCCTGAATCTCGAATCCTTTGAAATATTTTTAAATGTATATATCAACCTATATTAAATATTGAGCTACAAATTAGGGTATGATAGAAAATAGTGTCAAAGGCCATAGAGTTTTTCTTAATCTATGAAAATTTCCCTTCGTACGAAATTTCATCACACAGTGATCTTCCTCTCGGATTATACTCTCCTTTTCCAGCACAAATGTTATGAACAATCAATATTTCATGCGTGAAAAGTGAAAATTTATAAACCGAAATCAAAAGATTTGAAAGGAAATATGAAGAAATAAAAAATAATTAATGCATTATTTGAAAGACGAGATCAATAATAGCGGTTATAAAAGTTGAGACATAAATGCAGAAGACAGAATTTCGCAAAAAACTGTACACGTAATATAAAAGTTAAATATTTCTTAAAAAATGCTCTTTATTAATAAAAGAAAATTATCTGAAAATTGCAAACCTTTTTAAAAGTGATAAACCTCAGTACATTTTACAAAGAAAGAAAAGAATTCTTGCTCGCCAACTTGAATCGTATTTAAAGTTAATATGCAGAAGGATTATTGGAGAAATGAAACTTTAATTTTTCAAAGAAAAAAACCCATCTATATTAGAAAAAAGTATTATCTGCAATAGAAGTAAGTTTTGGCATTTGTGCAGAACCTTTTTCTCTTTGATTATCGAGAAGTAAAAATAAAAATATAAGCTAATGATTGCAATTTTTCTTTAATAAAAATGCATTTGAAATATCTAACGGCCGAAGATATCTTGGAAAAACTTAAATTGATATTAGCTTTTCTTATAATTCTTTCCGAGAAACGTTCATTTTAGATCTAATAAAAATATACGACTATTACTTTTTGTATTGCTTTTACTTCGATATTGTTTTTACTTGGTTTTGTTGAAAGCTGGTAAACCCGCAGTTTTTTTTCTAAAATACTTTTTTAAGTATATAATCTGGTATACTTTTCCTTTTCATTGCAATTTCATTGAATGCAAAATGTACCTGAAACAAAATACTAAAATAAAAAGCTTCCTTAAGTAGTTAAGAAGTTAATCCTGGTATTATAAAATTATAAAAAGACAAACAAATGCCTTTGAAGAAAGTAAAAACACACGAAAATCAATCTTTGGATGAAAAGCTTTTAAGTATTAGATGAAATTTCGATTAAAATTTGGAACATAATATTTCACAACTTCTTAGCAATACGTGCTCTATTTAAGCTTTTTATGTGACAACTATATTACAGTTTGTCGTCATCTGACTCTGCTATGAACGTGGAATAGATTTATCTTACTAAATCCTTCTCTTTTTTGTAATGTTGGAGCTAAAAGTGAACGCAGAATAAGAATTGTGTTATTTCTATCTTGTACTGATCCTTTGTTAAGAGATATTATTTTGAATCACATATTAGAAGCAGTGGCAGTTATACTAAGCAAGACTGTGGTGTATTGTTGACAAAAAGAAACAGAAAAGGTTATATAGTATTCGCTGAGTCGTTTATATTTCAGATGCAATTCAAACCATATTTTTTATAATAAACTTAAAGCAAAGTTGGTGTAGTGCAATTTTCGAAACTGTACACAGTTACTCTGCTTCAAGCTAGGGTATGAGGATAAGTCAGTAAGTAGGTTACAAAAGCCAATAAAAAAATAGGAAACCGAGATATTCACTTGAAAAGCATGTTTATTTTCTCTACATAATCTTCACTTACATTGATACATTTATCCCATCTCTTTATCAATTTTTCAATACCTTCTGTATAAAAGTTTTTTGGACTGCTGTCTCAGCCGTTCAGCGTCTGCATCAATGGCGAAACGCTTGACTCTCAGGTGCAATTTGTACGGACCAGATAGGCAATAAATCTTGGAACTAACTCTGGGTTGTAAGGCATATGTTGAAGAAGTTGTCAAATAAAGACGTCAATTTTGTCGTTAGTTAATCGAGCTGTATGAGGCCTAGCATTGATGTGATGAAACAAAACTCCTTGAGTCAATAGGCCTGGACGTTTAATTCGAATTGCATCCCTAAGTTTCGATGCAATATTACAGTAGATTGCCTGACTGGGTAAATAATTCTTACTGTAAACAGAAAGCGTTTGCTTGATTTTTTTCTTCTTCATCTTTTTATTTTCTTTATTATTATTTTTATTTTATTTTAATTTTATTTAATTATTATTCAAGAAATTGTGTATTGGGAAATTTGAAACTGTGGTAAGAAATTGTGTATAGGTTGATGTAGCCTTTTTCTTGTGATGCAGTGTGTTGAATGTTTAGGTTTTAATTTGTGGTTTCCTTTATATATATATTTTTAAGCTTTTTTCTTCTCTTTATTTTCCTTATGACTGTATTTTAATTTATGTTATTTGGTAATTAATCAAGAAAAAGTGTGTAAGAAAGTTTCAAAGCGCGTATAGGAATTTGAAATTGTGAGAAATTATGTTGGTTATTTTAACCTTTTCTCCTATAAAGCAGTGTACTTTGTGAAGAAATTTGGACGCAAATTTGCTCTCAGTGGCTCGATATTTGTAAATCCATAAGGATAGGTCAAATTACTACTTATATATACCGTTTGTAGGAAGTTCTTTTGCCCACAAGAAACGCACAACACTTCACTCCTTCTCTAGCTTACACTCTTCGAGCACAGCAATCATTTTCAAATGCAGCTGCGAGTATGTACAATTGTTATCTCTAAAATGCGATATGAACATCATGCAATTGAATTTTTCTGCCACTTATTGGCATTTTCGGAAACAATTGACTACTAATTCCCGATTTCTCATATTGGTTTGTAACCTAATCACTGTCTTACCCTCGTAAAATTATAAATGTATATAACATTCGCGCACAAGAAGTTAAATCTTTTTTTTCAGTATAACGAATTGTTCTATCTTGTATCAGAGTCCTTGGCAATTTTGATCTTTGCTGTTTGCTTGATATAATTAGAGATTAATCTTCAAGTAATATTTTTGAGATTTCGTCTGCAACCAATCTCTTCAATTAATCTTTTTAAAATCGTGTGTCATACCTCAGGGAAAAAGATCCGAATGCTTTTAAAAATGTTAAATTTCCAGTGTTAGTTTATAATTAAGATAATTATTTCTTTTCTTCAAGCTCCTATTTTTTTTACTTTTTTTATATTTATTGTAATTTAGCTATATTTGCAAGGGTTATTTTCTGGAAAAACATTAAAATAAGTTTACATTAACCTGTTGAATATAATAATAGGGAAAGGTAGATTTTTTATTTTATACTTCGTAATTATTTTACGATTTCAATTTTTAATAAATTTACGTTTTTGAAAACATAAAAATCATTTCGTCTAATAAAATATACTAATTAGAAGAAACCGCTTTTCAGATCTTATGTTTTTAATTATTATGGAATAGATGAATGAAGAAAATCTTTGCTTATTTAAGACTTTTTCTATAGTACATTGACAGATAGTATAATTTTGCAGTATGAGAGTACTGCAAAACTTATCAAAACTGATATTTTACCGAAAACCTCGAGCATGTTTTGAAAAAAAAATATATTAATAGATTTACTCCTTCAAAATTATACTCTCGTCTGAATCGATGAAATATTCCAACCGATATTTCCCCTTCTTCCATCAGCAATTACGATGTTGAATTGAGAATAGGGCTTATAATGTCTTCGTAGAAATGAACCTGGAAGATGTAAAAATGAGTCATATTTAATAAACACCACAAGCACGACTGTTTTCTGAAAGGATTCAATAAAAAATTTGTAAAACATGAATTCTTTTGTATTTTAGCTTGGCCTCTTAATTTTTTCAACCCTATAACCCTCTCATACCGAGCGAGGCGGTACGGGGCGGTTTAGAAATTTTCCCTTAGCGACGACGAAGGCCGGTCTGAAGGGGTTGCTTCTTTGAGGGGAGATGAGTTTCTGAGATCGCTTAGAAGATAAGCGTGTTAGGGGCTCCAATTATCCTTTCCCACCACAGCCCATTTCTTTGCGTCTTAAGGGAAGGTTACATCAGGGGTGGGGTGGTGGGGTAAGTGACCATCCAGGTGTGGAGAGTCCAATTCATGTCTTAACCTCCCAAAATAGCCCGGTTTTAAAGGAGCTAGAAGATAGATAAAAGTAGCCTCGGGATTAAAGAGTTAAAGACGGATATTATACAAAACTTTTCTACACAAATTGTGCAAGAAATTTGACAAAAAATGTGGCAAGTTATGTTTATATTTTTAAGATTTTGATTGTTATGTAACTAGTTTAGTAAATAAAAAAATCCCTTTAGTTCGTTATGCTTCGCATACGTATAACAGGCAAGATCCTCCCCTCGAATATCTCGTGCACTTCTGCATAAATGTGGAAGCTGAAGTAATCTTTGCAAACACAGCATATCATAGTGAAGAAGATCCAGTATTCATACGTCTATAACAGGCAAGATCCTCCCCTCGAATATCTCGTGCACTTCTGCATAAATGAGGAAGCTGAAATAATCTTGCAAATACAGCATATCGTAGTGAAGAAGAACCAGTATTCAAACAGCACAGATGTCGAAATAGAAACAATATTACTAGAGAACAAGCCGTTCGATAACGGATACAAATATTGTATCCGCCTTTATGTTATAATTAGCCATACAATTTCTAGCAGCATTTGGAAATTTAAAACCATTAATTTAGAATTTGAAATATTTGGCATTGACGTAAGTTATCTTTATTCGTAGTAGAAACAATATTACTAGAGAACAAGCCATTCGATAACGGATACAAATATTATATCCTCCTTTATGTTATAATCAGCTATCCAATTTCTAGCATTATTTGGGAATTTAAAACGATTAATTTAGGATTACAAATAATGGCATTGACGTAAGTTATCTTTATGTACTTGATCCAAACTTCAATCCTAATAGATCAATCAATGCAGCCGATTGATTCACGTGTGAAATAATAAAATTCAGTTTATTTCTGTGATGAGGATAAACATTGTTTACTCCTCGAAAGTGGCTCAAGTAGTTGACTTTCTTGTCTCTTCTTAACTTCGGAACAGTTTTCGAGTCCAACTAATATAATTTAATAAATAAGAAATAGGCTTTAAGAAGCAAAATAAAAAAAAGAAAGATCAAACATTTTCGTTTTATTAAAAAAAAATTCTATAGGAAACATATCTAGTAAATTCGATCCAGATTACTGTGGTGTACACTTTTTTTTCCTGATATAAATGTTTGGGGAGAGAAACGCAAAAAGATCGGTGGGAAATGGCAAAGAAGTTATTAAAAAACTTGAAGATGGTTCAGGTTGGGAGATTGGTTTTGGAGAATAGGAGGTGGGGGAAAACTGTTTACTCTTCGTTATATTTTTCTTATTACTTCTGGACGTACAGGGATTTTTATTTTTCCCCAAACCCTTTGGGAAGATTTTTTCATTGATATTTTCTGTAAATTTAAAAGATTCTCCGAGAAGTAAGGAGTGATTGGTTAGGCGGTAAGGGGAAAAAATACATAAACTGTTAGTTTGTGAACTGGGAGGATTGCCAAGTCCTGTATCTGCTCAAATTCCCTTTTTTTCACTGTCAGGTCTTAAAATGAGATTTTTTGAAAAAAAGATACTGATACGTTTTATCAAAAATCAAATAGTGTGGCAAGAAACAGGATAGAATTACATGATAAGAAGTTTTTTTTATAAAAAGTAGACACTAGATCAGATATGCCTTTCTACTAGAATTATTTCATTCTTACTTCCATAAAACCTTAATTAAATTAGAAGCTATCACGTAGCAATATTGAGACTTTCTTGTTATATGTAAGTTGTTCGCAATATACCATATGATGACTGAAATTGAGTGGATGAAAAGCAATATCAGTGTAGTAGCTGTTATGACGAAATAAATGGTGTGGTCATGTCATATCAAGATATAAATGTTGGTAAATTTTATACCATATGGTTAACAACAATTACAAATTCAATAAAACAACAAAGAAAGCGCATATTAAGAGATTCGCATTTCTTTTTTTATATTTCCTATATGTAGCAAACTAATCACTTCGCAATATTGAGACTTTCTTGTTATATGTAAGTTGTACGCAATATACCATATGATGATTGAAATTGAGTGGATGAAAAGCAATATTACTGTAGGAGCTGTCATGACGAAATAAATGGTGTAGTCATGTCATATCAAGATATAAATGTTTTGGTAAATTTTATACTATATGGTTAACAAGAAATAAAAATTCAATAAAACAACAAAGAAATTGCATATTAAGAGATGCGTTTTTCATATTTCTCACATACAGCAAACTAATAACATAAAAGTGTTGAGACTTTCTTGTTATATAAAGTGATGCGCAACTTATAATATAATGATTGCAATTGAATGGATGAAAAGCAATATCGCTGTAGCAGTTGTCATAGCGAAATAAATGTGGTGTCATGACATGTCAGGATTTGAACGTTTGTAAAATTTATACCAATGATTAACAACAAATAAAATGATAATTTCATAATATGATTTTTGTTGATAAAAGGCGATAGAGCTGTTGAAATTGACATGAAAAATTTAATTGTGTGGCTATAGCAATTCGTGATGAAATAAAGATTTACAAATTATATTTGGATAAAAGAAATTGACTTCATTAACATTAAAAAATAATCTGATTGATGAGAGTATACATGTTATAGATTGAGCCTCATTTCTAAAATGAAGTAAAACAATCTTGTTTATTCAGTGAAATACTATAATTAAATTAAGAGTGAATTTAATGTTTAACTCTGTAAATTTTTTTGTTGTAGAAAACGAAAGATAAACCACACGTTGTTTGCGAAGAATATTCACACAAAGGGGCATTATGATTATTTGGTACAATTTAGAAGGAACGGAAAATGAAAGAAGCGACTGTGGAAAATTAAATTCTGAAAAGTCCTCAAAATAAAAACAAGCGGTAATAATTCGTAATTATGGATATTTTTATCAGAGACTATGTTTTTTAAATAAGATTCTAAAAATTAAGAATTATGTCACTTTAAAATTTTCTTTTAAAAATTTACTCAAGTATTTTTTTCAATAAACTGACCGTTTTGTGTCGTTATATATGTATTATTTCTAAGCACTCATCACGGATTGCAAATAAATTGCTTTCATTTTCTATTGTTTTATTTTGTTATAAATAAATTTGTATCTCTTTTGGCGTTTCTGAATTCGAATATTTTTCTGCTTCACCTGTGTGCAAAAAATTCTATTGGAGTTTACAGTACTTATTTTGGTGAAAAAAAGTGAAAACAAGCTATATTAACAAGAATTTACTGAAACACTTTTAAAGTGTTATATTAAAATAGTAAATAAATCGATAAATATAATATGAATAAAATTTGAAAATAAAATACAACAAAAATATTACTATCTATGCATTTCCTTTGTTACCTCAGGTGGACGTAAATCATGCTTTCTTATTTTTCTGGTCTGTCGATCCGAAACTCAGAAGATCAAGAATTTTGAAATCCAAGCATTGAATCTTTTTGAAAAATACATATCTTTGTAAGAAATATTATTGAACTTTATAACAATTATTTAATTAAAAAAAACACAGAAAAAAGGCTACCTTCACAATAATTTATGAAATATTTTTTAAAATGTCACATTATAAATATAAATAAATAGATAGATATAAATTTAGAAACCGCGGAAAATAAAATACAAAAATATTATTTCCTATGCATGTCTTTGCTACCTCATCCAGATTCAAATCATGCTTTCTTATTTTTCTGATCTGTCAATCCGGAAATTAGACGCTCCAAATTTTTGACATCCAGATATTGAATGTTCTACTGTGAAAGAAAAATATTCAAAAACTTAATACAATATTTTTTGTACCTTACGTTGAAATTGAAATTCCTGCAGCGGTTTTCTGCAGTGTATCAATTGTGAATCAATAGAGAACCTGCAGCCGAAGGCAGAGAATTCCACTTTCGTCGGAGTATCTCCATTGAGCAAATAAAATTCAGCGATGGAAACCGGAGCAGAGTAGGTCTTTGTGATGCATTGGGTAACTCGAAACAATAACAACCGGATTCCCATTTGAGCTATAAGTTAAGGAACCTGCACAGGGGCTGGGAATGGCGAAAATATTTGAAACGCGGCTTGTTTCAGAGCGAGGGGCTGATTCAATATTACAAGCTTGATAGATCTCACAGTGACAGATTGTTGGGTCCAAATCGTATGACAGGATAAATATACAGTGGAACCTCGTTTGTACGTCCTTTAACATTGGTCCAGATTTATTCATGTTCGCTTCAATGTTAAAAAAACACAGCTTTATGCGTCGCAGGTTTTGGATACCGCCAGGGTCGGATTTATATATTTCTACGCCTAAACCAAAGTATTTAATTGTATGCCCTCTCCCCTCGTTCACAGACCGAAACTATAGAGATAGGCAAGGTAAATATACCGCCAGTTTATTTATTGTTTACCAATGTCCTTAAAAATAATATTTTAGGTGGCTTTTTCAAAATAATACTGTAATTTTTAAATATTTTATTTTAATTTCTTTTATATTTGATCCCCCCAAATTGTTGCACCCTAGACCATGACCTAGGTTGGCCTTATGGAAAATCTGGCTTTGTATACCATGTACTCTGACCTTCCAACATATTGGTCTTTCTATTTGAAGTAAAGTATAAAGCGTTGTAAATTCTTTCCCGCGCAAACGTGCAAGTCAAATGGTATGTTTCGGTTTATCAAGCGACTTGAGGTCTTTTCACTGAAATTCATTTGATTGCGGCAGCTCCGCTTCAAAGCAGTGTCGAGTTAGACAGGATAAATTTCCCATTGTTGTGTTAAAAATAATCCTAGTAAAAAAATAAATTCATTCTAACTGAAAATTAATTAATTTGTACTAATATAACTATCAAAATAGTATTTTACATTTCATTCAATATTTAATGTAATTTCATATTTTAAAAGGTGAAATAATAGAGTTTTAGCATATAAGGGTTAATTTCGCGTTGACATTTCTTGCCCTAATGATACTAACCCTTTGCGGAGAGGTGATTTTTTAGAGCACTCAGATCAGGTTGCACACTTTATGTGCCATTTTGTTTTTTTCCAATGTTCCCTTTATTTAATTATACAAAACTTTAATTTTTATGGTATAATAAGATTAGAGGTTGAATTTTCACAGATTTCTGATGAAATTGGAGTCGTTATATTCTTTGTGAACTGTATTGTCCTCCACGTCAGGCTCAGAATCAGTTTCTTAGTCGCAGTACTCAGTCACCTTTCCATCGAGATATAATGCAACTCTGCATCCCTAAAAGACGAGTTTCCACTGCCTTTAGATCGAATTTAATAATAAGCGCAACACTGAGAGCAAATAATTTAAAACTCTTGTCCGATATTAGGCTATTTTCTTGTTCTAGGTTAAATTTTATTTTCTCAAATTGTCGTTCCATTCTTTATCAAGTGGATAGTTGCAATTATCTTCCAATGAATATGAGCAACAGTATGCGTCATTGGCAAAGCTTTTCAATTTACGATGATTGTATGATGTGCTACTAGACAAATACGTTGTTCTACGTTGAATAAATTTGCATTTCTGCAATGAAAAGCTCGTTGTAAATTTGTGAGCAGTCCCTTTAAATTTAAAAAATAATATACTATCTCTGTAAGGCTTGAAGATAGAATCGTGAAACTTAATTTATACATAGATGAGTGTAAGAGGAAGATTTCACTCATTGGCACTTTTGTTCTATGAAAAACGTATAAAAATTTCTTAACTTACTATTTTCAACTTTCACAGAAGTCGAAGTGTTTTCACACAAATTCTTACCTTATTTAATGAAACTTTGTAATTGGAAGTATATGTCTAGGTGCAATATATAAGGAGATAAATGCCTGTTCCACTTTTTGGGACACCCTTTATATTATAAACAGGAGAAAATGCATAATGTGAGATACATAAACCATAATGAGTGAACCGTCACAATAATTTCTTAAAAATGCAAAGAAATATTGAAATGTCAAACTGAAACAGGCTGTAAAACAGTAATTGATTTTCTATTGCAACCATAATAGTAGTAGTAATAATAAACACTGGTGTTTCCAGTTGGTATGTTACAAGATTTTATTATACGATTTTTAAACTTTATTGAAGCGAAGCTTCTTAACGCAGGTTTCGGGATGAGGAGTTAGCGAAGAAAAAGGCAGTGTCTCGAACGCACGTGCGTCATATGGCGGGGGTGCATCGATGCAGCCGCGTCATACCAGCGCGGGCGTAGTTGACTTTCCTAATTCGATCGCGTTGTTAAGTTCCTGCTGAAGGCGAAGCAATTTGCTATAACAAAGGTAATGCTACAGATATTTTAAATCCAAAGCTACGTATATCATTGGCACATACGTATGATTTAAGTGTTTGAATTTTACGCATTTCTAGGCTCTTTAATAGGGATTGTTGGCAGGCGAATTCGAGCTCGCAACAGAGAGTTATACCACTGCGCCATGCCCCGTCGAGATTTATGTATTGGAGACATGCATATAATGTATGTAAACTGGAGAATGGCTGGTGATTTTAATGTTAATTTTGCTGATAACCCACTTGTAAAATTTCTTTATGAGGAATTTAATTTAATTATGAACAGTAATCCGGCAGTGTCGATGACAAAGTTTCACACAACCACTGATGCAGTTTCTTTCCAGATGTTTCCAGTTTTTTTCCTAAAATAAAATTACAGATATTTGTGTCATATTTTAATTATTACAAACCAATTGTTTCCATTAGAGAATGTGATTATTAGATTAGATTTTTTTGTTTCAATATACAGATTAATAAAAGTGTAAATAAATATTTTTCAATTACTGCTTGTTTGCCTTATAATTTGTTATATGTATTAGTCATAAATTATAAACAAAGAATGAATTTATATATATTTGTACTTACTATCATTATTATAAATAAATAATTATTGAATTTTTAAATGTTTTGCTTCATTGAGAGGAGGGAGGTGAAAGAAAGAGAGACAGAGTGTGTGTGTGTGATTCTACCATTTTACTTTTAATTATGTAGAAAAGCATAAGGCGCTTCGATTCTGTCGTGCGTCCACTCACCGACACACCCGCTTTTTTAGTTATTTATTTTTATTCAATTTGACTTGTTTCTTGTTTGTAAAGATGAAATTTAATAATCGCTATTTCATTCACTTTCTGGTGGGCTATATTTCTAAAAAAGTCAGTACTTTTGTGGGTTCCCGATGGTAGTATAATATTTTAATATTTTCAGAACTTATCTACCAATTAATGACTTAATTTTATTCAGTTTTGATTCAATACCAGAAGCGCCATCTGGTAGCGAATTTGATAAAAATTGATTGCAAGGATCCAAAATATTTATAATAATGAAATATAAAATTGTATATTAAAGACAAAAAAGTATAAATAAGAAAACTAAAGAAAAAACATTTAAAAATTACGCTATTGTAAGTCTACATTCAAATAAAAAAGTTTTTTAATTAAAAATTTGACGGTCAAATCAAAAGTCGAAAAAGAGTGAAACACTGAAAACAATACGTTAAGGAAATTAAGAAATAATGAATATCAAAAGAAAAATACCTGAACATTCATTAAAAATTAAAATATATTATAAATGTGATTAATATTTACTTTTTTTCTAGATACAAGCACCTCAGCTTGGATGACTTTTGCTTTGACATATTAAAAAATATTTGATTGATTCGTTCCTTTGATTCCTTGAAAAATGTTTATTACTGTACCCTAATAAAAGCGTATTTTTCAAACCATTTTTTTTTATTTACCGAGTTATTGATTTTTTCTATAGAAGATTCATTGAGAAGTGAAAAGATCACACCGAAAGCTTTCTTGTTGATTTCGTTTAAAAAAAGTTTTATTTTATATTATTTCTTTTTGAAAACGTTTTATGGTGTTTTGAGATTGTATATTATATTTTTCTTACTTACTGAGGCAAATGACATTATTTCAGTGAGTTTTGTTGCGAAAAATTTCAGCTCCATTAAGCATTTCGTCCCGTAGCTTCACATAATTCTTCTGTATCTCAGACAAAGAAATTAATGGTACTATTAATTTCCGAACCATTACTTCACTCAAAAGTTTTCCTGAATTATTGTGATCCAAAAACATTTCAACAACTATCGATAAAATTGTTGGTTATTTTTGTTAATGATTCACGACTGTTTTCTTCATATATATGATGGATAGTACAATATATTTCCGATAATAAATCAGACAAAGACTATTGATTTACGAATTTTTCGAACTCTTTCAAAAAGACTAAAAAAAAAATTCAACATACACTAAAATGCTTTATTTAACTTTCAGGTATTCATTTGTTATTATAAAATATTTATCATTATAAAATCTTTAAAAGACTACTAAGTTTGGATATAAACATTGCCTAGTGTGTAATTTCAAAACAAAAAAATGCACTTTTTACATTAGATTTTTAATCGAAATATAAATTTTATGGTATGAACTACTTAAAAACTCCATTAATTATGAAATTACTAATTTCTAAACACAGCTACGATTTTTGAACACTGATTTAATTCGTAATGGGAAATTATCCGAACAAAAGCTAATCCATATGGGTTATTCGAAACCGATCATTCACTCCATCTAGAGGAAATAAATAATTGTGTTGGAAATTTAACCCCTTAACTGTTTTGCCCGTGCTTCACTCGTGCATAGAATTATCTCATTTTTAAACCTATAAGTTAAAATTAAGTCTCTCATAGACGTTAAAACTCGATACAAAAACGATCGGTAATCCATTAACATCTCAAGTGTTCTAGGGACGTGTAATCGAATCAATACGTCAACGCATACCCAAAACAGAGGGAGGAGATGTCATTTATTTAGTATGAAAGTTAAGGGGTTAATAGTACCGACCATATAATTACAATTGATACAGCATAGGTATTTGTTTGCAATATTTATAACCCTTCGATGTAGTCACTAGCGTTGAATACATCTTGTTTTCAATGATCTGGTAAATGTAGAATATCTGAAGATATGCCAGTTCTGTTGATAGAGCGATCTATCGCTTTTAGAATTCGAGGAACAGCTTTGTGGCAACCCCTGACTGTTTTGTTTTCTCAATGGTTATGATTTGATTCCAAAGAAGACTAAATAAATTATGGAAGGGACTACTTGATGGCATTAAACTACCAAAAAGTTCCAGAGATTCTTAAAGCGATTTCCATCTGAACCAACAGAGGAACTGCCATTCCTCCAGACATTCTACAACATTCACAACTTTGGAAATGATTTGCAGAAGTTGCCTGTGATGACATTGATGGAATATAAACCTTCCAAGCTCGTCTCAGTGTTGTATCGGCTGTAATTGTATAGTTGGCACTATTAGATATTCAATAATTGAATTAAACACAAAAATATTCCATTTGAGATGAAGAATTAAGTAATTTTTCTTTTTCTGCAAGATATTTTCTTTGCATGTTTGCGCTTTTTTAAACATTTTTATTTAACTTCACATGTTTAATATTTGTAAAAAATGAAATTTTGAATCGATTTTCTCCCGATTTCTTAATGCTCTAAATTTTTAAAATTTTTTAATCTTGTATTCTCGATGACAATTTACTATTATTTTGAGAACTGAATTCTCAGTTAATCGATTAATGCAATTAAATTTTTATCCCATATACGTGGCGCCAACTTGTACTGAACAGTACTTAGGAAATTCTTATCCCACAATTATGGAATGAGAATTATCTAGGATCTATGGATATTCCATTAATTCCAAAATACTATAAATAGTTATGAATTATAAATTAAAATAGAAGAAAATAATTGAGATGCCGCTGTGGCCTAGTGGTAAGGTGTCGGCCCCGAGTTCGGAGGATTTTTAGGTTCGAAACCCGATTCCACTAAAGATCAGTCGTGTGTTGGGCCTGCACGCTAAATCATACGTAGGGCTCAAACATCCTCTCGTTGGTGTGGTGCGGAAGTTTGGAGAGGGGTGCCAGCTCAGGTGCCGTCCTCGTCATCTGACTGCGGCTCAAAATTACCA
Organism: Araneus ventricosus; assembly: GCA_013235015.1. NCBI lineage: Eukaryota > Metazoa > Arthropoda > Arachnida > Araneae > Araneidae > Araneus > Araneus ventricosus. Next base: position 190,022 of record BGPR01001821.1, on the reverse strand, counting down.
GGTCTTTCACAAAATAGCTCTCGTGTTGCTTCGAAACGAACGTTAATATAACGAAACTAGAAAATGTTTGAAATAAAAAAGTTCTACTCTTAAATAAATAAAATTATGTTTTTATCAACATTTAATAACAAAAATTTCATCTTATTCGTGAGGTTTTTATCAAAATCGAAAGGGAAATGTTTTCTTTTCCACCTGCAGTAAAGGCGTTAAATTCTATAAATTGATTCTAAGTGACTGAATCACATTTTTACAAGAAATTTAATAACATAAAACTTCTGAATAAAAGCAGTGGTGTATAGCAATACATTTTAATAGTAACATTACATAAAATCATATAATTTAATTTATGATCTGTAAAAATCTGTAGAAGAGTTAGTTTTTGCATGATATTTAAGTTCACATTTTATACATCACATTTTAAATTTCATTCATCATATTTCAAGTTTTACTTTTATAGCTAATAGCCTAAGGAAATAATCCCACGAAAAGTTGAAATTTATCTTTATTAAATTCGAAAATTAATTTATTATCGTTTCACTTTGATATATAATACGTTATTGCATCACGAAATAAAGTAAAGTAATTTAATTTGGTAGAAAGATATCTCACTAATTTTACATGAAGTAATTAGATAATAACAAATGGAACGCTGATTATTTAAAATGCCTATGAACTTCACTCGAGTTTGGAAATTTATGTCAATTTATTTAATAATAATTTACTAATTGTTCAAAATAAAATATTTGATGCATTTTGATATTTAAAGTTTGTCAGAAGATGTTAATTAAATGGTACAATATAATATTTTTGGGAAGATTATATGAGATAAAGGGTATATTTTGTATGGTATAAAATAAGATAAAAAAATCTGGAAAAGAATTAACTTGTGTTTTCAGAATTATATTTAAATTTATAAAGAATTCACAATTACAGTCGGATAGTCGTTTATATGAATCGATATGTGCATTCCTAAAATTAATTGTGTTTCAATTTACATTTCATAACTCTGGATTGTTCCAATTTATTTCTTAAATATTTTAATAATAACTGACATTCGAAATATGGACCTAAACATTTTATAGAAAGGAAATAGAACGAGAAGAATATCAAGGGTCATTATAATTGCCCATGATCAGTGGGGTAGTCGCAAAATAAGTAGTGCCGGGAAGTTCTAAAGGCAGTTGTGGTTGGGATGGGGCCCCTATCCCCGCGGCGCGGGAGTTGGGCCCCAAACCCAACCTTATGACAGTTTCTAACCTCCTAAATTCATGGGCTGACCACCCATTCCACTTTTCTTTTCGGCCTAATTATTCTTCAAACTGGCATTCTATGAAATGCATCTATCTCCTCACAAACTCTCGAATTCGTTCATAATTTTTTGGCCTTCTTAATTCAGTTCAATCCTAACTCCTCCCTTTCATTTGACTCCATAGTCAGAGGCAGAAGACTCGTTCAGTAGGCTCAGCCCCGGCGGTGCAACCAGATTGCAGTGGTTGCTTTGTTTCTTTCCTTTCCTGTCCCACTCAACAAATCCAGTAAATCCGGCGCGGGGGTGAGTGGCTGGTGTTGTCGCTCTAAAAGCAGTGCCTGAACGCTCTAACTTGGGTGACAAAAATCGCGATGTTTTAAGGACGTTTTAGCAATTTTTTTGTTTTTTATTTCTTGTGAAAAAAAGCTGTGTCGGAACGGCGTTCCGGCTCCACTACACCCCTACCCATGATTTTTAAGTCATTGCAGTACCTTGTGTTGCTTTAATATTTACTCGGTTTGACATTCGTTTTAAAGTAATTCGAAAATGACGAAACTTTTATTAATATATTTAGTTTGTGTAGTTTTGATCATTATTATTATGATATATATTTGCTTATACCCTTTTTATTTTTATACGAATGCACATTACCTCTAGAATTTGTTATCATCTGAGGATAAAGTGATGTAATTTGTGTATAATAAAGATACAGTGCGGCATAATATATGAACATCGCTAGTCTAATTTGATGAGATGATATATGAGGAGATCTAACATTCCTCCAGACGTGGTTTTTGCTGCTAAAGCGGGTTGCGGTGACTGGTGGTTGTATCTCTGTGTCACGTAAATCGGTATCAAAAAAAGATTCTTTTTCCATGATTGAACTAGCTGTTATTAGAAAACGATGTATATTTCCACAAAAGGAAAAATTATAATAAATAGTATTCAGGGTGTTGCCGAATTCGACCGTCAAATACAGAGGGGTGATAGTAGGCATCAAGAGGATGAAAAATTACCATAGGACATAGGGTCGCAAACGAAGTTTAGTCGTTGAAAATCGCAAAAATACAGGGTGTTCGAGATTTGTCGGACACTGTTCAAAAATTAATAAAAAAACTAATAATGTTTCAACTACGAAGTTTTTGTAAATGATAACGCATTTTTAAATAATTCTTTTTCAGACAGGTAACACGCCGTTCTGGTGGTCCAGGGGATCGTAAATTACTGAAAATCAAAAATTAGTTTAGAGCCATTATCTGCAACAATATTAAAACTAAAAGAAAAATAAAAGCATGAAATTGTAGGGAATTTTACGCTCTTTAATTTGTTAATTCACATGTAATGTGAAAACTTAAGAGTTTTCGAGATATTTAAGAAAAACTAAAAAAGGCACCAGAAAACACAGATTGGCATATGCTATTTTTCTTCCAGCTTTTATTTTTCTTCCAATACTCGTACACCCTGTATTTTTGCGATTTTTCAACGACTAAACGTCGTTTTCGACCCTATGTTCTATGACAATTTTTCATCCTCTTGATTCCTACTATCTCCCCTCTGAATTTGTCGGATGAATTCGGAAACTCCCTGTAAACAAAATATTGCATTTCGAAAAAGGTGAGAGTTTATTCTGACAAACGGCCTTCTTTAATATCCCAATAGCATTCTGGATGATTTGAGAGTTCACGCGTCTCTCTGCTTCGGGACTGGAAAACTCCAAGTTCGAAACCTGGTTCCATGAAAAAAACCACCATATCTGTGGATCAGGTAAATATTGAATCCAAAGTCACAGAAGTTTGGCGAGGACGACGCCAACGCAGGTGTCGTCCTCATGATTTGATCACTATTCAGATATTTCGAAATCCGTCCCATATTATCACTAGTTTGCTTCAAAACGTGATGTTCATAGAACTAAACGAAACTTAAGTTACATCTAAATACTACTTACTATATAATAAATGTAATTGACGAATAAAATTAATACAATTAATTAAAATTATGTTATTTATTTTTTTACTTATGTTTGTCAATAGGAAAAATTACGAAGTAAGACGTGAGATGTTAATGTCAACGATAAAAAAACTCAGGATAGTAATAAATTTCTGATGCTACAACTTTTCGAGATCACTGGCGAATGTGGTTTTCTTTTTAATCTTTTTCTCAGTCTTATAATCTGTTTCAAAGAAATGACATTTTTACCGCAACATAGCTGTTTGATTACTTAAAATTAACATTTAATGGCTTTGAACTTTTTCATTAGATTGCAGTCGAAATGATGTTCTTATTCAAATTTGCAAATCAGAAAATACTCCTTATCGTTAGAATTTACTGATTTATCAATTCATTTTCTTTATTACTTTCTTTTTTTCATGTGAGTAGGTGTCATCTGGAGTCTAATCCTTGTTCTACCTCTGTCAAGTGTAATTACACCCTATTTTAACACGTTAAGCGCCACGACTCCCGTCTGAGATTCTATCTGAAATTCTATCTAATTAGATTACCCCTTTTCTGCTATCTCTTAACTATAGAAGAGAAAGGGTAATCTAATTAGATAGATCAGTGTCAGTCACCGGTGACTGGCATGGCGCTTAACGTGTTAAGCACAAAAATAAAGGTTCAATATTTTAGTTTGTTTTGTAATTCTAATTCTAGTTATAATAGAAAAGGGTGATATTAATGCACCAATTAAAATATATAATATTCTAAAGAAAAAGGACTCATGATTGTGTTGAGGTATTTTAAGATACAAGTCAAATAAATACTCATTCAAAGGGGTAAAGTGTTAAAGTTCTTGGATTATTATTGATTTAGCTTCTAAGAAAGTAACTGTATTAATCATTATTTGCAAATAATTTTAAGTTCGCTTTAAAATACTCTTTCGTTTTGGTACAGACAATTTTTTGGTTTTCAAATAGTTCTCTGAATATATTAATTAAGAATGATCCAATTAAAAGGAAGCACTCGCAAATAAATTAATTGACTCGATGCTCACAAGATTGTACGATGGCGGTTCTTGACAGTACGCGGCCCTCTTGATTCCAAGAATCTTGTTATATTATTTACAAAATTAACTTTTATCTTATGGTTAATACACAGTCTATACAAGCAAATTGATTTTTCATACAACTGCCACATTGTCTAATTAGGACTCCCTCCTCCAGGATTTGATCTACATGGAATTCTACCTATGCTGTAGATTGCCTTATTGTCTTGCTATCCGCGTGAAGGCAAGGCTGATTGAAATTAAAGAACGAATCTAATTAATGACCCCACGGGTGGCAGAAAGGAACTATGAATCATCTATTTCAATGACTTAAAATTATGCTTGTGTTCGTGGGTGTGTGGAAGCGAAGAACTTTCCAATTTCCTCGCCATAACCACCATTTTAAAAAGAGTTTCTGAGGTTTTTCAATCTATGTTTCTATGTTTTTAAATTGGATTTAATTAAGAGCTTTTAAGTTAATATTCTTCACTTAGAACTTTTCATCGTAACACTGAAGCATAACGCGTTACTATTTTCTTGACAATTTTCACGTGATATAGTTCAGTTAAACACATTAAAGTTAGAAAACTGAATTTCTTAAATTATGTATCAGTCAAGTGAACCGTTCAAAAAATAACATAAGAGACGGTCAGATCTATGAGATGGTCTGCGTTTGGGGGCTCTGAAAGCGGCAGATCACGCCATAAAGTTTCTCTAGAGGAGGGCAAACGTCTTTTATACTGATCGTGACCAGGCTGGTAACGTTTCTGCAGCCCCCGTATATCTCTTTTTTCACCACACGCTTCGTTCTTGCTGACAGTTCTTTAGTACAGCCGTTCCGAATGGAGATCTTAAATCAAAATCACAGAAATTTCCGTCCGCGCAGCTGTTGCCAACTCCTGCGGAGAAATACCTTCTCCGTCGCTTACTTTTTCTCGAGGAGAGTGGATTTAACATTTTTATTGGACATTCCAAGTAAAGAAAGTGGTGAGGTAGAGGGGACATATTAAAAAGAACAAAAAGATAAAGGAAAGAAGGAAGGAAGAACGGATATTAAACGTAAAAGTATTTTTCTAACCACTTTTAGGGAATTTCTTTTAGATGGGGAATATGATTTCGGACTTGAAGGCTTGTGATTTCGAAAAGTTAGGAAATTCATAATTGAATTTAATGATAAAAAATCGAGGTTTTCAACCATCTCAAATAAAAAATATAGATAAAACAATATTTAGATTTGTCTTCGATAAGATATTCTCAATCTGCGAAAAAATATCAAAAGGAAGTTGTCTGCATTCGTTTTATATTCAAATCCAAGGAAAAAATGGAATGGGAGAATGAGCCAGAAGTAAATGGATACATTTTATTTGTTTAAGGGACCATACGCTTCTTGAACCTCGAAAAAATGGGGGGGGGACTGACAAATTCGATACACTATATATCTGAAACAATTCAATTCACAAACTCACTTTTTATTCTAGAAAAACATATCTGTTCCTTCTTTTATAGTACACACATTTTCAAATCTTAATATTGGTATGTATTTATTTGAGAGAGTAATAAATATGGGTATAATTTTTGGAGACAAATGGGATAGTCACCTTGCGCGCATGATTACGGATAAAATATTGGTCTAAACGCAATATTTTTGGAATATTTAAACGCCGATTTTGGATATCTAAGTAATAAAAACAGTCTGTTTAAAAACTAAACCACAATTTATTAATATTTAAATTTAATTTCTATTTTATATACCTATTTAAAATAAAATATTAAAAGTAGTTAAAATTTCAACTTTTCTTACCTCCCTCCCCCGCAAAAAAGCTTATTTGGAGAAAATATGTACAAATATTGTGGTTCAATTTGTAGAAAATAGCACAATATATATTCAGTAAAACTTTTATGTAAAAATATTCAATAGTTTTTAAGATATTGTGCGAGCAATATATATATAAAAAACCTTTTTAGATATAGAGCTTTAAAGATATGGCACTTTTCAATGTTTACGTTGAACAGTTGATACATTTTCCTTCATAATTTTCATAATTATGGGAATATTTTAACGCTGGCTGTTTCAAATTTTTCAGAAAAGACTGGAAAATAATATTTATATACATTTATATAAAATCGAAAATTTTCGAAGTTTACAGTCGTATGTCCCCTTAATTGGAAAATGTAACCATATAAAATTGATTCGGCCTGTTTATTTCTAGATTGCTTTAATGATTGGAAAGATGAGCAGTTAAGAAATTCATAAATAAATATTTTTAAGCATTTATTTAATTCATAAAAAACTCTCATATGAACAAACTCATTATTATTTTTTAAAGAAAAATTGCATGAGGTAAAGTAGTTTCCGCTATTCCTGGAATTTTTTGGAGGTATATGAAACATAATAAGAGACCCTTCATGAAAAGATTTATGCTAAGATAGCTTGTCATCCTGCTAAGCAATATGTATACGAGTTAAACCAACTTCTCTTATTTCTGAAACTTCCTTGAGATATATGAAATTTAATAAAACCCTTAAGGAAAAGATTTTTGCAGAGATAGCTTGTCATCATGCTAAGCAATAATAATAATAATAAAAATATTTTTTGTCAATATTTCAGAGACACCAGTTTCTGAACGGAAGTTCTTTAGAAATCGAAATTACCCGTTCAGTTTCTCGCTGAATTAGGGTAAAATATATGTGGTATTTTATTTTCATCTCAATTTTCGGTTGAAAACCTTTTCAAATCAGCTCAGTAAGAGTGAAAATATAGGAATTTGTTCTTTCCCAAGCATGGAATGAAGCTAGAAATATTATAATAAAAAATGATTATTAAACAAATTTAATTAAGAATATTTTTAAGTAAATATCATATAAAAGTTGTCAAAAGCGGATATGTTCTTTACTAACGATAGTCAAATTGATTATATACTAAAAGCAGTATTAAAGTTTCGTACTGAGCAAAACTGCTGTTCCTCCTTTTTCAGATGAGTTCGAAAGAAAGCCTGGGAGTTGATAGTATATCCTCTGTTTATCAAATAACCAAGCCGAGTTATCGCGTGATAAACCTGAAGGCGGATACAAGGCGGATTTAAACTTAGTGAACGAAAGAGAGTTCACAGGGTTAATCTGGAGATCTAAGACATGCTACGATACATTTTAGAAAGTTTTCATCCAGATTTGACGATCCAGCAACTCCTGACTAACTCTGCTATGTTTTGATGTGATTCTTGTTTTTCTCATCAATCAAGAGAAAAGACACATTTTTTTGATGCACTGCGATGTGCCTACAAATTATCAGTCAAAATTCTGTAAAATGAGTTTTTGTCAATGCTTGTTAATCTCATGGACATTTAAGCTATGATTTGCATGAATCAAAGCACACACTTCCTCGACGTGAAGATAGCCTTATGGTTTGGGCCTAGTTTCCGAATCGTTTTATTTAGCGCTTTTCCCAATTATTAACTTGCTATTCATGAGGGCTTCCAATGTTTTTTAAAGACTCTCAATGAAAACCATTTCCCTTTTAATATTCACGGCATAAAGATCTTATCCTTGAATAAAGCAGTATGGAATATACAATTTAATTAAAAATCACATTCATTGTGGTATAGATGGAAACTAAGGGCTTTCATTTTTAATATGTCTGAATTGGTTTCATTCCTAAAAAAAAAAATTCTGTTTCTGCCTCTTCTGCTTCGTTTCAAATATAGATGGCGCCATGGGACTAGTGTTTCTTTAATAATTCCTCCTTCTTAGAGAAAATTAGCGTGAGTTTGTGATCACTCGAAGACTTTTTTTCTCTTTTTTCTCAACTATGGGCATAGGGTAAGTTTTTTATTTATGAAGGCTTAGCCAGATGGCTGATAATTTTAATCAATTTTATTGGCGTTTTGATGTGGGTGTTTTTCCTCTTTCTTTTGAAAATATGCTCTTTGATGTACAGATCTCCTTTGTCCTTCGTTTGTTAAATTTCGGGCTAAGAGGAGCTATGTTTGGAATAATGCTAGCTTCTTAGAGAAAAATTTCCCAATTATTATTTTGAATCCATTTCGAATAGTTCTTAGCCTTTGAAAAAGTGGACTAAAATGGATTCCTTGTTTGTTTTTGGTTTTATTCGATTAGCTTTGAGTTTATTTATTTATTTGGCTATCTGTGTGTGATCTTGATTTCTATTGTTTTCTGTTTTTTGTTTTGCTCCTGCAATTGTGCGCTACTTAAACATTGTATACATTTTATCTAAATTTTTCTAAATTTTATTCTATAAATTTTATTGCTTAAAATAAAAATTTGTTGGGTTTTTTGTTCTTGTTTAAAGTTTAAGTTAAGAGTCTTTTTTGAATTTATTCTAATTTTTCTAGTTGATTGTTTTTAAGCTATAGTCATGATGGCTCTGCCAAGACAGTTCTCTCTCTAAACTGTTGCCATATCTAAAATATTTCAGTAAAGGAGTTTCCCAAATTAATTCTAAGTTTCACGCAAACTCGTTGCCTTTCCTTTTTTCGAAGTGTAAAAGAATCGCTGAACACACAATATACTGGTTCACCTTACCACTCACAAAACAGTGAGAAAATTACGTGCAAGAAAGTGCATCTGCAAACTCGAGGTTGACGATACGCAACATCCACATATCGCTATTGGTTACAAGATGCGTTAAAGCTCTAATTTAAAAGCTCTGCTTTTTTTTCGGCGAGACATCCTATACTGAAGTCTCAGTCATAAGCATCAGTTTCAGATGAAAAACTCTAGTTCAATATTATGAAGAGAAGGAGCTAATTAGATTCTTTATTCAATTGTCTGTCCCAGAAAATCACCACTTTAGGTATATTCGGTAGATATTGAGGTTTGTTTTTGATTTCTCTCCTTCTGATTTCTCAAAATGAAGATGAATGTCTCGTCTTTTTTCAATCTTGCAGAATGAAAAAAGTTTCAACATTTACAAATATTTCAAAAATATTTTTAATAAAGAATAGGAAATCCTGCTTTTTGTGTAAGATTCTTGAAGAATAAAATTTATTTTCTTCCGATTCATGCGAAGTGTACGCGCATTTGCACATACTTTAAGCAATATCTTCGCTAGGAAAATTTTTAAAAAATGTAAGTGCTTTTTTAATGAAAATTTCAAACCTATTTTGGTTAGAATTTATTTGTATTAATCTATCATTTTCAGTTTTTTATATAAAATATAATTTTCTTTTTTTCTTCTTTCAGAGAAAGTTGTAAAGCAAAAATTCTATATTTTTCTCAGTTTGAGATTGAATTTATTCAGCATATTTGTTCAGAAAATGGATTTCAATTTTAAAATTAAAAAATAAGTGAGTAATAGCTTTTTCAGATTTTATTTCAGTTATTTCACTGCTATATTTTTTCTAAGTGTCAGTGGCGTGAACAACCAACAAATTTTTCGAGAATTGATTTTGTCTCCGTGTAAAAAATATTCATATAACTACACCGAAAAAAGATGATTATGAAAGATATCTTTTTTTAAAGTATTGAATGTAAAAACTACTCATCAAACTAAAGCTAAAAAACTTATCTCATAAAATAAGTAAAATTTTTATGCCAGTTTATTAAATTTTTATATCAGTATATTTGGACAAAATTTCTTACATACATTTTACCACAATTCCGTATTTTACTGAAAAATATTCTGATATTTCTTTACGACAGCAAATATGTGCTGATGGTATTTCAGGAACCTATAAGAGCTAATTTTTTATTTGATATGTCATTCATTTTGAATTTGTTTTCATTTTACCCGTTTAGACCCGTTTGTAATGAGTGTATAGACCGTGAAGAAAGATGATGAAATCTATTGCTATATAAAATTGGAATAAATATTTAAAAACCAACTGAAAACATGTTGAAACATTCAAAGCTTTCACACAAGTTTTAATGCAGTAACTCCATTTTTTTGCGATTGGTAAAAGATGTGTAATGAAACATTACTCTGTAGGATAAGTAATTATTTTCGTTCTGAATGACTTCCCCAGAGGGCTCCACGAGTTCGTAGACGAGAAGCCGCCGGATAAGTAAGCGGGGTCTCGCTTCTCCTAGGGTTACAATAATGGTGAGGGTTGTGTTACCCTCGACCAGTGATAGCACGTACTTCCTTCGGGAGGGGTCGGGGTTGGGCTGGTGATGGCTACTATGCCTCCGGCCTCAGTATTCCAGCTATTGCAGCAACTGTCATTCAAGGTTACCGGACACTTAGACAGGACAGGGGTAACATGGTTTACGGTTATGCCTTTTACAGCATATTGATTCAAGTACAAAGATACATAAAAAATCATCTGACAATAGAATCGTTGAATATTTTCATGGAAATATCTTATCTCAGAAAAAAGTATGTAAGCTGATTATTCGATGAAGTCAGTTTTCTATCTTCATTTTTATATATTTATTCTTCCTCTGCTACAACGGCTATTTTTCTCCTTTTCTTGCAGTTACTATCCTCTTAAGATGCATCGAATGGTTTCTCTCAGTTGTCACGAATCATTATAACGTAATGCGGGGGCGTAGAACTGTTATATCAATGTATTCTTCCCTTATAATACTCATTACAAGTACTGGCATATACACACCCACGCCACAAATTACTAAGAAATCATTTGCGGAGATTATTGGAAATAAGTTGCTAAACACTTAAATTATGTGATTAAATGACTTTTGAGAAATTATACGAATCATTATAACGTAATACGGAGGCGTAGAAAGTATATCAATGTTTTCTTCCCTTATAATCCTCATTACATGTAAATAATGGCATATCCACACCCACGCCACAAATTACAAAGAAATCATTTTGCACGAATATTGTAAACAAGTTGCTAAGCGCTTAAATTCTTATGTGATTAAATGACTTTTGAGAAATTCTTTGATGATAAGGAGAAAAATAAAAAATCAATTTTGATATTCATGCTCATGTTATCACTAATGAGAGGAACCAAAGAATAAGTTATAAAACGAAGCAAAATTATAAACGCTGGAGTTGGATAGTTTTAAAATTAATGGAATTCTTGGGATTTCTTGGATTTTCAAATAAAAGTTAGAAGTAATGTTCTAACCCGAATAGATTCTACTGAATGTTTCATTTTAAATTTCCGAAATATGGGTCAGATATAAAATAGGGTAGAATATGAAAATGTAATGGACCTTGAGGTCTTATTAAAATGTCTCAACGTTAGAAAGCAGGGTTTCAGACACTTTTAGAAAGTTCGAGAGAAATTCGATAACTCCAATAGGAAAACATGTTTATGAAGATATTTCAAATATATACAATTTTCTAATTGATGATGAATTTGCATTTATACTAACGGAATACTAATACTGCCTGGTACAAAGAGAATATTATTAATCAATATTTATTAATAAAACGCCGTTTCTTTAAATTTTTGAAGTCTTTTCACTTTCATAAATTTAAACTTGATAATTGATTTATTCAAACAGATTTGCTTTCCCATTTGAAGTTACTTTAGCAATCGTCAAAATACTAATGTATGTACTATTGAAACACATACAGTAACTTATTTTATAATTTTCTGTTTTCTTGGAAATCTGCTCCTCATAAGTAGATTTTACAATGATTTTATTTTCGCTATACTTTCAGAAATAAATAAATAACTTTTTAAAGGATTCTATTTTATGAATTAAAGCAGAAACATACAATTATAATGATGCATATCTAATAACTTCCCTGACCTGAAAAGAAATGCTCAATGCTACTGTACACATGATCAAAAAGAACTCACAGGACAATATAATTGTTATATCAAAAGAATGGTTGATATGGCGTTAGTAAATTATTTCTCAATGCCCGTCGTATTCATTTGTCGGTCTAAGAAGGTACAAGCCCAAAAATTGGCTATAATATTTTTATTTTATTGGATTACTTTGTTGCTCATATCCTTTTACTCATTGTTTTAAAACATAAAATTCGTATCTTTAATATTTCAAAAAAATTTCAAATTTTTATTTACGATGACAAATGATTCATTTCCATAAGGCATTCACAAAAGGCTTTAACTGCTCGTTTTTGCTCATTTTAATACATTTTAAACGCTAAGTCAATTATTCTATTTATAATAGTTATTTAAATGTTTGTGGAAGTTTATAATTAATCTTATGATAAAAGTGGGCTTGCAAAGAACATTAAATTAGTTAGATTTTTTTTATGCACACAGAAAAATAAAACAATTAAAAAATGTTAAAATTCTTCACTTTAAATAAGATATTTCGATCAATATTTTATTTAACTTTATTCTAAAGAACAAAAAAAACCTAACTATTAACTCATTATATATTTAATTGAATATTATGTGTATCTTAAAATCCAAGCACAATCTCATATTATAAATTTCTGCAAATCGGAAAAAATATTTTAAAGTTAAAATATCAGTATTTGAAAAAGTAGAAGTAATTTTTCAATACTGAAAAAAATGTTTAAAATTTAAATTTCAAATAAATGGGCAACTAAAGGCGCCCTGTTTGAAAATTTAGATGCAATTTCCTTTTGCTTTATAAATAAAATGCTAAAAAATATTTAAAAGGTACCATGTTCTCTTAAACTTCGATATGAGTTGTGAAGAGAGAGCAGTAATTGCCAATGGGGCCCTTTAATGCTTTCTTGGACAGTTATTTTATTCATTTTTCACCAAAAAGTATTACTTATGTATTAAGACTAGAATGCTTGCTTTATGTTCTACTTTCCACATTTTAATTATTACTATATTGGTTTGGATGATTTTTTGATTGGCTTAAAAATGTAGCTTTCTGAGTATTCATAAAAACTGAAATGATTTAAGGTTAGTGTATACAAAGTCTAGAAGTAACTCAGAAGCCACTCAATGAATTCGTATAACATGTTCTTGCGAAAAATAAATAAAAAATTCTGAAGAACAAATAAAAAGTTTTATATTAAAATAAAGAATTCGATATACAGCTAAGGGAATAGATTTTTTAAACGTATATATGAATACAATATATTCAAAGAAACGTTATGTATTTCTCTAGAATTTTATTCCCGAGAAGATATTATTTACTTATTTATTTATTTTTTGGTTTTTCATGAAACTAGGGTATGGATTTTCTGAAGCACTGTTCTTATTTATGAAGCAGTTATAAGTGAATGAGAAAACTAGAATTTCTTATTTCAATCTGAACTATGTAAGATAAAGCCATTTCTTGTTTCTGCAATATGAAGAATAAATTTAATAAAAATTATATAAAAAAGTACTTTTACTAGTGCACTAAAAAGTGGATCATTTTATTACAATTATCCTCTATATTTTAGTCTTTAATTTATAAATCTCTATAATAATTGCATTAGAGTCTAGGATTCAGATATTTCACAAATTCATTATTCCACTCGTATGGAATCAGAATTTAATTAAACTAATCGTTTCAGTGAAAATTAACTTCAGAGAGTATTAAAATACTGCATTTTCCTGGACAGCAACACAGAATTTCAGAATTCTAGTGTATCAGGTATTGAGTGAAAAACCGATTACAAATTCCATAGTTAAATTCGTGAAACAAATCAAGTTAAATAAAAGATCAGATATCATAGAAATTAAAGATAATCAGATTAATTAATATGAATTTATATAAAATAAAAATAAATTTAAATTATATAAAATCATATGCTGAAATAATCGCTGATAAAATTTATTTAAGCATGGTTATAAAATGCGACATTGTAACAAGCATGAAAAAAATCAAGTTAAATAAAATATAAGAGATCAAATATTTAAAGATAATCAGATTAATTAATGTGAATTTATATAAAATAAAAAATAAATTTAAATTATATAAAGTCAAATACACAAATAATCGCTGATAAAACTTATTTAAAGCATGGTTATAGAATGTGACATTGTGAAAAAACATTTAACGATATTATCATCAAAAAATGTTTATCTGATTGTTAAATCATATCCACAACCGTCGTGGTTGACTCTTGCAAAGAAAAAAAACTAATTAATATATATCATATAGAAAAATTTGGAACGATATTTTATACATGAAATAAATGAAAAAAAAAACAAGTTCAGCATTACTAATATTCACTCATATGGCAGTTATTATTTTTATAAAAAAGTCCTAGTTAGACGCAATCATTCTGAGAACAGTTCAGGAATAAATTCTTTTTAAATTTCGTTTTTCCTTCTTCTATATCCCTCCATATTTTTTAGACTTATGGAAGTTAGGATAATCAGTATTTTTCAATAAAGATAATTAATATAGTTTTTTTATTCATCCTGCCTTTACATTTAAAAAAAAAGAAGTAATATAAAGCTCATTAGGAAAAAAAGTGAATTTATTACTTATTTTTATATAGCATGTTTGTTGAAAAGAGCTAAAAAAATATGCTTCTGAACAGTGGATATATGTATCACTTGCAGAAAGAAAAATTAATTAATTTATTTCAAAAATTAATTTATTTATTTCAATTTTTTTTATTAATAAGTTATTTTCTTAAAACGAGGCAACATTTCTAAAACACGAAAAGCTTAATTTGAGATGAATACTTCTTTTTTTAGATATTTCGCCTTTGCAAGTATCGTTTGAAATTATATTTATTATTTTCGCACTTCCATTTCGTTTTAAATAATTACATTACTATTTTTTATGTTCTTTAATGCCCTTTTTGTTACTTTGAATAAAGTTTTCCCACATATAAAAAGCGTTGCTTATTAAGATTAGTTTTTCCTGTCACGGATACTTGCGCTAATTAATGAGATTTTATTGTTAACAATTCCATGAAGAAGATTAAAATAACTCTAAATTTTGTCACGAAACGACGTTATAAGAGAAGTCAGAATTTGTGTTTGACATAGGAAATAAATTATTATACATAAAGATGAAGAAAAAATGCAGTACTTTCAAGACCATCTTAATAAATTAGAGCTCACTGGGCTAGAGTAATTTGACTCCCCGTCAGGACAGTAACTGGGAATTTAAGCGCCTAGGATCCAACGAAAATACCTGCCCCATACCACCTGTTCTCTGATTCATGCCTTATAATTTTGAAAGTCGTCGCTTTTTCAAAGTAGGATTTTGCAAGTCAGCTTCGCAGCCCCTAATCTTATGCATGATTGATTTTAACAATTACATCACAAATATGAAAAATATTGATATATTTTCTGTATGTGTATATTTTTTGACTGATGTACATGCTTATGTAACATTACAAAATCGATTGCTTTTGAGACAGTGGCGTGGCTGCAACTTTTGCAAAATTCCATTATTCTGCCTTCCGTTACAAGTTACAGGAACCTAAAAAAACAAATAAAAAATTCCATTGGAAAATTTGATTTAATAACGCAATTCGTCATTGGGCGTTTTTGATCTCTGCTGATAGGTTGTGAAATCGTACGTCTACCACTAGAAAGTCTTTTACAGACTGGCAATTTACGGAAAAAAGGCGAAAGATATGAGTTAAATACAATAGATTTTTTTCATGCCCACAATGATTGAACTAATGCCAATGTTCTTCTCAGTTATAAAATTATTTTCCTGCATGTCTGATATTGCCGCCTCTTTCGAAATGCAGCCCGGGCGGACCGCCCCTCCGTCCCCCATAGCTACGCCGCTGTCAACGGAATGTTAATCAAGTGACATAATTTTCAACAATAATAGGTCGGTAACAGAGGTCTGTGCATCTAGGCTATACAGTAGTGAATACCGTTGAATTAATTTTTGAGGCTGTTAGATTGCAAAAAATGCGACTACATCATTTTTCGGCTTTGCCAATATTTTTAAATAATTTAAATCTTCGCCACCAAAGTTTCTTTCGTTTCTTGTAGCATCTTTGGCAACTTTTAAAATTTCAACGGTAATTTTTTACAGTTTATTAAATATCTTAATTTTTCTTATCTATTTTTCTAGTAATCAACTTAAATATTAATTGCCTTAACTTTTTATGCCATTTCCTTTAATGTTTCAAATTTATTAAATTGTAAATCAAATTTATTTAACGGAACTATTTGCTCGTCATCTTGTACGGCGTATGAATTTTTGTGTAAAAAGGTTTAAGAGTCGCCTGACTGAGAGAGATTCCTTTGTATGAAATTTTGAATAGATTGGCTTGACTGAACAAGAAGAAGGTGGTGCACCTGCAAGGCCCGAGGGCCGTTAGGCCTCCAGGGTACTTGCCCCTGCAGTTATTCCTATGGTCCCCAAAAAGAAAAATGGTTAAAATGACCAGCAAGTAATTTTTCCACTTGAGAATGCAAGTATGTGAAATCGTTCATTTTAAGAAGATGAAAATCGAATACAGTTTGAACTGAAGCAGTTTTGGTTCACTTTTAGAAGTGTGGCTGTCGTTATCCTTTTGTGCTCTTCTTGAAATTAATTTTGTGAAAGGACGGCTTTCCAACGAAATGTGGATTGAGTGAACTGTTAAGTACGCATGAAGTTATCCAGTCTCAGTTATTGGATCAAATTATTCAACCTACCATGCCCAGCTATACTGGACTGCAGTACACATATAAAACTTATTTTAAAATAATTGAACACCCTGGCCCTCGAAGTCTTCTTTTTCGTTATGATTGTGAAAGTGAAAGAAGTTCTGCTGGAAGCATTTGTGGGCATCAATAATGCAGCTGAATCACCTATAGATTGTTACAAAGCTTGTTCCTGATTAATCGCGTGTGAATCAACAAAGCTTGCTTTTGTGTGTTGCTTCATCTTTAAAGTTAGTGCTGCAAATCATTTGTGCAAGAAAGTGTTTCGTGTCTAATACTATGCAAGTGATAATACAAAATCACGAAAAATGTGTTTCCAAAAAGTCTTCACAGGTGTAATAAGTGTGTGCCCCGTGCATTATCAACATATTTCAATTTTCTACTGAAGGAAACATTAATTTAAGTTGTATTTTCTTAATATCTTCTTACTATTTTAAGCCTGCAGCGCTTTGTTTTAATGTGTAGCTACATTTTTCATTTGGTTTTATATATGTTGGTTGTGTGCATCATCAGTCTATGTCTTTTCAATATACCTAACTTATAGTTGGCAGTAACCTTATAATTTAAACATTTATCAATAAAAATATTTAAAATTTAAGAATTTTGGTTTTCTTTAATTCTTTCAATTGTATTAACGCAATGTACTATCTATGTTTTCAGCTACTTTCTTTAGCGGCCAATTATTTTTATGTGCCTGAAAAGGTAGGTGATCTATTAAGTGTATCAAAAATTGCATTTTTTTGTATTCATATTTCAGCACCCAGTGTTCATTTCATAATTGAATATAAATCTAAAATTGAAATAGAAATCTAATTTAACAATTTGGCCCAAATCTAGTTTTTACATCAATAAATTAACATTTTATAATTAACATAAAATAATTAACAGAGATCTTAAGGACTCCGTATTTCTTAATGAAAAAGAATCAAACGGGGTAATTCAAGATGACCGCCGTGATTTTGAATAACTATAAATATTAAATGAATAATAATTAAAAGACAAAATTTACAGAGAATAGAGAAGGAAAAGTTTTGTTGGTTGTAAAGCAAGCGCAGTGAATAGGAATGTCGCCTAAGCGCGATGTCATTAGCAAAAACGGTGACTTCTGTTCAGAAAGCGATCTGAATGATGAAATTTGTGAAATTTCGCTCTGTCATAACATGATTTCAGTAGCGTCATGTAGGGTAACTAGAACCTCCAGATACCAGATACAGACCTACAACGTAGATGGCATCGGCAGTTTGCTCGGTATAAGATGTATGCGAAAAGGCAAAGCGACCAACTTATAATGAAATAATTTTTATGGAGAATCAACCAGTCTTT
>BGPR01001821.1:138790-172005 GCA_013235015.1 Araneus ventricosus | reverse complement strand
ATCAATTCATACAATGTTAAAGTCAAATGACAAGCGTAGTTTTTCATGTCATTTAAACAAGTATCTGTATTATTTAGTGGGAATGTGGCACAATTAACATTTTACGCTTTGTTTAGATTTAGCGCAAGCATTTTGAGTAGATAATTGTGTTATATCTCTGCATTTGGCTGTTATAATTTTAAAAAAGAAAGGCAATCTCCTACGAGAACACTTTTTAAGTTTACTCGTAATAATTAAAAGCATGGACTGTAAAAATAGAACGAGAAAAGAGAACTTTTTAAGCTGACATCAAATTATGTACTGTGTTTGTTCAGGCCTAACTCTAACAATAATAATCAACACCCTGGTATACATGCATATACGTAATTCGTAAAAAATAGAAGTGATATCATAAATAATTTAAGTAAAATTAACTAAATGTATCACAAATTGTTAAAAACATTAATATTATTTAGATTAGTCTTACATTAACAATACTAAAGTACATGAAAGATTCTTTTGTGAAAAGATACCAGTATAAAATAAAGTTAAACAAAGTTTCAGAACCAAAAAAATAAATAAATTTCAATTGAAGTTCTAATATACTGTCTAAAACTTATATTACCGAAGAAAACATAACGTAAAGAATAAAAATTACCCCAGTCTTATTGCGATTGTTCTTAGCGTTACGAGCAGCAGATGCACGATGTACAGTACACTCAGGACTTGAAATGACGAGAGTCACTTTATCATGTGACCATAAATTGATTCTATCAGTGTTATATCGAGTATAATTCTGAGCGACAGTACAATATTTTAATATTTTGATAACTAAATTATTAATCAATTGAATAAATTTAATTAATTTTGATTCTATAAGAAAGGCGACATGTTGTAGTAAATTTAAGAAGATTATTTATAGTAATGAGTATTTATTTCCATTTATAATAATGAATTATAAATTAAAGACTAAAAATTCTAAAATCATTAAAATAATTTTTTTTTACTTTCTAGTATGTTTAAAAAGTGTATCCTTAAAAACCGTGTTGGAATTGTAGAAATAGGTAAGCGGGAAGCGTGTTTAGTGTTCAAATTTACGAGTGATTTCTCTCACCATTAAATGATATTAAAACTTGGAGTCGAATGGGTTGGGTACGCCATTTCAAAGTACCTACATATGTTTTAAAATTATGAGAGTTAGAGAAACTAAATATTTGCAAATGAAGCCTATTTTTTTAAAGATTCAGAATCGTATACAGTATTTTTAAAGAAAATAAGTTATTAAAATGCAATTCGTTTTATAGTTTGATTATCAAATCCTTTAAAAGATTATATATGTCTAGGAAAAACCACCCTCTTGGAACATTTATGATTATATAAAAATTGCAGTCTTTCTTTCAAGGACTTCATTCTACTCTTAATACTTGACGAATAGTTTAGCTTATGCGTCAAAATATGAAGTTATCTTCTTCAAAAGTAAAACTGTCTGTCGTCTGAGAATGAAGAAAATATAACTTCGATAATAAATCACCCAGGAGATTCCACCAATGACATTATCAGACCTTTGTTATAAGAAAAAGAAACTTAACATTGTTCCATGCATAAATCTGAAAGGAACCCGGAGAAGACAAATCATGTAACATTTAAAATTTAATACACTTATCAGTTTATCTATTGAAAAGGAAAACTAGAGATGATCCTGGGTAAGAAAAATAAATAAATAATAGTTTTGGATAGCTTACAAACTTATCCGTGAAGTTTTATTTTTCACAATACAACCTGCTAAACAAAAACATTTTTCATAAGCACGGAGAATACTCAGACAAGATAAAAATTCCGTAAGGAAATTTCATAAATTTCAATATTTCGTAGAGCCTCCGTTTCACTGAAAGTGGCCAACTATTCGCAGCAAAGAATAAAAAAGAAAGCCAAACTCTCTTTTATAAATGATGCTGTCAAATCCATTCTTTTCACTAAAAAATACTTTAAAGCTCTTTTAGGATGCCAACTTGTCATTGGGTGGGTGAATAAAAAGTAAATAACTGAACCATATAAACGTATGGATATTTCCTCTTTGATTTTGTAACGTCAAATTCAGATTTATTTTATAGTCAATTTATAGATGCCTGGGGCTTGTCATCCATTCATTTTCTGGGCCGCTTCTCATCGCATCTAAATAAAAATAGAGGACAGTGGCAAGAAAAAAATATTCTACACGGACTTTCTCTACTTCTGTGAGTAATTCTAATAAAATGCAAAGAGGCTTTTGGATAAAAAAGTGCAAGCATACAGAAGAAAGAATGCGCTTTCTTGCAAGAAATGTCACTTCTTTAAACAGAGAAGTCACCATTTCGAGACACTAAGAATAAAATTATTCAGCGGATGTCAAATATCCGGACACCGCAGCTGCGAGAAAGAAATGCCTGTCTGTGACATTCGGCTTTAATAATTCGATGGTTATTTTTCTCAAAATGTCTCGCAAATTTTTCAAACCTATAGCTAAGATTCTTTGATTAGAAACAGAGAACTATGAAATTCTGTAGGAGTTCCTCATAGTTCTCGGTAGCATCTAAATTCGAAATAGATTTTTGTGATAAAAGTTTAAATCAAATATGTGTTCTTATTATATTTACTTAAATTGAAAATTCCACAAACAATGGCCTCTCTTGCAAATCGTTTTCTTTCACAAACTGACGCTGTACCAATTAAATACAGGTCCAGACTCTTTTTCGCTTTTGTTTTAAAGTCCAATGCTTTTATAAAATAATACACATGAGTGACAAATATTTTGACTGCATTTTTTAATTTCTTATTGGGTCTCAATACAGCTTTTTATGTCCTCTAGGGAGGTAGTTGATTAACACATGGCACTGCATGGGTGACAAACACGAATATTAAGATATAGAATATGTGGATTATAGCTTCTGACTGTCCTCTTAACAGGCATTATTAACAAGACCAATCTGCGCAGAAACAACCAGTTGCTCACTGCCGTCTAGCTGACTGTTGGAGGTTTTCAGGTCTTCCTCGAAGCGGAAACAAAAGGTTCTGACCTTGTATTGTATCCGTTATGTAACCATTCCCTTGTTTCGAGTATAATTACTTAGCCTCAGTAAGCTTCTACTTCTTGTCCATTAAAACAGCTCATTAAGAGCCATAAGGACTCTAAGCACGGGGACAGGAGGTGGTGTTATGTTATATTTTCCTGAAAGATCTCTTGGAAGGTAAGGAACCCCCATGTATTGGGGGTTCCCCTATGAGAACCTGAGCTCTAACCTATTTTTCCCAACGTCATTTTGACTAAAAGAAGTCACACTTGCCCATAAGCATAAGTCCTTGATTCATGTTTAAAGGGAGGAGTGATTATATACGTCCCACAAGTGGGAAGTGTTCACATGTTTTAGCATGTATGTTGATATGCTAGAATATGAGGGATTAGATCCACCAGAACAGTTTTTTTATTGATATCCATGTAAAACTTCGAAGTGTTTATATTTTTATTTAAAACAATAGTTTAGGTTGGCGACAAAACTAACTTATGTTTTTTTAACAGGGCATAGTATAGTTATTATGTAGTTATCTTAAATATACTTTAAAATATTCTACGATAGCAGATTTGAATTCTCAAAGCCATCCCATTGATATGAAGTATTAGAAAAGAGTTTACACTCCAGTAAAGAGAGACTGTCCAGTAACAATAAAGTGCATACTGGCAGCAGCCATTTTACGAAACGCATGCAAGAACTTATTTTACCTTTGTTAGCAAACAGAAAGAAAACATAGTTACATGGAGACATTTATTGAAACAAAGGCAGCTCACTTTGAGCTACTTTGCAACGCATTCACCACTGGAATCGAAACACTTGCTATAACACTGAATCCAAATTTTTATTCCCGTATCGTCGTTATGTGACCAATGAGTGCTCGGGTATCGATTTCTGGAACTATAGGCACTTGGTGGTAAATTTAAGTAACAAGGATCTTAAGATATTTAATTAAATAACGAAAATTAAGCTATTTGAGACGTTTTTCACCAATAACTTCTGTAATATTTATGGCACGAAAATTATTTTTATTCCAACTTAAGAAGCAAAACATTATCTCTTTAATGATACTAATTTCATTTCTATACCACGTTTTATCTAATTTTAATAAATATTTTAAAATGCATTTTAAACGCGATTCGTTACAGCGATTTCTATTTTTATAAAATTAAATTTAACCTATTTATTGCTTCATCAAATCCTTCATTCACGTGTTTCATTAACAGAGGCAGAAACACATGAGTTGCGTGTTTAGGAAAATATTATTTTATATGTACATTTACTCTCAGTCAATGTTCTTACTTCCGTTTTTATTTTCAAGCATCTACAACTTTTACTATACACGTGCAATAATCCAATGACGTTAGTTTGATTACAATGCGATGTTTAGAGTTTAATTTTAATAGATTTTTAATTCTCCCAATTAGTGTGTAAGGTCATTGAATGTTTTTGAGTCCCGAACAACGGAAAACGTGGCGGCGAAAAATTGTTTTATGGTAATTTTGCCAATAACCGATGAACAAAAAGAGACCAAAAATATGGTGTATAGTCAATTCTTGAAATAAATTTGTAACAATAATGGAAATAAAATTAATTATAATCAGTAAAGATTAGTTTGAATCTATACTGGGCAAGATCGGGTAAAAAAACTTCCATTGAATAAAATTTTTCGTGGTTGGAAACAGTTTTCTGTTCATAACAAAAAAAACCAACTTTATTGAAAGTTTGAGTCATGTCTCTCTGTCAGGGGAGAATGCTGAAGAAAAGATTTTCTCTTATGACAAGAAATATCTATTCATAATGATGACGGAGCAAACTTTGACATATTTTTCATATTAATGTCCAACATCTCAATTGCCGTATTTGTTAGCTAAATGCTTTACTTATCTCTTAAATAGCTAGTTTGAGTAATATAGTATTCGGAAAATTACAATGGTTCATAAGTAAAATAATTATTACAGATTACTTCTTTCAATAAAATCTACTAGTAGAACAATTTATACATTTTTTTATTATGACATTTTCTCAACAACGCATTATTGTAGGGCATTTCAACTTTTATTTCCTGCTATAAACTTTTTAACAACATTTATTAGAATTACTTTGTTTATTTACATGGTACAAAGCTGAAAGAATTCGTATATTGATATAAACTTTCTTAAATATATTACGAATTGAAGGAGAAAAGACGATAAAAAGTAAATGTTATATGAGAGTAAAACCATTTATATGTTTATATTTATATGGTGTTTATTGTTAAAGTGAGTATGATCATTTCATAAATACCACGAATTCTTATTCCTTCAGAAATTTTTATATTCTAAGAAACGTCATATTATGTGAGACATGTCTATTATATTTCTTTATAAAGAATACCTAAAAAAAGTTAAAAATTGTTTTAAAGATTCAAAATGATCACAGTAATCTTATTGAAGCGTTTAATTAAACAAAAATTAGAATGTTAATTTATGTCATACATGGCAAGTTGACTAATTATTTAAAAAAATAGTAGAACTACTGAGAACAATTGTAAGTTGAAATATAAGTCATTTTCATAGAAAATATTATTTTTTTATCAATAACTGAATACGATATAGGAAAGAAGGGAAAAAATAAATTAGGAAGGGAGTTAGTATACTTTTGCTCGATTTTTTTAAAGTTAAACAATGGCTATTTGGTAACGGACTTCGTCACTTTGGTCATTACCAGAGCTACACTTTGGTAAACATTTAATTCCTCAAGCTTTAACATCACACCGATTTGAGGAAGATGGACCCATGACGGTATATGTGTTACGGTCAATGTCAGTAATCGATTATTATAAGCAATCACCGTGGTAATTATATATAATAACCGGCCGTTATATGTAATACCTGGTCATTATATATAATAGCCGAATAAAAAATCCGGTTATTATATATAATAACCAATTTACCTCATCGAACGTAACATAAGATTTAAAATGCATCAAGCTCAAACACATGGTAGATTTTAGGTGGAATCGGGTCTTAAACGAGCGGATTACTGAAAGAATTAATATTATATACAGTAATAAACCGCGGCTACTTGTTAACCGTTGCGAAACACAGCAATTGCTATAGAATAAAAAAAAAATTATGATATATTTTCTCATGAAGAAGAAATACAAGACGTGTAAAGAATACTCCAATTTACTATAGTATGGAATTTGATTTTAATTCCGCTGTCTTTTGCTATAATTGTGATAAGATTTACCTCCAGATAAATGCATTATATTCGAAAACTTTTTCTTCTAAGAACTGCTTAATTTAGAGACAAATAATCTAAAAACTGCTTAAGTTAAAGACAAATAATCTGAAATATTCTTAATTTAAAGGCAAAAAAACTAAAAACTACATAATTTAAAGACAAATAATTTAAAAACTGCTTAATTTAAAGTAACTTTCACAAAAAGTTCTTATTGCAAAAGTGACTCTATATTTCCATCAACAACAATCTTATAACAATAATCAAGGAATTTTATTCATAATATTACCGATGAAAAATTTATTTTCACAAAAGTCTTCACGGTAGAAAAAGGTGTATTAAACAAGTAAGACATAAGGCAAGGTGCATTAATAGTAAGATAGATAATTTTAGTGCATACAGACAAAACGGTTCACCATTCTATAATCCGCGCTAACAGGTAAGTCAAACATTCGTCAAACTTCAATTAACCATGACGCCTAAACGGTACGCGTGACGAAAAAAGTTGCATAAACCTAAATTATAAGGAATTTTGTGTGGCTTATTTTGGTATATAATGATTTTATATCAGAAGTTGATAATTTTTTAGTTATAACCAAAAAGTTGGGAAAAATATTATTTCATATTTTTTGGCTATAACTGTAATTAATTTGTTTTGGATGGAGAACCTTAGATTCTCAATCAGCACCCCAAAAACGTAAAAGAACAAAAAATTCCGCCAGAATTTTATTTAAAAATCTACTTAATGACTGAATTATTTCCTTCATTTCAAAGTTTGAGCCTAGCCTTCTTGTAAATCCGCTTCTACATGTTAAAAGTTAACAAATATTTGGCATAGAAAATTATGATTTTGCAACGTTGGCTTCTTTTTAATATAAAACGGTTATTTTTCTAGAATTTAAAATAATTCATGCAAAAGAATAGGAATTTTTTATATAAAATTGTTAAAATAAACATACAATCACGAAACAAAAATATCAATCATTACAATGTTTAAAAATATAAATAAATTAATAAAAAATAAAAATTTTTTAAAATTATTTAATAATTTTTATTTTAAAATAATAGGTTCTCACTTTTAAATAGATAAATCGTTGTTTTCATAATTGAAGAAATAAATGAAAAAAGTCTTCACATCGCAATATAAATATTTCGAATAGGAAGAAATTGAGTAATAACAATGGTTTATAAAGTTTAAGAAAAATGGATTTGAAATACAATTTGGAAAAAAAAGATGTTATATTATTTTCATAATAAAGAACTGAATTGCAGCATGTCTCATTGGCATTTTCTGTGCAAAATTATGTTATAATTTCTTCTAAGAATTTTAATTTTATTTAATTCGGTTCTTTCTTCAAGTGTCAAAAGGGTCATTTTTTTATTTTCATTGAACCTAACATTCGAACTTCTAGTCTGAAGCATACCACGATAATGCTTCAGGCTTAACTAGTCTGTCTTGTCTTTTTCTGGCTTGATTGAATCAGCCGTTGCATTCTGTGAGTTGTGATTTTTACATCATACCTTTTACAGTAGGAATGCCAAGTTAAAAACATTCTCATGCTGATGAAAGTCAGATTAAAAATTCTTCTTTGTAATTAATGCCCAAAGAAAGCAATTTTTTAAAAAATCAAAACTTTAACCCATCATCATTTCTGACTCCTTTCTCTTTTGTTAAAAAATTTTAGGAATTTCTAAACATTTGCCCTACGAAGGGAAGCTAGAAAAAGTGGATAAGAAGACCAAACCGGTGAAATGGGGTTTCTCACTTTTTACTGGGGGCGTTGGGGTCAAACCTATGCGTGTGCTAAAGTTTCAGGTTAAAGGCTATGGAAGCGTACGAATGTGCGCAGCGGCGAAGAAAAAATACAGAGAAGGAGGAAAAAAGGATATAAGTTCAAGTTTCCTTTTTCTTACTAAAAATCGCATTTGTGTCCTAAATACAAGTTATTTTTTATGAAAAAATGTTCTTATACTTTGATCATATATTATTTTTGTACAAATAGCCAATAAAATAAGGGCTTAAGTGTCTAACAATTTGGGGTCAAAATGATCCCACCCTTGTGATAATGTTCAAAAAATTTGTGCGTGTGCTGAAGGGTTAACATTGGAAAAACCACGGGAGACAAAGATTTGATGTAACAATAAAATTGGTTTGAATTTCATTACAACAATAAAAAGCATTTTTGTATATTTCGTTACCACCCAGAAAGTAACTTCGTACCAAATTTGGTAGCATAGGATCCAGCGGTCTGCCTGTAGAAACGTTGCATTCTGCGTATAACGCAATTTAAAGAAATTATGTCAAACAAAGAAACATTATAACCTGTATGGAAATATGAAAATTATGTAAATACAGTTCGAAAATGTTTAATATATATTTTAAAAGGGAACTAACATCACTTAAATAAATAGCAAAAATTAGTCCTATAATCATAAAAAGCACCAGATGGAAAAATTATTTGGAAAAGCAGGAGTAATTCTTATTCACAGGATTTGCTTAGAAACTTATCTAAGAATTAAATATTCAGTTACATAATTGGATAAAAGATCATATTTTTAGAATTTACCTCCTTTCAGACGAAAAAGAAAAGAAGCGATAACTAATTTTATTAAAACTAATACATTAATAACTTTATTCAAAACAATTTTTGAGAACATAATTTTATTAGTATGCTAAATAGTTGAAGTTTGTTTTATTTTAATCATTTCTTACTTTTGAAGTCTTTAATTCATAATTAATTATTACAAATATTAACAGATCTTGATATTATTTTTTTCTCAAGTTCATTTCCAAGTAGTATCATGTCTATGGGATCAAAATTTAATTAAATTAATTATTAAACTCATAATTAAGTTCTGAAGATAATGAAACAGTGTATTATCATCGAGAATACACAAGTGTACAAAATTTCAAAGCTCAAACTCATCAGGAAACAAGTGAAAAATCGATTACAAAATGTATCTTTATGAATATTAAACAAACCAAGTTAGAAGATACTGTTTAGAAAAAGTAGGTTTAGGATCATGAAATGCTATAATAGCTAGTCACGGCATGAAAAGCATTGTTTCAAGTTATACGCTTAAAAACTGCAAAGCGAACCATTTTTTCAGTTAAGTTGTATGCTCACTCTAAAGCTTTTATCTCCATAGAAATAATAAAATGAATAATGATATATGATACTTTATTCAACCTGTCCAAATCTATAAGAAATAAAAAATAAAGTACGACTCGAAACAAAAACAGTTAAGTTTATCTAAAAAAGTGCCTTTTCAAATAAAAGAATCATTTTATTTTCAGGGTATTAGAGAGATAAAACAGAATTCCTATGTTATATTTCTATCAGTATTTCAAAGGAACACAATTTTTTGTAAGGAAGAAGCTATTTTAACTTCTATATTGAGAAAAAGATTAATGCATGTTATTGCTTGTTACTATGGTCATATATAATAAAAACGAACATTAAGAATAATCATAAAAATAAACATCAGATTAGCTTGGATATTATCAATGTTTCACTTAAAATGCACCTGTTTTTTGTATTATGTGACGCGAATGCTGTCGTAAATTTGTCAGAGATGCATGTAAGTATGCAGTGCTGTACTTTCGTTTAATATGGACTCATAGCTATCTATGCCATGTGAAATCTTAATAAAACACCGAAAATTTGTTTCAGGCAGAAAAGCCTTTTATGCCAGTAAGACACACAAACACAGAAGAAGTGATATTTGGAAAGAAATGGTTATCAGGATGATTAGAAATTAAACATACATTCTTAGGGAAGGTAGGAAGCTCAAAGACAAGCCAAAATCACATAGAAAAGTGGGAAATGCCAAGTGGATGATCTATACGGCGCTGTTAGTCAGGGATGTAGTTGAATATCATTATAGCACAAGTCATTTAACGTCTGACAACATAAAGAGAACATGCAACCATCAACGAATGCTGAGATGACGGACATGCCAACCTTCTCTCCAGAGTAACGTCATCGGAAATGTCCGTGAAATGTTTGGTATTTTGGAAAACCTTTGCCAATCCATACGCCATCATTGTGAAGCTATATAACTACGTATAAGAAGTCCATTAATCTAGTCCCTGCGATTTTCAGGAAGACTAAATGCTGGTTCAAAAATAAAAATTTTCTGGAAATCCTTGAATACAGATATTCAAGCTTCTTGCAAATCTTGCATTTTGTGCCAAAATTATAAAATTCAGTGACACACCAAAATGACGGTGGAATTATTCAAATTGCCAGACTCCGGATTCAGCCACATTCGGCTCGATGTAATTGGACAGTTATAGCAGCCCAAAGATCATAAATTTCTTTTAATATACATTAATAAAGATGAGGACGGACCTTACCATCCGTCTTCCAATGACTTTGTTGAGAGGATACATCAACAGTGTAAGGCCTTTAATTATTGATATTCTAATTTGAATTGAGCTTATCAACCATCCTACTCCAAACGTTCTTACGGATATTTCGCCTCTACACGATAAAGCAGTGCCCAGTACCTTCCTCATGGCATTTGTAGTGTGATGTTTTTGTCCATCGGGATCTTCAGACACCGAAGCACATTTTTGTTCCCTGTGACACCATCCTTGAACAACCTGAGCAATCTTAATAGATTCCATTCAAAGTCCTTCGTAGAAAGGCAACTTTTTTCACCATCGACATCAACATCTTCAGTTTGCATAGACAGACTAAAGCCTGCTTATATTCTTGCTGACTCATTAACTGAAGTTCCTTCTGTTCCTGCACGCATGAAGACTACAATTCCTATAGACCGGAAGGATTCCGCACCTATGATTACTAGGTATGGCAGAAGAATTCGTCTGGTAGTGCCTCACCAAGTCTAATTTCGTGTCCCTTACTGGAGTGGGAACCCCTGTAGGAACAACCATGATCGTATTCATTAAGCAATCTTCTGTGCCTTCTCTCTAATCCTTTCCTACTGATATGCGACGATATTTAGTCTCGCATATTGAATTATGGATGATCATATTCATTTATAGCAAGAGTTTTATTCCGTGAATTTTCAATGATATTAACGTTTGTTAAATTGGTTAAAATTCAGTTTTTTAAGTATTATGTAAAATAAAATTGTTTTCATAGAAAATGACATTAGAAGAATTATTATTAATTACGAACATGTGATTTCCACCCGCTTCAAAATAGAAAATAAATTTGAATTTTATACAGGACACCAACAAATAGGTTACACGAAAACAAAGCTTTAAGGGTAGGAAAGTATTAAAAAAATATAAATTCTTAAACGCTTTCGTTCAGAAAATTATAAGCTGAAAATTATAAAAATTCTGCATTCTGTGCTGAATTTTTCCTGGAATCGTCTTATATCAAGCCCTTCTCTTCTTCGCCAAGCATATTTTCTGGAAGCCTGTATTTTCTTAAGAATATTTGGCATTTTATATTGATGTATTGATCAAATTATGCTGTTAATCTGCCATAGAAATTTAAGAAATAAGGCTATTTAAATCATTAACCACTTTTGTCACATTTGCAAGATATCGCTATACCGTCTTGAAATAACGTGACATTACTTTAACCTACTCCGACCTACTTTCAAATGTGTTTCTTATGTGTATTTTTCAGATCTGCTTGATTTATCTCATGCAATCACTTCTGCATCATATGAGAAGAAAATTAGTTGAGTTTTTGGGTTTTTTAGAAGGAAATCACAGCAAAAGAAACCTCCTTTAATTTATAAGGCGCAGGAATTTAAAATTCCCAAATTTCTCCCTATGTCTGTGCAGAGGTGATCTGCGATGGTTTTAATCAGGTCGTTTCCTCACTTTAGTGAAGTAGATTAATAGATTTAAAAATATCTGTCACCATTAATTTTGCATCGTTAATTCCTGTCTTTCAAATTATGAATCTAAATAGATTTAATTAATAATTTTCTGACTAATGAAATGTGTCTCTTATGTGTATTTTTCAGATCTGCCTGATTTATCTCATGCAATCACTTCTGCATCACATGAGAAGAAAATTACTTGAGTTTTTGGAAATCACAGCAAATGAAACCTCCTTTAATTTATAAGGCGCAGGAATTTAAAATTCCCAGATCTCTCCTTCTGTCTGTGCAGAGGTGATCTGCGATGGTTGTAATCAGGTCGTTTCCTCACTTCAGTGAAGTAGATTAATAGATTTAAAAATATCTGTCATCATTAATTTTGCATCGTTAATTCCTCTCTTTCAAATTATGAATCTAAATAGATTTAATTAATAATTTTCTGACTAATCCGTCTTCGCGCTCGTTGCGTTTCACTTTTATGCTTCTTGTAATAAATCATATTAAAACTTATTTTAGTCTCTCATTAACTTTCATTGCATTCAGAATCTATTTGTTTCATCATATAATCTTGGATGAATTATGAAAATCCATTCAATTATTTTTTAACTTACGCGAATCTATTCTTCAAGTTATTTAAGTTTATTACATGATTCCAAGCTTATTTAATTAAATTTTTGATTATTCAATAAGTAAAGAAAATAATTTATTAGTGCAAACATAATTAACGGAAAACCGTTAATAGAGTTTCGATGTTTCATCCATTAAGAATTGTTTTAAAGCATTTAAGCATTTAGTTTGTCTTCTGTTGTTCTTTTATAAAATATGCAAACACGCTGACATTGAAAAGTATGAAATTCTATTAGGACACTTGAAATGATCTCTAGATATTATACAACAAAAATTATAAAAAAGAACCAAAATAAACAGGTATTCTTGCGCAAGTAAGAAATAAACAGAATACTAACTTTAGGGTAGAATTCTGACTACTCTAAATTTTTTTCTAAAAGAACAAATTAAAAATATTTCAAATATCAAAGTTCAGCAGTCATTCCTGACTGATTTTATTTCGTAAAGTGACAGAACATTTTAAATATCAATAAACATCTAATCTGATTTCTTTTAAAAATTATTTAATTCATAAATTAATAAGGATTTTTTGCATTTTTTTTATACTTTGTTACTGTTCAGTAAGAAAATTCAGAATATGTATCTCTAATTTTCATATCAATTATACATTGTAATCATATAATAAACTCTACCATGAAATATTTTCTAAAAACTGACCTGTGTAAAAAACATGAACTCTGATATCCACATTTCTTTTTTAAATATGAATATTCATTTTCCTCCGAAGTTTTTTAGCTTTATCGTAAAAGAGATAACTATTTTTACAAACATTGAAAAATTAGTTTTAAATTTTCCTAGTAAATATGTCAACTGTTTTGGATTTTTAAGAAGCAAATACGCATGTATTTCAAAGGAAAATACTTCAAAAGATGCAATATATATATAAATAATAAACATAACTATTTCTCGGAATGTGATCATCAAAATTGCGTTTGTGTGCAAACGTAAACAATTTTGAGGTTTGTGGCAGATTTTTTTTATGAACTCACAATGCTTGCATTCTTTTCTAGTTTACTAGTCTTTTCAATCAGATATGTAAATTTTATTTAACTATATTTTTGTATTTTCAGACAGAGTATATTTCATACGGGACGATTCCGAACCAGTGCGACAAACATGCGAGACAGGTAATGGTTACAGATGATTCAGAATCACATAGCATTGTGGTGTCGGAAATGTCTTCTTCACTAGCTAGGGAAAGAGAAGTAAAGAGGAACAAGAAATGGAACAATAGCGTATAAATGTAACAGAGCTTTTTAAGCATGAGAATTGTTGCAGAAGTTGGTCGAAACTTGAACAAGCTCTTACACAGGCTTACAGTGGCCCTGCATGGAATCCCTGCATTCTGGAAGATTCCTACCATATCTAGAACTTCTCTGGCAGTTGTAGAGATGAGAGAGACAAAGTCTTCAACTGATTCTCATGCAAATTTGCTTTTATACAATCCGACAAGAAGTCAAGACGTGATAGGTCCAGCCAGTGATCTGAACAACCATAGGTTATCAAGTGCTATCGAATTGCAACGTTTAGGTTTTGCCGGACTTCAACGGTGAAGTGAGTGGTGGTTCTAACTTTCTAGATCCACATTCAACAACGCTGCAACAAAGGAATTTGTTTACTTCGAAAAAGTTCCTAACGTTCCTAAAAGACGAGGAAGCATGAGGTAGTGTCTTAAGAGTTGGTTTCGAACTTACCGGTCTAAATATTTAGAACGAAAAAGTTTTAGGATTTACCCATGCAATCCATATCTCCATACAGCGCCGTCTACCGTATGAAGGAGGCATTTTCTACCCTACAAAATTATGTGATCGCCTATCAGATTTATACGTTAAAATTACATTTATTTTTTTAATAATAATATGGTCCTGTTCTGCGTTTAGAGTTGGTGGTACAACAAGCAAAAACATCAAAATTTACCATAAACGTTTCAAGTAATAGTAAGCATTTCAAGCAATATTGTGAACAAATGCCTCCGGAATTTCGTAAAGTGAGTATAAAACTGAGAAATTTGGAATTGATGAAATTGTTCATTTGGTGAGAACTTCAAATTGTGTATAAATGTACATGGGAATTCAGTCAATACCTTTTTAAAAAAATTTGGATATAGTAAACAATATCGTAAGTAAAATATGTGCTTAGAATATTTCAATGTAACACATGTCTACTCGGCATTAACGTCAGTGAATTTCAGTTGTTATGTTGCACGACTTATTTTATAATACCGTTTTCAGAGTTATTTTGTAATACCGTTTCTACAGAGTTATTTTATAATACCATTTCTACAGAGTTATTTTATAATACAGTTTCTACAGCGTTATTTTATGATACAGTTTCTACAGAGTTATTTTATAATACAATTTCTACAGAGTTATTTTATAATATAGTTTCTACAGAGTTATTTTATAATACAATATCACTATATCTGAATTTATAGAAATAAAAATATTTTACTTATAAAAAATTTTGTCAAGAAGTGCGATATCAGTTTTTAAACTTGTAATAATACTCATAATTTTAATGTAGCTCACGTATTATATTTGCAAAGCGAAAACCTGATATTAATCCTGCCATTTTTCCTTTAAATAAAACCAACAACTACAGATTTGGAAATAGATTTATGATTAGCGACCTATAAATTATCTTCATATCCTTAATTGCAATATTTCATAGTGCAACTTTATTTAATTAATAATATCCTGACTAATTCATCATCTTTCGTTTCATTGCTCTTGACAATCGTGTTTCTTGTGATAAATGGATCTGAAATAGATTCAGAAACCTATAACCAATTACCCATTCATCTCAGTTCTGATTAGAATTAATTTATTTACGTCAAATTAAATTCGGTTAGTGATGGAAAGTTTTCTTTTTAGCTGAACAACTATCTTTAAAATTAAAATCAAATGAATACAAACAAATATATTTTGCAACTTGAATGTCTAATTTAACTTCACTAGAATGTTGAAGAAATTCTTTCTTTAAATCAATTAATAAATTAAATTAATTATTTTTGCTGATAACATAATACCTTTAAAATTTGTCTCAAAATCGAGATCTGCCGTAATTGCATTTAGAATTTCCCTTTTTCATTCTATCAAAATTTTCCGCTAAATTTAAATAAATTTGCATAATTTGATTTCTAATATCTCATAATTTCTGTGTTACGTTCTCTTACAGAATTGCAGACATAACATTTACCAGAAGCTGAATAAAATTTCAAGTCACTTACAAATTTAACTAATTTTGTTATAAACTCTTTTGCCAGTTCTATTAAAGTAACAGGATCCCAGATCTTCTGCATGAATGATTACTTATGAATGCTTTAAACTAATTAATTGGTACTTATTACTTATGCTTCATTTGTTTCATTAGGAATATTAAATTATAAATATTTGCTGAATTACATTTAAAGCAATCTCCGAATATGGTAGGAGTGTACATTTAGACGATAGGATATTTCTTACAAAATTATAACATCTGTTAATATTTCGGAGCTTAAATTAGACTTGAATTTAAAAAAAAAGATTTTAAAATTCAATGAATTTTAATGTAAATAAAATAAGAATTTTAATAAAAGTAAAATATCGACAGAATGTTCAAAGTTTTGGCTTTCAAACACAATAACGTTGATTTTGTTGAGTTCTTATTTAATTCAAAGTTGTCCTAGTTACATGTAATATACTTGCAATCTAATCCAATTTTTATATATTCTTTGAGTTCGAAAGATTGTTTACAGATTATTTAAAACTGGAGTGAGAAGATAACAAAATAAAAATTCGAAATTTTTTATCATAGCTTGCGTCAGCACAATCCAGGGAATGAGTTTTTTCAACACTGGGCTAAGCTGTCTTATAATTAAAAAATATACCAGGTTATATATCAAAGCTGTGAAGCTTATTTTATAACTGTTTACTGCATTCTCTAAATAGCATCATACATACGCTTGATAATCTTTGAGACATGCAAGTTATTCAACTATCCGCCAATCTTAATGGCGCAATCAAATGAAAATGAGATTGTAGCTTTCGTGGCGTTATGACACGTGGTAAAATGTTTCTAGCTTTATATGTCAGGAGATATTTAGTTTGAAAACGTTAGTGCTGGAGTGCGTTGAATGAAACAGAAGTGACGAAAAAAGGAACATCGTGCCATGAATGCCTTGGCTTTTATTGGATTATTATAATTCCATCGAAGAATTTCTGCATAACACATAAGCGTAATCATCATTGATCACATATTATCAATACTCGTAATCGTTTTAACTGACATCCATATGTGATAGTATAAAACAGAAGCAACGATAGAAAATTCCCCATTGAATATAATAAAACCTATAAAAGTCTTTCGGGTGCTTTAATTCCTATTAAGGATAAAATTTTTTTCATATTTTTTCAAAATAATTATTAATAGTTTTCTTGGGACCCAAGCAAAAAGACAAGTAACGCATATAAAGATTCCTCTTCTTAAATTGCCGAATTTCCCTAGTAAAAGATGAAAACTTTTTCCCAATAAATTACGAAAGTATATCTAAATAATATCTAAAAAGTATATCTAAATATATCTATATCTAAGTAATATCTAAATCAATCTTATTAGCGTTTTTATGTCTTCGTTTGGTTTTCCTTTTTCTTTTAAAATAATGCTTTTTAGACGGTAATTGTCTCCTTTGTCTTTTGTTTGGAAATTTCGGGCTAAGAGAAGCTATATTTGGCGTAATGCAAGCTTGTTACAGAAAAATTTCCCAAACATTTTGAATCCATTTCGAATCAAGTCCTTAGCCCTTGAAAAAATGGACTAGAATGGATTCTTTTTCTTGTTTAATTCGATTCTCTCAGAGTTTATCCTAGTGTTTTGCTTTCTTTGAATGATTTTATTTACCATTGTTTTTCAGATGAAACTGCAATTGAGCGCTATTTAAACATTGTATAAATTTTATTGTTTAAATTTGTTATTTTATTTTTCCTGTTTTAAGTATTAAGTTAAATTCATTTTTCAATTTATTCTACTTTTTCTAGTTGATTGTTTTTGAGTTCTAAAAATAATTTCTTGTAGAATCCTATTCAACTCCTTCCTCTTGCCCCGGGATCAGGCAGCGTCTTTATATATGAGTCTTATTTCCATGTATATGCAATGATATAACTCTTATACTTCTCAGCTTTTTATTTAAGTAGTGTTAAACGGTTGGCATACACTCCCTATTGTTTTTTACTAGAAATGTGCATTTTAACGGGTGAAAAAAGAAGCCTAAACTCAGGTGCAAAAGGAAGCACATAAACCTGTATACTATAACGTCACATGACTATCATCGTGACGTATTATTCAAAAAAAGGACCACAGTTACCTGTGATAATGCTTTTTTTCTTCTGTGGTTTACTGTTTAGTAAAATTAAAACAATTAACTATATTTTGGTGAAACATATTTTTTGAACGGAGAAAACTATAAATATTACATCTTTTAGGAAATATGACACACGTAAAGGAGTCTATGCGCAAAATAACAATTTCGTATCGAATCGTATGTAAAAAATAGACATCACGCTTCGAAATTACCAAAATTGTAAAAAATTAGTTCACTGAGAAATCTTCACCAACAACGAGTTGAATACATAAAGCTTTATTTTATTTTGGAATATCTTATGAATACCTTATTTTCTTTTATTCCCCGTATTTTCAAAAATAAAGATGCTTTGTCATAGAAATAAACAAAAAATGTCATACACGAATACATAAAAGAATAATCAGACCTTAAACATTGAAAATGGTTTGCATTACATTTTTTTCTTTCTATATAATGCTAAGTATATTATTTTTCTCCTGATAAAATGAGAAATAAACATAAAAGGTAGAGTGGCGAAAGAATGATAAAAATGTCATATGTGAATACATAAAAAAATATTCAAGTATGAAAAATTGAACATCGTTTGTATGCAAATTTTTTTCTGTCTATATTATATTAAGTATATTACATTTTCCCCATCGCTTTCGTTGTTTATCTGCCTGTATTCGCACTAGGTATAATAAATGTTTTTTATATCTATTTAAATCTTTCTTTTATTTTCTATCCAATATTTTTTAAAACTGAAGCTGTTTCCGTCCAGCGAGTTTCAAAATACACCGTTGTTGTTAATTCTACGGGAAAACATTTTTTAGCAAAATCCTTGAATGCATGGACTCTTACTAATCCGTACAATGTTTTATAAGTTGAACATATTTTTGAAAATTCCTGAGCATTTTTTTAGACCTTAGGCATGAAACAACAATCTAAATTATTATTACTTTTTAATTTTTAAATGAGCTAACTTCTGTATGCGTTCGAATCTAGGAAACATCCCCACCTCCTACTTTTTATAACATAAAAGAGGATCAAGAAAATTCTTCTGTTAATCTGACCCCCCCTTTATTCTATAAGATTTTTTTTAGCTTTTTATAAAGAATCGGTGATCATAATT
Source organism: Araneus ventricosus (assembly GCA_013235015.1). Lineage (NCBI taxonomy): Eukaryota > Metazoa > Arthropoda > Arachnida > Araneae > Araneidae > Araneus > Araneus ventricosus. The sequence continues at coordinate 152,867 of BGPR01001821.1, read as the reverse complement.
TTTTGTTTGTTTGTATTTTATATTGAGCATCAAATTACCTATTTGCAAACGAACACAGTTGAAATTTGATGTCGAATAAATGAAATCATTTGTTAATAAATTTAAAACTATCAAATATAAAGTTCTTAATACAAAAATTTATTACAAGCAGATCAAATTCAATAAAAATTTTAGAAGGTAATTATGCTTAAAAAATCTGTTCATCTGATTTATTCTTCAAGAGTTATTTCTTTTTTGGAATAATTATAAAAAAGTGCCTAATTTTTAAGAATTAAAGCAAGAACTTACAATCGTATTTCTCACATTAAATGGAAAAAAAACTTAGCATCGGCTTTAATTTACGTTTTTGAATGATTTTTGAATGTTGGCACAAACATTAGTTCCACAATATTTCATTTCTTTTGTAAATCAGAAAAAATGTTTGGCTTTACAGTTGCAAAGAACAACAGGAAAGAAAGTATCTCTGCCTTTCCAGTAGATGAAATAGAGAAATAACCTCAAACAGACACATATCATATAGATAAATAAAACAACCGCACACCCTCCTTATAAAACCAATCAGTAAAACATCATTTATACTTCTAAAAAGCATTGTTTACGCGATTTCAGAACTTGGTAAAGAGAGTTTTATTTTCTTCTATTGCAATGTATATTAATATATCTTAGCGGGTTGAAAACTGTAGAACAACATACAATTCATGAAATTATATTTGTGAAATTGCAGAATGCCAAGTTTTTGTAATTATGAGAATTTTAAATTGTTGAATTAAGGAAACCGTTAAGTTTTTGTTTCACTTTAATTATTTCACAATATCGGAGCGTCTTGAAGTACAATTGAAATTTGAAATTTGTAGTACAATTTTACAGCAGTAAACACAGCATGCATTTACGTAATGATGCTTAAATGACATTTTTAGCAAATTATTGGGGAATTCAAAGTTTTAAAGTTATAGAGTTACATCAAGAATGACAAAACAAATGCTAAGAAATTAGAAAAGTTGCATTCAACATAATTTGATGTCTTTCATTCATTATGTAACGACTGTTTGTAACTAAATACTTACCGACTGATTAAAATTATATTTATTATTTTATAAAAGCATTATATTTCGAAGTTATAACTGGAACTTAATTAAAAATTTTATTCCTTGCATTTCAGATATGCGTTTGAAATGAACTTATATAACATAAATATTAATAATTCGAAGGAATGCTGGCTGGCGCCAAAAAGGGATAAACGGCCAAAATCGTTCCGAAAGTGAGTTACAATAACCCCAAAGACCATTTAAAAGATTTTTCAACGCTCTGGTGCTTCTTAATGTTTGTAAATTAAGCATCAATGCTCGAGTATTAAGTTCAACATAAAGAGCAAAATTTAATTAGCTTTTTCTGCTTCCATTTACAGAATGGAATCTGGGTTCAATTTTTTTTAATATTTGAGTGCAAGTTTTGCAGGGCTTTATAGTAATTTGTATCACCTTGGGAGCTTTAATAACGGACTTTGATGTTGAAAAAAAGAAGTATATGTTTCTGTCAAGGAAAATACTCTCGGGTGTGCTAAAATAAAAATGTTCATTTCACTTCAAGATATTAGTCAAATTCCATTTATTGAACTTGGGTAAATATTTCAAAGACAATTTGCAGTTCAGTGAAAGAATTTATTGGAAGAAGAAAATATTCTTTTATATTCTATCAACGCCATTTGAACTTAGAAACAAATAAGAAAAGTAAGAACTTGGTTTTGTTTTCTTTATTTTCGTGAGTAAAAAGCTATAATTCGAACTCTATACTGGATTCTTTTGATAAAAAGTCAAAGAAACCAGTATAATTATTCGGAGAATTTCAGATTTCAATTACTCCTGTTCCAGAAACCATCATCGATAAAAAAAATTATGTACAGTAAAAGAAATGCGAAACCATTCGAGCATGAAGTAAGAACAGCTCCTTTGTTACTAAATAAATAATACCTGGTGTGTTTTTTTTAAAAAAAAACGGTTTTTAAACGAATGTGAGCTTGTAAAATGTCAGATAGTGTAAACAAGAATTTTAAGAATGATGCTGATTGTTCGAGGTATTCTTATACATATTAAAAGGCCATGGTAGATATTTAGAACTCTGTAACTTATTTTGAGTTTATTTTATACCCATTTTCTTTAATTTCAGGTACATAGAAGATTTTGAGGAGCATACTATGGTAAATTCAATAATACGTTAACGTCAAATAAAATTATAGACAGATCTGTCGATCCAAATAGTATATACAATTGTTTTGGCAAAATTCAAAATGCCGTCTTGATATTTTATTAAAATATGCAAGAATATTTTATTAACCCGTTATCACACGCATGGGGTCTCTTTGACCCCACCCTCACTCTTTTGTTAAAAAATGCAAGGAATTTCTTAACACTTGCCCCTTCATGGGGGAGCTAGAAGAGGAGGGTAATAAAGCCAAAACGGGTGAAATGGGGTATCTCACTTTTTACTGGAGGTGTTGGGTTCAAATTGACCCGTGCGTGTGCTAAAGTTTCAGGTTAATTTAACGTTATGGCTATGGAAGCATACGAACGTGTGCAGCGGAGAAGAAAAGAATACAGAAAGGGAGAAAAAAGGATATAAGTTTAACTTTCCTTTTTCTTATTAAAAATCGCATTTGCGTCTTAAATACAAGTTACTTTTACGAAAAAAATGTTCTTATACTTTGATCGTATTTTATTTTTGTACAAATAGCTAGTAAAATAAAGACTACGTGTCTAGCAATTTAAGGTCAAAAGGACCCCGCACGTGTTCTAATGTTCCAAAAGTGGATGCGTGGGCTGAAGGCTTAAATTTAGGATGCAAATAAAATTTGTCGTTTAAATAAAACAGAAATAAGATTTAGATTTAATTATTATCTACGTAAACACTAATATTATCAAAATTTTATTATATTTATAATGATTAAAATTTATTTTATCACCTATGAGTCTCAGTTGGTCAGATTGATGGTTTTCCCTGCCTGTGAGCTCGACGCCGCAGATCAATGACTGCATACCCGTAAGCTTGCTTCCGACCTTGCAGTGTCAACAGGAAGAGTTCTATCAAGGCAAACTTACAGAAGGCGCTAAGCGGATGAGCAGTATGCAAGATCCGTGACTTGGGTTCGGCCTTGCACAAAAGAAGCAGCTTAAACGGGGCTCATAATCACTTCAAATGAACACAGCAACAATGTGAGTACCATCCGCTTACTGATAAATCCAGGTCTAGCCTACAGATTTCCAACGATTACTGATCTTTGGGACTTGGTATGAGGTCTGAAACATCCATAAGTTGGACGCATATAGAAGTGGTGGTTTTATGGTTTGGACAGGATATCTGTCGGCGGCTACATTGTTCTCCACTTCTACCCTCATGGTATTGTGGCTTCAATAGGGTGTAGGCATGCAAACCTATCATCGAACCACAGCTTGTTAGTATATTTTTTGCAATCATGTGTCTTACTTCTGCCTTTATGGATGATAAATGCCCGAGTTCATAAGGCTTGCATTGTCTCCCAATAATTACAATCTGAAAAATTGCTTCTTATGAAATAACCATCACGAGCAAATTAATTGAATCCTATAAAGCATTTATTGAAAATACCAGGGAAGCGTTTATATACACGTTTTGAACCAGGAACGTGTTTTCTCAGTGCGTAGGTAAACCTTCATAGATTATCTTATTCTTGGCATTTTTCAAAGCTGTCGTATGCATACTATAAACATAGATAGTGATATTCTGTGTTGAAAATCCTTCACCATCGAACTATTTTGCCATTAACAATCCTACATTTGTGATACATATGATTTTTGCAGAGAAATTTTTTTGTATACAAGGTGTCCCAAAAAAGTGGAACAAGCGTTTATTTCCTTAAATATTGATCCTAGACATATAGTTTCATCAAATAAGGTTAGAATTTGCATGAAACACTTTATTTTGTAAGGTTATTGAAAATAAAAAGTTAAAAGAATTAATTTTTATACGGCCCAAGTAGCTCAAAAATTTGATTTAATAAAATGTTTTCCTTACATTTATCTATCCACATATGAAGTTGCTCGCTTCTATCTGCAAACTTTACCGAGATATGAGAAGACAAATTTATTGACTTAGACTACTTTTCCATACCTCAGACGGCTGTTTGATTCAGTCTTTCGATGTACATTTCAGAGATAGTATACATATTTCAATAAGTTATTAAAAGGGTAAAATCAGGAAATAACAATGTAATTGTTAACTCTTGCTAACTCTAAAAAAATAGACAAATAATGCATGTATTGAAGCATTTACTAAAGTAGATAATCTTGCTAACATTTGAGAAGTATCAAATGCAGTGACGGTCAATGAATTCATCTGCTCAGAAACAAGCAGTGCTATAAAAATATTAATAGAATACAACTAAAATACAATTTTTCAAAAATAGCGTTTTCTGCAAATAGTCCAAACATGTAGTTGTAATCATCTGAAGTATATTTTAGAAAATTTCGTCGCATCTTTTTTTCGGTCGGTGACTTTTATTAACTGAAAGCGAATATGTAATAACCAGCCAAGTTCCAATTGAGGGAACATGAAAGTGAATCCGAAACCTAAAAACAGCCAAAGAAAGAGAAATCGATAGAAACTAAATCAAGATAAAAAAGGCTAAATTTGGGTAAGATTAAAGTTGAAGGAAAGAAAAAAAGAGCATTAATTGGCCTAGCGTGAAACAAGGGCATCCGAAAATCCAGTTCTGGCTAAGTTCAAAGAAAGAAAATTTGCCTATTCGCCTTTGCCAATTATGTCACTTAGTTATACTCGATGAGTTAATTTTTTTTTTGCTTTCCTAAACTACTTGACGTGCAGCCTCATCCTATGTCTGTCTTACTTTTTCATTCAATTTCGGGCTTCTTTTGTCGTTTTCATCTTTTTTTCGGTGATAATCGAACTCTCAGAGTCGAGCAGTAAGCAAATAAGAATGGAAACTAAAATACGATTTTTAAACTAATTCTAGTGAGAGCTGCAACTCTGCAGCGCTGAAGGACGAATTGCCACTGCCTTTAGGTAAAACTTAATAATACACACAGCGCTGAGGGCAAATAATTTAATATTCTTGTTCAGTATTCGGCTATTTTCCTGCTATGCCTTAAATTTTATTTCTTCTAGTTGTCCTTCCATTCTGTATCAAGTCGATAGTTACAACTATCTGCCAATGAAACTGAGTAACAGTATGTTTCATTGGAAATTTTTTCAATCCATGATGATTGGATGATGCATTACTAGATAGATATTTGCATTTTGCAGTTTTTTTCGTGTTGAACAAATTTAAATCTCTGCAATAAGCATCTCCATATAAATTTTTTTGTATAGCCCCTCTAAATTTAAAAATTAATATATCTCTGCAAGTTTTGCCGATAGAATTTTGAAACTCTATTTACAAATAGATGAGTGTAAGATTAATCTTTTAATCATTGACACATTTTCTTCATGGGGAATGTATAAAATTTTAATTTTCTTAACTTTTTATCTTCAATTTCCACAGAAGCGAAAGTGTTTTTACACAAATTCTTATCTTATTTTATGAAACTTTGTAATTGGAAGTATATATCTAGGTGCAATATTTAAGAAAATAAATGCTTGTTCCACTTTTTTGTGACACCTTGTATATCGACATTACAGTATTGGGTTATTACCCAACTTTTTGCTAGAAGTTTTAATTATCTACACTCTTAAAGAATGATATAGCTTAACCAGTGGATATTAGTTTGTACAGTAAATAGTGACTTAAAATATGATAGATTTCCCATATAAGGTAAATATAAGATATACTCCTGAAGATAACTTTAAGTAACTAGAGCAGAAACTAAAGTGAGTTCCGATATTCGTAGATGCTTTCATATAATGTCGAATTCTTAGTTAGGCCTATTGATCTATTTTCTCGGTGTCCTCAAAGGATATTGTGAAGCAAGCAACGTATAATAGTTTGTACATAAAATCATGACAATCGTATAAAAATAACAGAAATACTTGAAAAATATAGGACTGATAGGTTAGGCCACGAATTCTAGTTCTTTCATAGTTATGTTCTTATTTGTTCTTGTTCAGTAGCTCTCCATTGGCAGTAGTTAACGAAGTGCGATTTTTACAAATTATTGTTTCAGAATCCCTCAGAATTCGAATGTTGTTTGTGATGCTTATGCTCTGTGATGGCGAGAAATCGCCAAATCTCGACGCCTCAGTTAGATTCAAATATTACAATCCTTTCCGTTGATAAACGCGATGTTAAATAGGATGGGAAGATAGGAACAGCCATTACCGAACAAAATGAATCACAGTTCTCTATTAACACTTTCTCGCATTACTGAGGGTTTTTTTCTTTCCCTTCGTCTCATTGTTTATCGGATGGCAGTTCTAACAAGGAGAATATTTTGAGCTAGTTCGAAAGAAAAAATACTTGACTGAGGAAAAATGTGAAATATTTGTAAATAAACCGAGCAAAATAAATTAGTTTAATTTATTTAGCTTTCTCATTGTCAGCTACCGTTTTCTGACTGAGCAAAATGGTATAGGGTGGAGAATTATCATTTCCATCAGAGAAAGATAGAATTTTCAAAATTTCTTAAATAAACGTGAAAGAACCTACAGAAACTTTTTGTCAAAAGTTACTGATACTTTAGGACAAAAATTGTAACGAATTCACACTGTAGCGTCAGAAAATACTATTCACATGAGGTAACAGTTCTATTTCTCATTATTCCTAAATGTATTGTAGGAGTTTTTTAAAGCAAATGGGAAAAGGAACTGAAAAAACGAAAGTAGTATCTTGAAACAAACTTAAATTTCTTTGCAAATAAGGTTAAAGCACATACAATACCTTCTTAAATTTCGTATCAGTAATAATGTTCTAAGAACTTTAATACTTTATCCATTTGAATAAATATGTATTTGACTTGCATCTCAAAATAACACAAGAGTCCCTCTCCTGTGTGATATTATATATTTGAGTTGGTGCATCAATAGAATAATTTTCCATTAGAATCAGAATCATACATCTCTTGGAAAGAGACTAATATGGAATACAATTTACATTTGGTAAAATGTTTATGACTAAAAATGTTGATTTATGGAAACTTCAAATGAAATGCTTACTAATTGTACGCAAAATATTTTCTTTTTAAGTTGAAAAGAAAAAACAATATTTAAAATTATTTCTATTTAGTGTAAAATTCTCGAATATCTAAATGGGTGACAAATATAGAATATCTAAAAATCTTTAATAGAAATGGGCAAAAAGTAGGGGGAATGTAATTAAGTTTTTTATTAATGGGAACATTATACGTAATATAATACGCTCAATTAAAGGAACACTTCAGATGAAAAAGATATTACATATAAATGATAATATATAGAACACAAACGAAAATTCCTCTAATTTTTACGAAAATTTTCTTATCTTTATAATTTTTTTAAAATTTTTGCAAAAATTGCACACGTGACTTTAACTAGAGAACCAACACATTCATTTTTCAGTGCACTTCAGTAAATAGTTGACAAATATGGATTAATATACCATATTTTTCACTCTATTTACATTCCATATTTAACGACTATTGGATATTTGCTTTGGGAGATTATAAATATGGATCCAGGGATCGAATCCAGCGCAATAGGATGGATTATAGACGAAAATAAACCTCAAAATGCGACCTATTATCCTACATGAGCATCACAAACCAAGAAATAAAAGTTAAAAGCGAAAACACTAAGGATAAGATGACTTGCCGAAATTTACACTTTCCAGAAAACGCAAAAATCCTCGTAATAAAAACGTGGTTACAGTTACAACAGTACAGGCAACACTAAGGCAATTGTAGCTCAATAGGAAATGTTTCGTATTTCTACTAACTTGGAGCACTTAATAGAGGATAAACCTTCCTCTTCCATATCTGTGCCTCTATTCCATATTTGTCTTCATTCCTTTATATCTTTGGCAGACATGCAAAGAATTGAGCTTGCGGAGGCGACGAAATCTCACAAGTTCGCATAGACATATCGGTCTAATTATTATGGGACTCAAAAGTAGTAGAATCGTTAGAATCAAAATTTAAAAAAGAGCTGTATTTTAATGTGAGAATTACAAAACAATATGCAATACTTAACATTAATTTCCGTATTTAAAACAGAGGACCTTTACACTTGACAGACGAAAAACTATGCAAAATATTCCAGTCCAGATTATGTCCCCTCACATGAAAAGAAAGTTCGAAAAGGAAACAATAAATTATAAATTATTAAAAACAAATAATGTTTTCTGAATTAGAAGTGTGAATAAGAACATAGTTTCGGCTACCATGCAGCAAGAGTTCAAATCAATTAAATGTTTATTAAAGAAAACACGAATAATATTAAAATAGATTTTTGAGATTTTATTATTCAAAATAATGATCATTTTCTTACTGTTTAGCTTTAAAATGATGTGAACCATGCATTTAATTTTCGCATAGATTACAGGTTTAGCATAAAGCGAAGGAAAAAAGGTTAAAAATTTTTAATTTGTTTGGATAAATAAAAAGGAAACTATTTAGATTTGGCCAATGTTGTAGAATAATAATAGAAGGCTATCTCTTTTTACTTTTTCTAATACAAAGTAAGAATTCGTGCAAAGAAAGGAAAGTATTGTGATCTTCGAAAAATTTGACGTCGTGATTTCAATGAAAGTTGCTATTTTTGAGACCAAGAAAACATTTTCGAATTATTCCCGTTTGAACCAGGTACCTTTGAAGGCACTCCCATACCTCCGAACAAGGATGGAATTTCGAATGTGACATTTACACCAAAACTGTATATTTCTATAAAATATTCGACGAAATCCGTCAAACGGATTACAGCCCATGTGTAACAGAAAAACACAATGAGCTGATCCATAAAATATTGATTTAAATGGTCCCATTGAGGCAACTGTACGTGGTCCAATTTAGGCAACCTTTGAACGGCAACAGATAAAATTCCCCTAAATTTTTTAAAAACTATTTTTATAAAGTGATTATAGTAAATTGTAGCCAAAGATATTTCCTCTCTGAGAGTACAATAACATTTCTTCCTACTTAATTTAAAACAGCGTAAGGGCTTTTTATCTTATATTAAAATAATTAACCCCATAACTGGTTTGCTCGTACTTCGTGAATCCATCGAATTATAGCAATTTTAAACTCAAATATAAAATAAGTCATTCACCCACTTTATAATCCGGTACAGGAACTACCTAGAATTCAAAAACATTTCAAGTACGCTTTAGGTTCTCAATTGAATTAAAATGACAACACATTCCCGAAATAGAAGGTGTCACCTAATTAGATAGTTGAGGAAACAAACCAGTTACAGGGTTAATGAATGATACATAAATCGAAACGCTTGTTCTCTGACTGTAAGCATGCTGTCTCGTAAAAATGACTTCATACACCCATTGGCATCTTCACAACATAATTTGTCTATTTTATATATTTAAATATTTAATAGAATTGATTTTATGACACCTGACCAATAGAGGCGACAGTCCAAACTCGGCGACTCGCACTCTTAATTTCTTTGTTGGCTATTTTCAATTGCATTATTTTAGAAGCTGGGTTTTGGTAGTAGTAGGATACCATTCTGTTTAGGTTTAAAACTGAGTTAAAAAACCTTATATGTGTCGGATGTGATTCCGTTGCTATAAATGTATTTTATCACTCAAATTAGAGTAATTTGTTAGAGTTGAAATGATTTTTCTCATATTTAGAGAGAAGTCCCAAAGAGTAGGTGGATGAGAAGCCAAAGGATAAGTAACCGGGGTCTCACTTCCCTGGTAGGAATAATAATCGTTGGGGCTTGCACGCTGTCGGTGATAGTATGCCTACCTACGTAGTCCCCTACGGGAGGGGTCAGGCCGTGGTTGGTGATGGCCATAAGGACTCCGGCCTCAGCATTCGAGCTATTGCAGCTACCGTCAATCAGATACACTGACTGCTTCACGCTAGGTCGGGATGATTTCTATTTATATTTAGAGGGAATAATGTTTAACACATCCATTGCTGGATTATTTTATATATATCATCATATTTGCATAATTCTAGTGCAGCCTGTACTACAATTTCTTTTCGGTAATATATGTTACTATATTGTTTTAGTATAATTTTAAGCATTTTTCTTACTGTATAACAGAGAATGAACATGAACCAAATTTTGCGAAGTAGAGAATGTTTCATTCTCATTGAATTTTCCAAAGAAAGGGAATAATACATCAGACACGTTTCCAGCCTGAACTTAAGTAATGCAAAATTTAAATAGTTTTAAAGATGGTTTTATTCATTTACTCATGAAAATATATAATCCATTTCATTGAAAGTTATATTTTTTGTATGATCTGCTTTTATCTAAATAGGTTACACTTTATATTATTTCTTAATATATTTTTTCTTCTACATGGCTTACACTCTGTATTGTTACTATGCATTTATCAAAGGAGGTATAGAAATAGATTTACTTTCTCTTATCAGTTCAAAAATAATTAATTTCCATTAAACAATGCCAGGAAAAGATTACTGTCAATAGAATGGATTTTCAAAGCCTATTATAGTAACTATTTTCCATATCAGACTAAACTTCAGTATTCTTCTATGAGATGCAACCGAAATAAAATATAAATATTTATAACTCCTTACTACTCAAATGAATGAAAAATGAAATTACTGGCCAGATTCTTCTAGAACTTTTCGGAATGGCAGAGAATTTGAACGAAAATAATCCATATCTTTATTCTATCATCATTATCACTGTCTAGAAAAGGATTTCGAAGTTTCTTGAAACGACAACCCTAACTCGCCAATTGTTAAGTCTCTCTACAGCCTTTGTGCACTCAGCGCAGAATTAGGATTCCTTCTTAAATAGCATCTTTGTTATTTGAGAAGACTTTCGAATAACTAACTCCCTTTTCTGTTTGTTTTAATGAAGAAGAGCAAACTTCGATTACATCGCAGTCTTCGACAAATAATGACGGAGAGAGGATTCATTAGGAGATTCATAATTGCTGAATATTGATGCAAGCATTTATTATTTTGCAATAAGGCGTGCACATCTATCATATTTCAAATGAAAGCCTTTTTAATATCTAAAGGATTATTTTGATAATGTGCTTAAAAGCGTCGTATATTTCTATTACGGAAATATGGAGAAAAATCTGAAAAGGAATTTAACTTTCCCTTTACATTGAAGATAATTCCTTAATTTGAATATTGCTTTCAATTCAAGTTAAATAAAATGTTATTCTTGATAAGAAAGCACACAAATTACATCTTAAGGCTATTTAATTTCATGTAGCTTTCTTTGTGTGTGGTTCTATGGTTACATACAAAATTTTTCCATAAAGATACTGGGTAAAACTAGTTATGAATATTGTCAATAGACTTTATTATTTGACTTTAATTTATAAGGAACAGCTGTAAATGGAGCTTCTTAATTAAAAAAGAATAAACTAAAAGTAGAAATTCAAAGTTAAATTTTAAACGATTATTTTTAAAACGCTAAAAATATTTACTTATCGTTCATTATATACTTATTTAATCAATTCAATATTTCAATATTTACTTCTATTTAATTATATTTACTTATATTATACTATTAAAGTTCTAATTAAAATTCAAAAATGCGCATTGTAATCTCCTACATACGCATATAATAAATTACGCACATTATCACTGATCTGATCTTTACACCGAATTTGCAAAGTCGGCAGTCTGAGAATTTTCGGTCATTATCCGAATGATACAACAGAGACATCATTTGGAAATTGTCCAAAAGTGAAGAGAAGGTTCTTTTAGTTTCTTTCTTTGTATCCCAAAATTTAATTATATTACAATATTAATTTTTCTATAAGATAAAATGTAATAAAAATGTTTAATAATAACTTCAATAATTTTGGATTCTTTTGTCAGCAATGCAAAAGAAATCTATGCCATTTTTTTTTTCTTCTAAATCTTGAAAATTCTTGTTCAATAGTTGTTGCATCTACTACATCAAAAATATACCAAAATTTGTAAAATGTGAAAAATTTGAAGATATTATGATAGTGATTCACATTCAGTTGGGGAGAATCGTGGGGACTCACATTTTACAGTGAAGATTTGGTCACGGAAGAATTTAGGGGAACGACCAGAAAGTGATTGAGAAGGAAAATTTTTGGTTCAACCCGTTTCACAGAAAGCTGATAAACATTTGCAACTTTCGATATTAACATTACTTAGTTTGCTATGCGCATTTCTTATGCATTTTCGTGAAAACAACACGAATATTCGAGAACATATAATGGTTTTCTTAAAAATTCCCAAATTTTTCCGCATGTTTTTCTGCTTATAATATGCAGAAATTGAAAATCATACAAAATTTGCAGAATGCGTGACAATACGTTTGCGAAGAATTGTATTAAAATTTGAAGTTAATAATTTGAATATTAGAGGACATAAGAATATTTCTTTCAAATAACTGTGAACTGCGCATGCGAGAAACATAATGCAATATTCTTTTATTTTTTGAAAGCTGGAGGGAAGCATATAGGGAAGCTTATATAAAAATTCCAGCTGATTACCGTTAAGATTCAGAAAGATACAGATATTTCTACGAGCAAAATTTCTTTTGTTCTAAGAGAAACAAAATGACGAGGGGTTTTCCACAAATAGATATTTTTTAAACTTGAATCTCTGAAGAGTAATAATCGAACTACAATTTAAATTATATATTTAATTTATAAGTATGCATTGGTATTCGGGATATTCAATGTTCATACAATTCCTTATATCAACTCCTTAATTTGTTAAACTAGTTCGAGCATGCGGCCACATATTCATAGAAGATGTTAAACAATTTCAGAAATATTTGTTACTGGTTGTGAACATTTCAGTTCTTTCTTCCTCTTTGAAATTTCAAAAATTTGAGACAGGTGGTGTTGCTTGTTAAGCGACGTTATATAAACAAAATCATAGTTAGCATTACTTCGTAAGAAGCAAGTTACAAATTTAGTAATTTTTGAGCAACTTATAAATAAATACTCTCATATGAAAGGCTACTTAGTTACATAAAATCTTTCCTTCCATCATATTTCACTCACTTTAATGAACTGCTGAACAAATGCCATCATTAACTCTAGATCTCCTTCGAATATTTGACCGAAAATGAAGAATCTATTTGTAGAATTTCTCATTATAATGAAAGCAATTCAAAATGGAATTTCCTGAAGTACATATTGCAGCATTCTGCGTATAAAATAATGATATCGTATCTATATTTGGAATCGAATATAACAAAACAATATATGAAAAGAAAAACAATATAAGGGAAGGAGATTTAAATTTATGTTCCGGATTACAAAAAACAAACTCAATATTCAGTCAGCTAACAAGGCCCCCCTGTTGCATTCATACTTCTATTTTTTATATTCTATATATTATTAATAAATTCTACGTAGACAAAATAATGCTATTATGCATAAGATAATCAAGTTCCTCTACTAAATTAAAATGCTTTTACACATATATACAAAATAATCAGACAGGATCATCAATCTTGAATTTTATATTTAGATAATTATTTTATTCAACTATCATGATGCCCGCACCGACTGCTTTATAAAAAGGCCTCGGTAGTCGAGTGGTAAAGTCTCGGCTACTAGGCCTGAGGGTTCTTGGTTGAAAAACCGATCCGACGGAAGATTTGTCATGTGTGTGGGCCAGTTGCACGTTAAATTAGACGTAGAGGAAGAAACGTCCTCCCGCTGTTGTGCTGGGAAGTTTGGATAAGGAGGCTGGGGTGTGCGAGCTCAGGTGTCGTCCTCGTCATCTGACTGCAGTTCAAAATTACGAGGTCTGCCCCGAAAATAGCTTTTGAGTTGCTTCAGAACGAGACGTTAATTTAGCTAAATTAAATTAAAACTATAGCTAAATTAAATTAATTAAATAAATATAACTCAAATAAATGTACGTCCCGTTCTATAGAAACATGAGGGCTCTTTTGGATCAGATCTTGTAATTTTGAACCGCGGTCAGAACGACACTAGAGCTGGCAC
>BGPR01001821.1:0-138780 GCA_013235015.1 Araneus ventricosus | reverse complement strand
TCCACCAACATCATCGCTTTTCGCGTTATCTGTTGTGCAGCGCAGGCGTGAACGGCCTCCTTTATTTTCCTCCGCCTCCATTACGTCGTGTTTTGTCGGGACTCACTCAGATTACAGATTCCCAAACCTAGTTATTTGTTTCCTCCGCTGCAGCACTTGGCCCAGAAGAAACTTCCAACCAGGGGATTGGTAAACACAGCAGAGAAGCCGTGCGGCCTACCATTACATTTGCCCCGAATGTTGCCTATTTCTCTCCTGGGCCCTCTTTATGGACAGCCGGGTCATTCCAACAAGGTGCGAAATGGCTGCTGCCCGCAGACACTCCTACTCGGGACGGGGCCATTCGTTTCCGCTGAAATGCGTAAATTATTTATTTGTCTCGCTGAATCTTGAGATAGATCGGCGCTACTTCGGCAAAATTTACAGCATGCGCAACTCTTTCGAAATGCTCTTCCAGTTGGAGAGTGTTTGTTTGAGGATTTTTCATTGGGTGATTTTCAAATGAAATTATTGTTGGATGTCCCAGTATTTGGAAGCAAGTTAATTTTTATTAAACAAGCTTCAACAAGCTAGAAATCCTGATGAGAGTAAAAAATTAAGATATTTGCATTCTAGTGCATGTGTTCCGACGCAGAAAAGGTATCCAAAAGCGAACAAACTTGGACTTTACATTCTCAGATATAACTGCATTCGTAAAACATTGAAGAAAAAAAGAATGGAAAGTCAGTATCTGGATCGAAGCATATCACGTTGAATTAGGCTGGATTCATCCGTCTAATTTGATTGCGTCAGCTGTTGCATTCTGTAAAAATAATACCATTATAATAAGAACGACAATTAAAATCCTGTTTTTTTATTTTTTAAACTTTACAGTCGTTAAACAATTTTTTCTTGCGATAATATGTTCTGGAATTTCCGAGAAAAACAATAAAATTTCGATGAGTCTTAAATTAATCAAAAATCTATTCAAAAAAGTTTAAAACCTCTTGCTTAGCGAGAACCTGCTACCTAAGAAATAATTACTTGCGAAATCTGGTACCTCTAGGTCAAATGGTCTCCTCTGTAGATAATCGCATTATGATTTTTATATCATGCAATTTAACAGAAAATGTGGTAGGATAAAACATTATCAGGTCAAAAATTCTAAAGCTGCAGTTTTTAAAATTAATAAATGCGTCAGCCTAAGTGAACAAATTGTTAGTAGCTTGATGTTAGAAAATTGGATTTGTTTTATTTTGTACGGTAAACTACAAACATTTTGTTGCAGTTTTGAATAGCGAACACAAATAATTTATTGGAGCCTGGATTCAGACTTCATAATAGCCTCGACTTAAAACAAAGCATAAAACACATTTCAATAATATTATTATGGATGAAGAACATAATGATCTCAAATAGATGAACCAAAATATATATTGCATATTTAATTCCATATCTTTTAAAATATAAACTGCAATTTTAATTCGCACTTTAAAAAACTGCATCTGCAAAAATTCAAAAAAATATCTTGCTCTGATCTCGATAACTATTTAGAATATATTACGAACATCCACGTGCTTTCATTCCATTTTTTATGTTTAAAATTTGTTTCAAGAATTTAATGAAAGAAGTAATGCCTGTAAAAAGACAAATGTTTAGAAATTTCTCATTAAAATAATCTTAAAAAAGAAAATGTTTTCCCATATTTCTCTCATATAAATAACGTTGTTTGTATGTACAGCAAATTCACAAACAAAATAAATCGTTAATAATTTAAATTTCACAGCAAAATTTTGCGCATTTTTAATAAATCTCATGAGTTTTATTCTAGTAAATTGCAGTAGCATATTACATGTAAGTAATTTAATTTTCGCAGTCCTTAAATAAATATGAAACAAAAATTAAAAGTTAAAGCAGAGTGCTTTTAAATAAAATATCCAGCTTCCTAAATTAATATTCTTTAGAAGTCTCCTCAGAAGTATTAACTTTCCGTTCAAAATCTCTTGAATTATTTAATGCGTATTATAATTAAATTTCAGACTATAATTTCTTCCATTTATGAGGAAAACATTCCATTCTTGTAAATAGATTTCAGATTTTTTTTCTTCTTTTTTTAATAAAAATACAACGTTGCAAATTTAATTCCGAGAATGCCGAACAGGTTCAAGAATTATCGGAAAACAATGCAAATGCAGAAAAATATGTTTACTTGAATACAAAGATTTTAAATTCTTAGAAAAACAAAGTATCAGGCTTCTATTTTTTCTGTCATATATTACCTGCAATATATTTAAGAAAAGCAATTTTACTAAAAAAAATGGATGTAATTTAATGAATAATTATTTTTATATTCAAGATAACCCCTCATTAATTTGCATATGCTATTGGCCTACATATTTGAGTGTTTAGGATGAGCCAAAATCTTATCTCGGTGTTTGTTTTCTCAATTCTTTATTTCACTTTATTGTCTACATGTTTTAATTATTTATGAATCTTGGCAACATTTCAAATTACAGTCTGACTCGTATTTGGATTGTAAAATGTTATTACAAATGTTGAATGCATGGGTTAGCATAGGAATGCCCCATTCTGGAGGAAGCCGTCCGGAAGATCAGATAAGGGCCGCGCAAATCAACCCCACTCAATACGGGGGCGCAAGACCCTATTATCGGTATCGGTAAAACCTCAACCGACTCCGCAACATTACTCCCGATTACCATCTTATTTCAAGTCATGATTTACAATATTATTCAATTTCTAAATACTCCTTAAGTGCATTTAACTCGATATTTACAATAAGTAAAATAACAAAAATAAAAGTACAGATCAGGACCAGTCCTTTGAGCGAGTAAATAAAGTGCTTTATAATTTCAGAAGCTTGAGAGCGAAACTAATGAATGGGAATCAACTCTTTGAAGTTTTTGTTTTTCCAGTTTTTAGGCCATTTGGATCGAATAGCATGCATAGTTCACAAATCAAAATTGTAATGCATGGGTAAATCTAATAACCTCTTAGAGTTTGAAAAAAAGTTCATTGCAAGCAGTTCTAAGATTTTCTTTTTTCATAAGACACACAGTTAGCGAAGTAAGCCCTTTCTAAGGAGGTATGTTGTTGCATTAAACAGATTTAATCATCAATCAGATATATCTAGAGAGAATATTGAGGTTTTTCTGAAATCTAATGTCGTATTGGAAGATAAACAGGGTGTCCACTAAAGTTTCCTTCCACCCTTTTAACTACCGAATGGCTGCAGCTATCTTCATAAGAGTAGTGTCTAGGCATGGTAAAGTGACTATGCGCTACTCGATGAAACCACTTACACCGCCACCTAGTGGGAAACGGTGGAGTTATCGTTATTATGTCTAAAACGGTACGAGATAGAAGAAAAAAGTTAATTACAAAGTTGTAGAGCATCATTCTATTTAGTACAAAAATACACTTTATGGTCATGAATGCTAAAAACAGAACGCTTAAAATGCACATTTGTTTGTTTTCGGCTCCGGAACGTATGGTTCCAACATGACGGTGCGCCTGCCACATTACATCATCAGTGAAGCAGTACCTGTTGGAGGAATTCAGTTAACAAATAATCGGGTATGGTGGTTTCCAAGAGTGGCCTCCACGTTCACCTGATCTGATTCCAATGGACCTTTTCCTCTGGGGATACCTCAAACAGCAGGTGTATGCGACAACTCCGGCAACATTTCAGGACCTTACGGATGCTTGTGTATTAGGGATGCTTGTGCCAACATGACACCCGCTATGCTACACGGTGTGCAACGTGAAGTTCAAGCAAGGTTCCAGATGTGCATTGTAGCTAAAGGAGAGAAGTTTGAACACCGAAAATAAAGGTATCTTGTGATAAATAGTTGTTTTTTTCTTTCGAAGAATGTTTTTTCACGTATCAGTGTAGAAAATCGTTAACAAACAAATATGTGTTTTAAGTGTCCTGTTCTAAGCATTTTCGCCCACAAGGTGTCTTTTGTAACAAATCGATAATGCTGTAGAACTTTGTAGTTCATTTTTTTTTCTCTATCTCGTACCGGTTTAGAGATAATAAAGCGAACTCCACCGTTTTCCACCAGGTGGCTCTGTAAGTGGTTTCATCCAGTAGCGTATAGTCACTTTACCATACCTAGACACCACTCTTATGAAGATAGTTGCAGTCATTCGGTAGTTAAAAGGGTGGTAAGGGAGTTTAGTGGACACCCTGTATAACAACTGTTTTGAATTTTACCTATGGATTTCTTCTATAGGTAGATTATACCTATTCTTCTAATGATGAGAAAAGAAGCGGAATTTAGCCAAAGGTATAAAGAAGAGAATTTTCAATTTTCAAGCGTTTTATGAATGTAAACTTGCCATCAGAGTAAATAAAAATGAGATTCTGATTAAGTGCACATACAAAAACAATATTCCGAGATTTAAATGAGTTATTGATTGTAAAAGACACATAAGTCAATAATACCAAAAGATCGAAGCTTTAAAATAACTGATTGATAGTTTAAATCTATCATTAAATTCTTTTTCTCATTTTATAAATTTATAAACCTATAATGTGAATTTACTTGACTCTTGCCATTTCTTCACCCATTATATAAATATCCCTTTAGAATGCAAAAACAGATTTAACGCAATTTTGAAAAAAAATGTCTTGCGGTTTTTTCAATCAAAGATTCACTTATCAGAATTAAACTATGCTTAATGTGAATTTACTTGACTCTTGCCATTTCTTCATCCATTATGTAAATGTTCCTTTAGAATGCGAAAACAGCATGAACGCAATTTTGAAAAAAAATCTCTTGCGGTTTCTGCAATCAGAGATTCAGTTATCAGAATTAAACTATGAAGAAGGATGTAAATCGTTTCTTTCCGGAAGAACACTAAGTAACTTCCCAAAATTTTTTTGCCATTCTTTATTTTACTTAACAGTACATAGTTTTATATTTTAGAAATAAGCTCAGACTTAATTCCTTTTGTTTAGATGAAAGATGAATTGAATAAAGCTATTACCACTTACAATATTCAAACAAGATAGAAATTAAAGCAATAAAAGTTCGATTTTAAACTGAAAAAAGAATTTCTTTTTTCTAAATTCAACAATTGGAGAATCAAGTCCTTTCAAAAAACTTCTGCTATTCCATTAAACAGTTGTCTTCAGCAATCAGATCATTAAACATTCTTTTACTAATTACAGCACTCAAATCAGAATTATCGTCCGCTAGTTCTATTATTTTTTTCCTTGATAGTGTTCGAATTTGTTTTTATTCTGAATGTGAAACTAGTAAAGATAGCAAGATTAAATAACATATAAGTAGTCTGTCTAGTGACTGCGAGATGGGTTTAGAGCCCATAGTTTATGAAAAATGCTCATCTCCAGGGTTTCAGCAATAAATCAGCAATTAAAACACAAATTGCTTTGTTCCAACAAAAAAAATCAGAAACCAGCTTTTATTAATTGTTCAATTTCTACTACTCATAAATTTGTACATCATAATTTTAGATGCGTTTCCTTGGAATGACAAAAATTCAGCGGCGTCTTTTAAAACATTTTCTATACTTTATCATTTGTGTACTTTTCAAACAGCGTGAAATATCTCTCTATATAAAACTCAACGTATGTATATATGTATGCATGTATATATACAATAATAAACAAATACAGAAACCAAGACCAAAGACACATTCATACAAAAAGAGCAATAACCAAACAAGAAATTAATACTTTAATCAAAGAAATACTATTTCATCGATTACTAAAATAAGTATACGTTCGTTCGGGATTTCCCTGCTGATGACGCGTCCCGGAGGTTAGCGTTATGTTCCATTTTGCTATTTTGGTTTTTCTTTCCTGAAATGGTTTTAATGATTTCTTTTGTTAATATATATATATATATATATATATATCCC
Organism: Araneus ventricosus; assembly: GCA_013235015.1. Taxonomy (NCBI): domain Eukaryota; kingdom Metazoa; phylum Arthropoda; class Arachnida; order Araneae; family Araneidae; genus Araneus; species Araneus ventricosus. The sequence goes on along the minus strand of BGPR01001821.1, from coordinate 132,891 downwards.
GAACGAACATATATATATACATATAAAAGAGGCAAAACATAATGGGGAAATAATAAAATAAAATAAAAATAAAATAGCAAACATTCATATCAAATTCGAAAGAATATGGAAAAACGTACTGAAAGTATATCCGAGTAAAGATAAAAATGCGAATAGTAACAGATGGAAAAATCTATATAAATATATTACATACACAATGAATGCGCTAAAAGTTGCAATTCCAAAAGCGTTGTGGTAGATAGAGTATAAATCATAAAATGAATAATTAAAAAAAAGTACGATTTGATAAAATTAGAGAAAAGTAAGAATAAATATTTTACGTACCAGAAGGACGGATGTTGACATGGCAGTGTTTACGGAGGGTCATGAGTTGAGTTGACTGGATTGGAGTTGAAGGGGTGTGAACAGAGTATCGAGTAACACTTTTCTCTCTCTCTAATCCGCTCTTTCGAACCTCTGATTAACGGATTTAAGATGCAAGTAAAGGATTGCTTATCAGAGAGATGTCTACGCGAAGTATAATCTTCTCGGTAGGATCACTCAAGTCGATAATGTCTGATATTTTACCTCGAAAACGCATCTTTTAGACATTTTCACTGGTTTTTCATATTTTACTGATTTACTCCACTATTTCTCTACGCTCTTCCATTTAATCTTCATCGTTCTCAACATACTACATTTCCCTGGCAACAGCCAAAGTTAAGCGCGAAAACTGTTACTCGATACCCTGTTCACACCCCTTCAACTCCAATCCAGTCAACTCAACTCATGACCCTCCGTAAACACTGCCATGTCAACATCCGTCCTTCTGGTACGTAAAATATTTATTCTTACTTTTCTCTAATGTTATCACATCGTACTTTATTTTAATTATTCAAAACTCCTATCTGTGTTTTTGGTTTGGCATTAGGGATGGAAATCAGTGTTTTAGGCCTTACGGTGTAACTGATTGCAAGAAAATGTCAAACTTTTTATATTTAGCAATTCACAATAACTTCATCCCCTGAAGAAACGTTATTGTGCTTTTATTGAGTTTTTCATTTCACGTTTTATATTCTTTCATTTTACGATTTGCACTCTATATACATACATATATGCATACGTTGAGTTTTAGATATATAGATATTTCACGCTCTTTGAAAAGTACGTTTTGCTGTTTATGTTTTTTTATTTTTATCCAGTTTTTACTACTGACTTGATTGTCCTTTGTATATATATATATCAAAACCAACATATATACACAAAATAAGAACTCAAAAACAGTAAAAAAGGACAAAATGGCTAAATAGACAAAAACCAGAAAAAACCAAAAAATTGAAAAATATCATAGCGAGCCGCTCGTCAGGAAGGGAAGCTCGCTCATGATATTAATTTGTGCTTTTTTCTGCTGACGACAAACGAAATCCGTTAAAAATTGCCGTCATCCCCTCTAAAAACACAAAACAAACGAAAATGGAAGATGGAAGATTTCTTGAATAAAAAATAAAAATACATTTAAGAAGATTTAAAAAGAATCAAATACAAAAATCCGAATACAAATACAAAAAATCCGAATACAAAAATACCTAGAATAAAAAACAGTCGTAACATAAAAAATAATAAAATAAAGCGAAATATGCTTACGATGGCCAGGGAGACGCTACCGCGACCACGAGGAAAAAGAACGCCAAACCAGTTATCGCCGTTGCCAAACAGAGGAAAGAGAAAGAAAAGGAGAAAGAGGCTTTGTCAGTAGCTCTGAAATCACTGCCTGAGATAACGTCGCACAAAGTTCTCGGGAATACCATTATTTAAAAGTTGATCATACAAAAGCTTTAATTGTTTAGTTTTTGAAATTTCGTTCGAACAAATAGATCTAATGCGAGAAAATTGAGAGATAATAGTGTTTCTATAAATCTTAATAGAAATATTAGAAGACCAATATGAAAGTCGGTTGACACAAAAATTAAAATCCATTCTTTTGTCAAAGATATCGATACAAAAGTTATTATCAATAAGTTTAATATCCAGATCTAAGAAATCCGCTTCAAACTGATTACAGTTTGTTTGTTTAAGAAGCAAGGCTGAAGGATAAATATTTTGCCACGTAATATTAAATGATCCATGATTAAAAACAATAAGATCATCCACGAATCTGAAAGCCTGAGGATGAAGAAGTAAATAATTCTTCTCAAAATAATGAAGGAAGAGGTTAGCTGTAATAGAAGAAATGAAGATCCTTGAGGAATGCCATGTGATTGGAGAAAAATACTTTCCCCATTGTAAATAAAATTATTAAATATGCAAAAATTACATAATTTATCCCAATACTCAAAAGAAATATTGAGAATATTTTTGTAATCAAAAAAGTAAGAGTTAAGCACCTCTCGAAGAGTGGCTAGAGGAATGCTTGTAAAAAGATCTTTGAAGTCAAAAGTCTCAATAGAAGAAATACTGTTCTTATTATTGTGAATGAAATCAATAACCGGTTTATTATTGTTAATAATCCAAGTAAAACCTTCTGAACATATGACATTCAGTAATTTTTTTAACAGATTGAAGAAAATGTAACCAGGTTGCTTCATGTATGAAGAAGTTCCACAAGTGATAAAACGATAAGAAATAGGATTTTTATGAAATTTTGGATTAATAGTAATATAAGGAAAGCAAAAATTGAATTTCTTAATTTTGAAGAATTTATAGGAAATTATTTATAGAATTTTTTTGGATATTGTACTCATATTAAAGTTGGACTTTTTGTATGTTGCAGAATTTTGAAGTTCCTTATCCAGAAGATTATAGTAATGCTGTTTGCAAATAAAAGCATAGTTATTGGATGCTTTGTCGATAGGAGTGATGATGAATTTACTTTTTAAGTCTTCAATAGCAATTTTAATATTAGAAAATCTAAAAGAATCAAAACATTCGGAATTTTTATAATGGAAGGAAAAAGACTTTTTCAAAAGGTGATAAAGATTCCATTTCCACTCAATGAAAAATTCAATGGGGATAGAAAAAGCATTAGAAGTTTTTAAACAGAAATCATCAATAGTAGTCAATCTCAGTAGTTTATGCAGTATGGAAGGAAGAGAAACATGAAAAATCGGTCTGAATTTTGGACCTTTTAACATGATATGTTTAAGATCTGAATTCTCAACAATGTCTAGACTACCAGTAACAATATGGTCAGAATCTTTGTCAATAAATTGAGAATAGGAGTCTTTATCACAAAAACAATTAGCTGTTTTTTTAAGATTTACAGTGTCAGATGAGGCATTATTGTAATTGAAGATTTTTCTGCCAAAAGGAACATTATATTTAAAAGTTTTTTGTAAACAAATGTTTTTAATGGGAAAAAATTGCTGAGCAGAATTGAAAATGGAAGAGAAAGGAATCTTGTCAAAAGTAGGATGCTGGAAATTAAAAATGAAATGCAGCTTTTTAGTAGGATCTTTAGTAGGAATTTTTGACAATCTCTGTTTCAAAAGATCTAAAATGAGAGTTTTGAAATGTAAGTTATTGGACTTAAATGTGAACCAAAGTTTGAAAATAAATCAAGAAGCGAGTTAGATCTTAAAGAGAAAACAAAATTCTTGACAGGAGCCCACAGATAAGAGTTTGCAAAAGAAAGTTCTAATGCCTCAAGTTCAGTAAAAAGGTCAGAAACTGATTTAGAAGGTCTTTTTTTAATCCTTTTTCCTCTGCAACCTCTAGAAGTCTTATGATGTGTGTTATGAAAAAGCTTAAATGTACAGGAATTGTCAGGAGAAATCTGCGTGCTATTAAAAAGGTCATTAAGACCGTATGGAATAATTGTTTTGTATTGGAGCATAAAAAGGTTTTCTTTTGAAAGGCGATTGTTTTTATCAGGAACGATATCCAAAATTTTAATAGAAATATTATCAAAACTATGACGCTTAAAGTGCTCGAATTCGGCGTTAAAAGAAGAATGTAATAAATATTTTTTTATATCATGTCTGTGTTGGTTAATTCTAATATTGATAGTATTGCTGGTCTGACCCACATATTTCATATCACAAATATATATGTAATGTTTGTTCCAGCATCACTTCCGAATGGCTGCAGCAATTTTCATGACACTTGTTACGCAGGTTCCTTATTAACCAACTTAAAGTACGAGCAGGAGAGGTAAATTAGCCCTAACACAGTCCCTCAGGTTAAGGTGGGCCAAAATCCCCAAAATGCATGTAACAAATAGAGCGGTTGACATACTTGCCGATCTTCATAAAATTTGGTACACATGTTCCTCATTAGCCGACTTGAATCACTGTACGCGTAAATAAGCCTTAACATAGTCCTTCATGCTGTGTGGGCCAAAATCCCCAAAATACATGATGCCGGTTGACATGCTTCACGATTTTGATGAAACTCGGTACACAGTTTCCTCATTAGCCGACTTGAAGGATTGTAAGCGTAAATATGCTCTAACTCAATCCCTTTGGGTAGAGAGGGGAAAAGTTTCCAAAATACATATATAACAAATAGGCCGATTGACACACTTGCCGATATGAGAGGCATCGGCGATTTTTATGGAATTTGGCGCACAAATATTTTTAATGAGGCATCTAAAAGTACTGTAGGGTAAATAAATGCTAATTCAATCCGTCAAGTTTGTGTGGGCAAAGTCATTTTAATATATTTAATGAATGGGTCGATTGGCATGAAACTTAATATAACTGTGACAATTTTGATGACAGTTAGTACATATATTCTTGTTAGGCTGACGAAAAGTAGTGTATTGGTATATAAACGTTAATCAAATTCTTCAAAGAAGGGTGGGGCCAAATTGTCAGAATGGATGTAAACTCTTGCCTTTCGATATGGCTAAGGTAATTTTGATGAAATTCGGTACATATGTTTCTCAGTGGATGATTAATAATGCTCTGTGGGTAAATAAACGCTAACCCAATCTCTGAAGGTAGGGTGGGGTGAATTTTTAAAAATATATCTAACAAGTAGGTCGATTGACATGGGATTTTATACAGATAGGGAAATTTTGATGACACAGGAAACATATGTTTCTCTCAGGTTGATTAAAAGCACTGTAGGTTTAAATAAACGCTAATTCAATTACTCAGAGTAGGTTTGGGAAAAGTCCTCAAAATACATGTAAACCCTTGGTCCAATTGACATACTATTTGATATGGCTATGGAGATTTTGATGGATTTTGGTACATATAATTCTAATTAACAAACTAAGAATACTGTAGGGCTAAATAAGCGCTAATCTAATCTATGAGGTTAGGGAGGAAAAAGTCGTTTAAATACATATAGCAAATAGAAGATTCACATGAAATTTGATACTGCTTGGGAATTTGATGAAACATTAAACATATGTTTCTCACAAGCCAAACCAAATAACTTTAGTACAAATACTTACTCAATACCTCAATGAGGGTGGTACAAAGACACAGGACGATTGACACGAAACTCGATACTGCTGGAGCGATTTTGTTGAAACTTTGGTACGCATATTCCTTTCTAATCGACATTGGGGGTAAATAAGCCCCAAGCCTTCAGGGTGTGTTGGATCAATATCTCTTAAATACACGGAAAAATATTGGATTGGAATGGAAAAAAGGGAAATGAAGCATAACTCGCAGTTTTCAATATGTCGAACTAAAAATATGGATGAGTTAAATCTTTATTAATCAATCCTTTATGATGAGAACTACCGATAAGGTAAGGGGAAATGTATATTTAGAACAGCTGGAGCAATTTTGGCGAAACATATTTCATTAGTTGATTTAGACACGTTAAATGTTAAATTGTTATTTTAAAAATTACTCCAACATTGTTCAACAAAGACAACAAGAGAATACTATATTGAGAAATGGGACTCTTCTGGGTGGAGGAGTCTGGAGGTCAGTCATTGAAATACATCATGCAAATGGATCAATTAGCATGAAAGTTTTATGGTCAGGGTTCTTAAAATAATAAAATGCCCTCCACAAAATGGATAAAAATGCAAGAAATATATGTAATAATGTATACTATCAAATTAGACAAATTAAAGAAAATTTGGAATATTAATTTATGGATCTTTTCATAAAAAAATTGATTCCCGCAAATTATTTTTGCAAAAAATATAAAATTAATAAATATCTTGTTTTTAACAAATAGTAATTCAGATTCCGGTCTTACAAAAGATTTTGACCTGAAAAAGACCGGGCAACGCCGGATACTCTGCTAGTTATGCAATAAAAAGCGCTGTGAAGAACTATTTGTGACATTTCATGAGTTGTCTGCGTATAAATAAATACTCAAAGATCTTGAACTGCTTGCCAATTTACTGTATCTGATTCAAGTAAAAAGCTTTTTTATTTCTCTAAAGCAAATGTTTATGAAATCGATTCATCATCTCAAATTTTTTATATCAAATTTAACTATCTTATCTTAGAATGACCCGCATTCGTCGCTTTTTACCTTAGTCTACTTGAATAACCTCTTTTCTCCGTTATTTTGGAAATACCGTATTTTATTATTTGAGGGTATGTTTTACATAAATAAATTTTAAAAAATAATAAGTCACTTGAATATGAAAGAGATTACACTTAATGCATGATATTAAGTATATTTTGCTTATTCAATGATAAGATAATTAAAATTTAAATTCTAAAAAACATGCTTCTTAGATTTCACGTGCGTTTTATTGGTTTTATTTATGCTAACAAAACTTTCAAATAATACTTTATCAAGCAACAAACTTCGCAAACTAGTTTTAAATTTATGATATAAGTTATTAGCACTCCGACAATATTTCCAAGAATTTTGGAGATGAGATTGCATTAATATGCCTCCAGATCCTTTTGATCTGACTTTCATTATAAGTTTCAAAATTTTGATGAGAAATAGTCATTGAAGAAAAGCAGAAAATGCTTTCAGAAACATCGGATCTTATTAAAACTTGCGCCTAGACCGACTGCTGCTTTCAGAACTGGTGAACTATATGAACAGCTGGAGCTATATGAACAGCTGAAAATTCAAAGTATCTCTATTTGTAAAAGAAATATGCTTTTATAGCATTATATTTAAAACAAATTTCTTAGAAATAAATTTATTCATAAGAGGGTTTCATCATGTCTCCTGTTCTCAGTTCTTAATAAATTTCGCTTGACAAGTTTTATTTAATTAAACATAACTCTAAAATATCCGGTTGGACGAGTAAGATGCAGTTTATTTATTTTTGGATTATTTGTCTATCTATGACTTATTTTGAGCCAATATTATTTTTGTATTAATTTGCCATATTATGTTTAATTATGTACGGAAGATATGAAAAGTGATTCTTGACGTGGCGTGATTTCAGCATGGAAATGAGAACAACTTTACAAGAACGCTCACCCATCCAATTTTGAACAGTTAGTGCGGACTTGGGACGTGACTCGATAATATTAAACAATTTCTGGCTAAATTTAGAGATACATATTAATTGATATGAAGTTAATGTCATCTACAAGGTGAATCAAAGTGAAAATTAAAAATTTTAGAGAAGGTAGAAAACACAAAAACTAGCCAAAATCATATAGGATAAGTTAGAAGGCGCTGTTCAGATACGATGTAGTTGGATTCCATCGTTACTTACTTAAAGTTCTGATGGCGTACGGAGAACATACAACAGTTTAACAATTCTAAACGGCGTTGAAGGTCAATCCAAATGTCTGCGAAATGCGAAGTATTTTTGAAAGGGTTTGCAAAAATATACATCTCGGCTGCACGTGACTGTGAATGATTTGATCTTTGAGGAGTTATTGTAAAAGCGAAGCGTGTACGCACCGCTAAGAATTTTCCCTAACAGTTGCCTTCTCATTTACGCATCTACGTATATTCCCTAGTTCATCCGGATGGCGTTTCTTGTCATACATTACCGTGTGTACCTGGCTCGCTTTTCTGCTTTTCCTGCTTTAAGTATGAACGCTGAATTTTGAATCACTCGGTATATTGGTCTCAACCTAACTATTTCTTCAAGTAAAAAAGTTCTACCTGCTAGAAAAGTGAAAATTAATTTCTAAATGTTAATTTCTTTTCAACTACGGAGTATTTTATGCTTTTAAACATTAATACTAGAAGAATCTTACCTGGAAAGCTAGACAACTGTTTTTGTAAAAGCTTTGCGAACAGCTTCAAATCCATTTGTCTTGTTGTTTCATTTAATTTGGAACTCATGACTTTCAGCCGTAACTTCTGCATCATTTGACATTTTTAATTCCGGAAACTTGCATTACTCTAGTCGGATGATCGAATTACTCTGAATGCGGCTTTTAGTTAAAATTCCCATTCTGAGTTCGAAACCGAAAAGACCTTCTAAATTTACGACAGGTCGTTGCCTCTTTTCACTGACTTGTATCTTATTATGCACATAGAACTAAAAAGACTCCTCACGAATTCCTGCATCGCCATAATTCCCGAGACAAATTGCATTTCGCTGACTTTGCAGGAAGTCGTTTTTTACCATTTATTACGAGACCCTATGCTTCGAGAACTAATGTCCTTTTCGAACACACCGGGTCCTTTTATAAATTAACCGATTACGTTTCCCGGGTATTCTTTTTCTCCCTTGTACCAGAACATGACGGAAAATCATTACTCGTTCAGAATTTCCTCCCCCTCCTCCCAAAGTGTTCCACCGGACAGACGGAAGCCGGCTTTTTCTGTCTCATGTTATGGAACATGGCGAATTATGCATTCCGTGGAACAAAAACAGCAAAAAACCTCAAAGAAACAATACGTCAAGCACAACCGAATGTCCTATTTTTTCTCCTCCTTCTTCTTATACTTTCTGTAACCCTTCTTTTTTATTGTAAGCCTTAGTTTGAACGTCTTTGAGTTAACTAATGTTATCACCGATCTCTGGAATAGTAACAACGGAAAAGATTGCTCGCAGTGGAACTACGAAAAATAGCCAGGGAGATGTGATTGTAGGGTGGAAGAGCAAGGAGAAAAAAAGCTAACTGCTCTGCCATGACTTAGAATGGGCGTTACGAAAATAAATTGCAAACACGATTACCAAAGAGTCTCCTGAGCGAATGGTGGAATCAACCGTTAGTAGAAAAGAAATGGTTTCTCTGTGTCAGTCCGTTTCTGTTATACACGGTCCAGAAGTTAATCGAAATTGCTAAATCCTTCGGTTGTTTATTTTCCTCGTCAAATCTGATATATGATTATGTTCATTTATATCGACGAAAAGTACGAGATGCTTATCATTACAAATGAAACATTGAAAATGCATGTTTTAACTTCAGGTTGGAATTTAATATCGAGAGGAACGGATTTTAATCCGATTCTATTCTGTCTTGAAATATTACGAATGAACTTAATCTATGTTTCTTTACTTGTGGTGAACTGGGAAAAATAGTGATGGAAATTTTCCATCGTTATATTATGTGACTTTATAGTACCGGATGTTGGGCAAAACGAAGATGAATTAATGACCGTTCTGCTTAAATATTTTGATACTTCGTTTATAAAATATTTATCAACTATTCTCATGATACAAATTTATCGTTTAAATCCATAGTTATCTGACATTAAATTAAATAATTTGGAAATAAGACTGGCAAACAAAAAAAATTAAATAAAATTAGAATATTCCAAAAAACAAATTACTGAACAGAAAATATTCATTTCAATACTATAAGTAAACAAGTAAGTCTTTAATTATATTAGTACTTTAAAAATTATTTATTTGGCGATGACTTTTTTTTGAATATTTTATAAAATTTTTGCTAATTAAATTATCCAAAACTATTGAGGATGACATAATTGAAATTCTTACTAACTTTTTCTCTTATCCTTTATAGTAGCTTCATCTAAAATTGTTAAGGCTAATCAGATGACATAGTTAAGTGTTGTAGTAAAAATATTTTAGGTAAGCATATTTTCGAAAACCATTCTTTACAGAATATTGTGAGAAGCTGGTACTTGAATATTCATAGAAATTTCATGAGAATATTTTTAAATTTACTCAGACGCTCTCAAAATGTTTGAAGCAATTTAGCCAATTAAAGTAACACTGGTAATTTATGCAAATTACTTCTTCAGAAAAATTCAATACTAATAGCATACAAAGCGTAAATTTTCATTCAAGATTGCAAATTAAATTTAATTTTTACATTTTGCCAGCTTTACAAGCTGTATTTTTTCTTCTATAAATTTTTGTATTTTAGAAATATATTTTAAATTCTATATGCGAGATTTTTGTAACGTAATCTGAAAAAACAGAAAGACACTGTCAGCAGTGGCTTGTAGAAGGAGCCACTTGGAAGTAAATATGATAATTTAAGGAAACAAGAACAAAATGACATTAAAATTAAAATGGAAACATGAATGGCAGACCTGGGCTTTTGGAAGCAAGGGTTTAAAATGGTGTTCTGTGCCAGCAAAGCAAAGCCATTCCCCAATACTTTCAGAAACTATTTCTTGCATGAAAAACAAACGAATTCAACTGCGATCTGATACTCCTTACCAATTCCGATACAGAAAGAAGGGGGTACCCTCTCTTCCCATGTTTTGCTGAAGACATTTCCATAAATACAATCAGCATCGGATGTTCTCTGCCTAAATGGGTAAGCAATAACTCGATTTTCGAAAACTGTTCTCGGCGTCGTATCTTTTCGGATAGTTTAGCACCCGAGCAATAAAACTAAAGAAAACCCCCTTCTTGAAATGAACGTTATCGTTTGAAAAAGGCAAAGAATGAAAAACGGAACAGGCTGCTAAATGATCTATGGAAATTTTGCCTTTTCAGGACAAACCTGATTCGCACAGGCGATTAGAGGCGACTCGAGATAGATCTAACCGTGAAAGCTCTTGCCTGGACGGATAAATGGAATATGTAAATAGAGAGATCGCGGGCTCTTCGCTTCATTTCGGGTGGTGTGTTGTCCCGGAGTCTCTCCCGGATAAATCCGGCATCCTAACAGCCGCGATAACAGACAGCAAATCGTTTTGAATTTTTATTGGCGCTTAAGAAGTACCAAGAAGTCGGAATCTTTATCTTTGGCGACTGTTCTCGGAACATGTAAGCGCGGGCATAAATTCACCTTACCTTTTTCAGACGGCGAGATACGAAGAAAATTCTCTTTTCTATTCTCACTTTTTCAGTTTAGTTTAGTTTAGTTAATATCCTATTTTAGAACGGACTTAATTTTTCAAGTGTAACTAATCGATTCCTGTTCTAATAACTTCGATTTACTACCTTGTTATATTCAGTCATCGCTTATGTGAAGGATATTGGATTTATAATGAGGATTTAGTTTAGTTTAATTATGTCAATACCCTGTTTTAAAGCAAGACTAGGTTTTTTTTCAGACGGATCGAGGAATTTTGAGCTGTGGTCTGATGAAGCGGCACATTTTGAACAGTTGAAGCAGCACACACCTCTGAAAAATTCTATTCCACAGAAGTGGGAGGACACTTGCCCTTGGACGGCAAATTAACATACACCAGACCTGCATGCACAGTATATTTTTGATGGGATGTGGTTTCGAGCACAAACCCTTCTGGTCTCGAAACCTAAATTCAAACACTAGGTCATCGCCGCACCTTTAAGTTTTATAACTGTTTTACCAATTAAGTTGTATTATAATGGAAAAATTATTTTACGTATTTAAAAAATATTTTCAATTTAATATTCTACGTAGGTAAATACAAATGCAATATTTAGAACCGATCTTATAAAACCTTTGATTCAAGTGAAACAAAATCATTATTAAACTATACTTCTCATGATTATCTTATATGGAAGATAATTATTTTTCACAGTAGTTACTTAGCAATGCTTTGGTGGCAATATCCCACGCTGAGTTTGGAGGATAGGAAGTTCTAAAGCCTATTTTTTTCCAAAATTCGAAATTTCTATTCTATTGCCCATTCGATACGTCTTGGGTCAACAATATTTCAATGAGATAGAAATAAACATTAATAGAATAGTTTATGCATTTAAAATATGTCTTTAATTTTATTGTTCTGCGTTGGTGGATTCAAACGCAATTTTTAGAAATCATGTTTTCTCGAGTAAAACAAAATAAACAGTATTTTATATTTCATGATATGAAAAATTTATATTACGAAAATATTACCTTTCACAGGTGGTAGCAGTGCCTGGGCAGAAAATCTTGGGGTTTGACTTGAACTACTGGAAATTCTGAAACCGATTATTCGAAACTTCTAACTTATAGCCCGTATAACAAACGGCTTGGTATCCCCATGAAAGACGGTGTTGGTTCTGGAAAATGGGAAAAGTGCATACATACAAGGCGACTCAAAAGTCAGGAGTAAATATAAAAATCAGTAACACGCAAATGAAAGAAAATAAATTATATTGACTACTCAGAAAGTATGGAAATAAAACCATATAATTTCTTGTCTTGAAACCTGAGTTTATGGATACCATAAATTAATGTTTAAATCATCATATGACTCTGCAGTTGGTGAAGCGATGCATGAGGTAAGGTAAAAAAATTGCTCGGAGCTATTGACTTCCACTCAGGAATTATGCCATCCGATAAAGTGCTATGCTTTTTCCTAGCAATAAGAGTTATTTCGGATGTGGTATGATAGAACACGAGTAATAGAATGACTCATGTCCCGACAGCTACTAAACCACTAAGTTTTTTGAATTGTAAACAATTCTACTAAATAATTCTGGCTTTGTGAAAAAAAACGATTTCATTTTATGTTTTCTGTGCAGATGGCCTTTTCTATCGTCATTTATTTGCTAATTATTGATTTTAAAATTAGCTAAGACTTCTGAATCACCCTTTATATATACTACCTTCTAAATAAATGAGTACAACTATCAGACGTTAAAGATTAAAAATAAATTACAAAAGTGATTTCGTTTTGTTACAACAAAGGTAAAGGTAAAAGGTTGTTAGGTAAAATAACATAAATGATGATCTTATTATATTATCTATTCGAAATAATGAAACGATAACGTTATCTTTTAATAAACACAAACTAAGCTATATTAAATAAAATTAATAAAAATTGCATGATAACCGTTTGCTTTAGAGTTTCATAGAACTGTTATTTTACTTATTGCAAAAAATTTCAATAAATTTATATATGTTATTAAATCAAACAACTTTCTCGTTGAATTTATTATTCTTAACTATTTCCAACAAATTTTATTTTTTATCATGACTCTGTTATGTTTGTTTGGTAATAGTTAATTTGCTTGCTTTTCAATAATTTTTTTTTCTGAGACTGAGTAAGTGTTTTATCAAGTTCTTTAAAATCAGTTTTATGTATCAAATATATTAAATGACAAACGTGACTAGTTTTTAACGACACTTAAAGCCTTTTTTCATATTAAGAATTGCGACGAGCCATGTTAAGGTTTCAATATTAAATATTCATTGCCTTTGCTTTTTTATAGGCGTAAATTTTAAATACGTTTGAAATGCTTAGTTTGAATAATATATGCTGTAAAATAACGAAAAAAAAATGCAAATATGTAAACTTCCGCATTTTAAGATTCTTTACAGACTACTTCTTACCTTTCTGAAATGCCGACCCTCTCGTGTCTCAGTGTTTAAAACTCCGTAAGAAATCGAGTTATAAAACATTAATATTTATGGCAACGAGAGTCGAAGTTGGAAGAAAAGTATAAACATTTTGATACACTTCCTGAAATCCAGCTTAGCAGTTGAGTAGAATATGAGTTATCCAATCAAAATTCTTTCGTCTGCGATACAGAATTCTCTGAATTCATCTTTTCCTCTTTGAAGCGCGGCGCTCCGTTTCAAGTTATGCTAATTGGAGCGAATTCTGAGGATCCTAATGAATTTCGGCCGCTTGTCTTGGGAAAAGTTTTAAATTCTAATTTAGCCTTTAGGCATGAATGAGAAGATTTTTAGTTTTGAATATTTTAAGAGGAAGGATTTTCTGGACGCTGGTAATGAAAACAGTCTAAGCTTCGGACGATTGCATTTTACTCCCTTTTTTCGTCGCTTCGCATTTCTCAAGGCTCCAATTAATTAGCGAAGTTTTCACTTATTTTTGTGCTTGTTTCAATCCAGTCGCTGAGCACTGAAACAGAAAAATATTTTTGAAATGAACGTGTGTGTTCGAACAATGTGAGCAGAGCACAGGGAATATAGTGATATTTGTTGCATCTGTGCTGGTTTTTGCTGATTCTTACAAACACTTTGACAGACATGTTGACTTTAAGTTCAAAAGCTTTAATGAGAATATTGCCTTCTAAATCTGAAAACTACCTAATTTGTTCTTTTATTTATTATGATGGTTGTTTCGATCCTGTCTCTGAGAGCTGAGGCAGAAAAATATTTTGGAAATGAATGTGTGTGTTAGAACAATATGAGCTGAGAACAGGGAATACAATGACATTTATTGGATCTTCACTGGTTTTAGTTGATTCTTACATACGCTTTGACGAAAATCCTAACGTTTAAGTTCTATAGCGTTAATGAGAATATTAACTTCTAATTCTAAGGAGAATATTAACTTCTAATTCTAAGGAGAATATTAACTTCTAATTCTACATTTTGTTTGTCAATCTGAAGATTACCTAACTAAACTGCACTTAATTATATTTCCTCATTTTAGCGGTAAGAAATAAACAGTTCTGAGAAACCATTCGTGTGTCCGATGATTTGTAAAAAATGTGCTGCGCATGAGCAGGTTGACTATTAACCCTGTAACTGCCGTGGGTGTATATATACATACATATATATATAGTTAAATATTTAAATTAATCAAAACATGTGTTATATTTTCAATATATACATATATTAATACAAAAATAAAATCAAATTACCTTATCAATAATCATACAAATGAAATACAAAATATAGTTTGATTAGAGACTATTACTACTATGAAAAAGACAACCTAGAATTGGAATTCCAACAATCAAATGCCAATCAGTGATCAGTGTATATATATATGCTTTGCAGTTTATACATCAACTGCCTTGGATGTACATACACGCCTTTGCCAAATACCTTGCTCTGTAACTCGTTGCTGTTTGTAACTCAGCTCATTGTCTTGGAATGCAATAAATTCACCTTGAACTAGAGTTCGCCTGGAACATGCTCTTATCCTAGAATAGGGATGGGGGGTATTACTTCTAGGGATGATAATAAAGATAGATCTTGGAGAATCAGATGGCAGTGGGGGACGAGTCACTTAAGATACCCTCGGAAGTTAACGAAATAAAAATTTATGGAAAAATGAGTACACAAAATTACACAAATTAGACGAACTATATAAATCTGCGCAAATGTTTCTAGAATATCAATCCACTAAAAATAATACTCACTGAAATAGATGCAATCTATTCTAAATATTCTCTTAAATAGAGGCTGTGTGGGATTCAAAATACCTTTGATGAAATAAACGAGAAGTTCACAATTTCCTTCAATGAGTAGATAATGAGTTCCATTTACCAAGAAGAACCCAAGAAATTTTGCACAGTTAATTTCTAAGAAAAATGTTACATTCACCGGCATCTATGGGAAACTTCGTCATGGTTGAAGGAAACGTCATGATGTTGAAAACGCTGTTAGATTTGTTCTTCCGGAAAATTTGGATAGAAATTGCTTTACTTTGTCAAATTATTCGAGAACACTATGGCGGCATTCATTACAATTTTACTCCCTAATTTACAGTAGAGACTATCTTCAAACACGCGTGTTAGCAAAACAAAAACGTTATCTAATATAATGAATGAACGACCAATGCAACATTTTAAATAAAACAGCATTTACAGCAGAAAGACGAAGAGATATTTTCAACCATGTACAAACTTTATATTGCAGAATTTTATAAGGATTTAAAACAGAAGCCACCAAACATGATTTCAAGCTGCTGAATATCTTGTGTAACTACTAGACGAAGGAAGAAGACAAGAAATTGAATTTGGAAATATTTCATTTTTGAGAGAATAAAGTACATTCACTCGAGAAATCGTCTTTATTGCTGTATTTTTTCAAGTACGAGTATGTTAATGCTACAAATATCTCTCCAGGAAAAATAACTATGAAGGCAAAGGTTTCCACATGCAAAACCATATGTGGTCGGCATTATAATTGAATCTGAACTAAGCCAGCTGCAAATAGTCCCATTACGGCGCAGCTATATAGCATAATGGGGATCTATCGCCAAGGGTCTGCTTTATATTGGAAAGCTGGTTTATGAAGCTCCTGTGTGCCATCAGTCAACTAGCTACTAATTACAGATTTCATCAGACTGCGTAGATTGACCTTTTTGTGGGTAGAGCAGAATAAAAGATTTCCAAATTGTTACGCTCATTGACATCAGAAAGATAAACCGTTGCCTAACTGATAAATATAAGTTTATTGCAAAACTAATTCCTATTTTATAAAGATGTCAAAGACATTTGTATTGTTTTGTTCCTAAAATGAGCATACAACGCATATGCTGTTCTTTATATCCCACAAAATGCTCTTAAATTAATTCCATTGAATTATAGTTGATAGAATTTAAGTTCCGACCATTAGCTTTATAAGCACTGGCTTATAAATTATAAGAATCTTTATTTTAGATTACTCCTTCCAAAGTAAGATTTTTCGGTCTTGCTTTGAATTAAGTTTAAATTCTCCCCTTTTACTTGCCATCGTGTAAGTTTTTGGACATTTCTAAGATGTACCATATGCTTCATGCAGCATAATCAAATCAGACTCTTATGCATTTAACTCCTTCAACAAATCATACCAAACTAAACCAATCCAACTTATGATAAGTTTATACTTTTCAACTATGGTATGTGCTGTACTGATGTTGTAAATTTGTACTTTTAAGCAACAGATGTCATTATTCCTGCTCCAACCACATATTAACTCGATTATTTTTAATAGATTCTCTACGTTATGATTTTTTTGAAATTTTCCAAATATTTAGCACACATGAAAATTAATATTCAATGAATAACATGCTTAGATCTGGCTAAACATGGAAGACCTAGAGATCCAGTGCCAGAGAGAATAACTGCTATACGTTATAATTATTGAGCATGGAATTTTTACTTAGTGCCCTCTCAGCGTTTGAGCCGTGTTTTTCCGGCTTTCATGTTGAAGCCAAAAGAAGATAATTCAAGCTTATGTGTATAATTTCTTAAAATATCATGAATAAAATATTCTTAAGACTTTGGAGACTTGATTAAACAAAAAAAAGATCCAACTATTCACATTAAAAGGAAATTTTTAAAATATTAGATCAAAATAACTGAACGCTTGAAGGGTTAAACAGGCATAACAATACGTTTTGTTTATCTTTCTCAGTTTATGGTAAGGGTCCAGAATGATAGCAAACCAAAATTGTAGATTCTCATGTGTTTTTTGTTAAGCAAATTCTGATCTCTAGCTTCCTCTGAGTCTATTAAATTAGAGATTACTGTATCACCGGATCGTGGTTTTTGCCTTTCTTTTGACTTTTCAGTTAGCAAAATCAGGCCCCTTCGTGCCATTAAATTCCGCTAACCAATGGATTTCCCGAAGGTTTTTGTCCTTGCTCAGACTGATGGCATCGTGTAACTCTGTCTGGACAAGATATATCCAGATATTGTCAGAAAAATTCTCCACAATAATTAGGTAACAGATCTACACCCAACACAAATATTCGTTTCCAATCGTTTTTTGAAGTCAGTTTACAGTTGAGGCACCTTGTTTGCTAACTTCAGTAATGCTATTGCAATAAAAGTATTTCATTGGTTAAGAGAGAATTTTGTGAAATACTTTTATTCCCTACTCTGTCTGAGTTAATCCTTAAGTATTTGTATTCGGTATTCAGTCCATCCTCTTATAGGAAAATGTGCCTACACTGATGGACAAATGTTAAGTTTTTCCGATAAACAATGTATCAATATCGAATGAATTAACTTGTGGGAATTGAACATGAAGCATGAGCACACAATGCATTGAGAATTTAAGTAGAGATGCAAATTTTTGTTGGTCAACCAACAGTGTACCGGTTTCCAGGTTACTGGATCGTGTAGACAGCGAGTATCGAATATGGTAATGAAACATGTCAGAAGAAGCTCTTTAGATAGTAAAATCGTGTTCCGCAGGTATCATTTAAATGATTTTACTTATGGATGGATAATTGAAAAGCAGCAGGAAGGGCAACAAATTGCAAATGTTGCCAGGGAATTTTATATCCCTCTTTGTTGTTTCGAAACTCTGGGGTGGGGGTGTTTTAAAGAGGTGGACCATGTGGTAAGCGCAAGTTCAAAAATCGCTCTTGAAATAAGATGGCCCAAGACAATCAATACAACATACTAACAGCAAAAATGAAATCTGCTGAGTGCAATTGGTGAGACTGCAAGTCAATTATGCTCAGCCAAAGGAACTCAAATGCTTTGCAAATTTCCTTTAAAGGGTTTGCGATTGACCCTGAACTTATGCTGTGTGTGTATTTCTTAAATTCACCCTGGTACACTCATGCTATAATCTTGTCTGGATTACCATTAGACCGAGGACAACTGGTTTAATATCTTTTCAAAGCCAAGAATCGGTTCAGAAACATCAGATCAGTTCATTGATAGCAAACGGCAACTGATAAGGCCTGAAGTAAGTAGTGATTATCATCCAGAAAATATCCATAAATATACCCGATATGGTACTTTTAGGATAATGGCTTGAGCAGACATCGTGGGCAATGACAGCACAACACAACGAGTGAAAATGTAACTACTGCAGTACGCATTGCTTATGTTTTGTTGTCTCTTGTTTGCCTTTTCCTTACTGATCGTGACTGTGAATTTTTGTTCATGGATGATAAGAAACCTTTTCACAGCACCATCACCTCTGAGCAGAATTATTTGAACAGCATGAGTTTTCATCGCATCATGAAGCCAGTAACTGCACCTGGTATAAATTCTTCTCAAGAATTAGGTATGACAATGAGAAAATCAACAAGTAGCATGGTAATGAATCATCAACAATGAGGAAACATTGATAAATTAATTGATTTTTAAATCTGAAAAAATAAATTTAAATAAGTTAAATATTTGTTTAAATATGAACACATTAAAATTCATGTGTTACCCTTAAAATGATCGTGCATTCACAGAAATAAAATAACCGAAGAGTAAAAATTGAAACTAAACTAACTTTCTGTGAATATAAATGGTATGTCAATATTTGGGCAGAACTCCTGACATGAAGATGGTAATCATACAAAAAAATTCAGCATCTTTGCTGGATCATAAAGAATAATAACCCACAAAACAATTGAATTTTCTATGATAATACTTGCTTACTTGTTGCAATTTTACTAGTAAATGAACCATTAAACCTGCTTTTGTCATATTGTTTTCTTCTGTGTTTCTTCATATAAGTAATTTTAAGAGATTTTATTCTCACTAGTCATGAAACAGATAAATTTGATTCGACACTTTAAATTAATACTATGCATTAAATAACAAATATAATATCATATTATCACTCGAAAATGTTCAGTACATCGAATAAGTAAAACTCCCCATTTTATCGCAAAAATCAGTAAAATTTTAATTAAATACAGAACGTTCTTCTGTGCAGATCTTATGTTCGAAGTTCCAGGGAAATGTTATTATATTATGGCTGTATATGATAGTGTTAAATTAATCCGACATCTTATCAGCATTGCGTTGGCCCAATACTATCCCTTTTACTTCATTCCGCATAAAATTTAAACAATGCTTAATTGGATAAAGCTATAGCATCCGAATTCGATTAAATTCTACGTTCGCTTCAATGAACATAAATCTTTTCTAACGTTAATCCTATTCGCTTCCCAGCTCAGGAGTCATCGTAAACAAAATTAATCGATTTAAACATATACCCCCACTTTATTATTTGCAATTTCACAAAATCAATTAATAGAATTTTCCCTCGCCATGTTCCACGGAAAATGAAGTCTCAAAGCTGCAAAGAAGCGCATTTTGCGATGATGTTCAAACGAAACGATATCTCGGAATCTGAATCGATTTGTCTCTTTTATCGATTAATCAGACTTAAGGCCTTGCTGACAGTCGACAGTTTACTATACACGCACAAATTCGAGCTAAAACATTGATGCAGATAGTGTAGAAGTAATTAGCCTGCAAGTTAAACGGAGACGCTCCATATTTAAATGGGGGAAGATAAATAGATTTTTCCTTTTCGGAAACCATTTAGATTCTGCACGTAACTTAAAACCTTGTGTATTTGACAATGATTTTTGTTTTTAACTTCGGAGTGTTTAACGATTTACCAGTTTTGCCCATATGTCATATAGGTAATTCTTTTTTTGCCCAGCCAGGTTTGCCAGCATGCGATAAGGACTTCTCACTTTCAAACATAATATTCGTGGTTGTCGTATCTTATTTATTGTTTTGGATTCAAAGTTCCATCATCAACCTATTTATGATTCATTAGATTTGCTAATTTTTTATGTCTCCAACCTATTTGATTATTTTGAAATGTTTGGCTATTGGTTATTGTGGTTAAATGGTCCAAAAACTTAATTTGTCCATGCTACGCCAAACAAATGGTGTGATTTAGAACTGTGCAGATAAATACATGGCGTCCGAATAAAAGTCCAGTACTAATATTTTTCATAAAAAAACACAGACAAAAGGTAAATGCTATGAACACTTGATATAATCTCTAGTAAAATTATATAAAATTCAATAAAATTTCTAATCATTGGGAATAAAGCAAAATGTGATTAAACTATTAATAAATGAAACAAAAATGCTGTCAAAGCGTGCATTTTGTAGGTATGATAAGTTGGGAAAACCCACTTTTCTTACATTATGACACCTTTAAAATATAAATGAAAAACATGCATTTAAAACTCGTGGTGTTTGTTCCTATTTTGCTTTCAGGCTTTGTATATAAAAAGTTCAAATTCTGAAATAAAAAAATCTTTGTGCCTAAGTCTGATTTAAATTTTTTTAGAAATAAGGTTTTTAATCTCATTATTTAAAATAAATCATAGAGCTTTCACATTTCGCTGAGGTTCTTTGCGAATTTAATTTTTATGCCTTAAACATTAACGGGGATCTCAAAATTGCAAATAGTTGATTGAAAATATCATACTGTTTCTCTACGTCGATTTTTGTATTCACATAAGACTTCGATCCTTCAATCGCAAGCAAAACCTTCTTTTGATCTTGAGCTAAAATATCAGTTTTACTGAGTTGTTCTACCGCGTAACTTTAGATTCATAAAATGAGTCAATTTGTCTAATTCAAGATTTTATTACTATATATAGAGAGGTTCAATTTTTTTAAACCACGTATGTTCATTTTCATAAGAAATATATAGAAGAAATATATAGAATTATAAATTCAAGCCTCTTCCTCTTGATCTTTAATATCGTAGTTTTGAAAGTCTTATATATAGTTTTACTGTTATGAGTCAAGTTGAGACATTAAATGAGTTTTGTAAACAAGCTTTAAAAACATGAAATTTGTGTCTTGTATAAAGGAATATCTTATAAAAATCCTGGAATTAATTAATGCGCAGGCTTCATGTTCAATCTTGTTAACTTGTTTAATTAGTTCCATACAAAATTTATCAATTTTGATGACGCAAGATGATTTTGTGTTGCTGTGAGATGTGTAAACATTTGTGGTAAATGCAAAAAAAAATACCTGCGGAGGATATATTTCATAAAAAAAGTTTATATGTAAAATATGTTTTCCATAAACTTGTAATAATATTGGATTGCTTGAAAAGTTTCCGAAGATGTTTAGGGTAAACTGAAAATATTTTTTTTTGCATTAATGAGAGAGTTAGCTCAATAACATATGCACCATTATATTTGATAATTATTTGCCATCATTACAGATGTTTCATTTTCCTTCTCTCATAGAAACGTCCCGAGTATATCACTAAAAAACAACTTAAAGAGCTGTTTGCAGTGCTCCATGAAATTGAAATTTTTCTCCTTAGTGAATCTGGCATAAAGGGAATAGATAATTTGAATTGGCCAAGCCAGGATTATATCTAGAGATATTCGTTATTTGTAGGGTAAGGCAACCCAACCACACTCCAACAACTTCCGCCGGTTGGCCAAAGACACATGTGGCCTTGCGTTATCCTGGTGAATGGACACGCCTTTACTATTGGCCAATTTTGGTCTTTAATGGCCAATGGCTTGCTTCAAATTGTCCATTTGACTATATTTAACAGAATTAATTGCTTAGTTAGGTGGTAACAAATCTTAATAAACAATATTCTTCTAATCAGGACAGCAACAGAGCATAAATTTCTTTGAATGGATATTGGCTTTTAGGGTGGTTCATGACGAGGCAGTTGAATGACTGTTTTCGTTCAGCATTATTGTAAATGATCCATTTCATCTCCCCATTAAAAAATTTAAAAAAATATTATTAATCGCCATTTAAAATATTGAATCGTTTTAGGTGTGCTGGAACAATAAATCGCACTTGGTAATACAGTGCAGTTTAGTGTTTTCTCTTAATTTGTTGGGCGCACAATCATCAAGACGACTACCGAAGCCAAGTTGCATCAAATGTTCACGAATGGGTCGATTCTACGTTAGCGTTGCTATTTCACGACTGGTAATGCGTTGGTTATTCGTGATCAGCGCCTTAATTTGGTTTCTATCAACCATGATGGACTACCAGAGTGTTACCTTTAAATATCACTTTGCAGGATAAATATCAAGGAATAATTTTTCCTATCGACAGAATTAAACAAATTGAATTTCAGAAATCTGTTGCAACATCTTTATAGAAATTACAAGAAATTTAGTTGCACATGATATTCTGTAAATGGAGTGATTTACTGCAATCCTACCTTAACTTTTGGTTTATTTAGATTCGAATATATAACAGCTAAGAGCATTATAATGAAATTTCATATGAAACTCTCAGCATAGTGTAATTTAAAAAAAGCATTGCAATTCATTATAAAAAATATATTTTGCTAAAGATTAGAAACTTTTTGGAGTTTTATTTTCATGATATTTATCATAATTAACAAAATATTCAAGGATTTGAACCTTTTCTCTAGCATAATATTTTATTGAAATTCGGAGATAATTGTTCCATAGAGTCTAATGTTAAAAAAAAAACAATTATTTATCAAAATACATGATGAGAGCAAGATAAAATTGCGTATACTTTATGATCATGTTATTTGCAGTAAAATAGAAAATTCTCAAAAAATTGCCATTCATAGTTCTTATGATACAGCTTCTTATTGATATTAGAGACCTATTTCTCCAAAAAAGAAGAAAAGCCATTGAAAATGGAAATTATGTCTAGAAATGTTTTCAATAATTAT
Source organism: Araneus ventricosus (assembly GCA_013235015.1). Classification (NCBI taxonomy): domain Eukaryota; kingdom Metazoa; phylum Arthropoda; class Arachnida; order Araneae; family Araneidae; genus Araneus; species Araneus ventricosus. Next base: position 109,624 of record BGPR01001821.1, on the reverse strand, counting down.
AATGAAATATTAAATGGACATTATGATTATTTAACTCTATACATTTTAATGGAAAAGCCACATTTAGCTCTAACTTTATTAATTTTATACACTCAGAGTGCACATCTTTTTGTTTTGTGCACAATTTTTTAGAGCATAGAAGAAGGGGCACTCGGGATCAGAAATCTTACACTGTGGGATCCTGTTGTTGAGCATTCAAGAGAAAATAATTCAGCTCTAAATAGAAATACTGGAAGATGTTCGAAATATTTTCAATAATAATAATATTTAAATATTTAAATAAGGTTGACGCAGAGAGCTTCATTATGTAACGAAAAGGTTTGGCGAACAATTTAGAAAATTCCTCTTTTACCAAGTATTTAAAGCAAGCGGGGTTCATTATAGACCGAAAAAAACATTTTTGAGCATTTACCAAACAAATTTATTAACAGGAAAAATCTTTTGATAACTAATAAAATAATGTTTTATTTATTAAAGTTCATTAAATTTTAATAATGAATCTTTCTTTTGAAATATTACATAGCGATTTTTGTAGAGATATTTTCAAGAGTTTTAAAAATCTTTGCTTCTGCTATGAGGCAATATGCGTAGAATCTAGTGCTCTCAGTTTCAATCAAGCACTTTTCAGTTACTTTTCACTTCAAAGGTGAAGGAGATTACTAAATGTGAATTCTAATTTTAATTTTAACTCGAAGATTTATCTCTCTCCTCCTCTGAAAACTAACTAATCTTGTTAATTAATAATACAGAAATTAGAGACCAAATTAAATTTCGTTGAATGCATAACCAATTTACCAATAAATTAACTTCAGCAAACCACTTCCTGCCGACCACGAAGTTTCGTTTCTAGTTTTGGAAGCGCAACAATTACGCTAGTTGAACAGAATTCGAAATCGAATTTGTTTCATCCATCATTATCGGTCTGCTCGTGACGACATCGAAGTTAAAGTTAGCTGCGATTTCCAGTGGGCGGAGAGAACCTCTTTTAGGCCTTTTTAAAACTTGTCAGCGGTGATTAATCGGCCCATTCGGAAACAGTTTCACTGCAGCCAAACGCGCAAAAAGAATTTTCACTAGGAAATAAAAGCTGGAGGGAGTCGAAATTATATCGTATTCAAACAATTCCAGAATAAGTACAAGTAACTTATTTTTAGTTTCGTGTGTACTTTGGTTGCCTTTTCTTGTCACAGTTTAACCGTTGTAAATATTTCTGGAGAATAATGATTTTGTATGAAATGTTTTATTTAATGTATCTAATGCTATTATGTCATGTATATGTTGCGGTCAATATGATTAATTGGTTATTATTAATAGTAACCGCTTAACAATCCCGTTATCTCTACTAATAATAAAGGAAAATGTGTGTGTCTGCGTGTTGGTACTCTACAGGGCAGACCGCTTTACATAGAGCTACGAAATTTGGTCGAAACATACTTTGGAGGGTGAATATGTGCACCTCGGAGCCCTTTTTTTAAAAAATTTTAATTAATTAAAAATTAGACGAAATTTTTGTGGGTTTCCTTAATAGTTTCAGGAAATGTTACATCACAAAAATCATTTTTACTCCATCCAAAAGTGCAAAAAAAATATCTTTTCGATGTTATCAATTAAGTTGCAGTACAATGTTTTTTTGCTTCCATATTTTATTTTATCAAAATTTTTGTGAAATCTGTAAACAAAGCTCTTCGAAATATTACTTTGCTTATATTAAGAAACATAAGCTGAAAGGTTATGGTTGCTATGTTTTCATTTTTTTCTCTCAACATGTTTTTATCCAGCTAACATGCCGCTGGCCATAACATGTACTGTGTCATTTTAATGTTGAAATAAAATGCATATTTTACAAGAAGAATAAGAAAGTGAAGATAGTGTTGACAACGTGCAATTAAAGTTTACAGGACATGGTCAATTATTTGACTCCATTAGGAACAAATTATTATTATTTATTATTGTGGGCCACCAGCCGCAGCCGAGTAACTGTAGATGTCGCTGCCATCGTGAGTGACGTCAGAGAATCAAGCTGCCGAGAACAGGGAGAGACGACGAGGCCGCACGAGACGCGTGAACGACGTGGGTTTTTCCCTGACAAAGACAAAAGACGACAATGTGCCATCCAAAAGCGTATTTAATGACGATTTACTTCAACTGTACATATCTTTATCTGTAAATATTGCTCAGTATATTAATGTAAACTTAATCCTGATTATATAACCATTTAGATTGATGAACTGCGTATTATTACTATGGAACACAACACTAAGCCTACCTGATAACCGCCTACATTATTATTTTTATAGACAATGAACAGAACAGGTAAATGTTCACTAATAGAACATGGGTTAAATATCTACCACAATCTGAAGTTTAAAAGTAAGTTTTTAAGAGAACTAGGAATATAAAATGATGCAAGTTTCAATTGAAATCATATTCCGGGCGAACAAGCTGGTCACCGAAGGCAGCTAGTTATTAATAATAGCGTATTATTCACATTAATCGTTAACTGTTCATATACTTTTCTTTTTTATAATATCTCAGTGGTAAACAAATTTTGTTTTAGAGGATGTTTAATATTCACACTTCGAACTGTAATGATTAGTTTATTTGAGATTCTGTATTACAAAAGAAATACATTTATTGAAGTTATTATAAATTCTTAAAAAACATAAAAGAATGGCTTTAATCTTCAAAGCCAGTGGGAGTTTTATTCCCTCAATTTCTCGTATAGTAACAAAATTTGACGTGTTTTGTGTTAAGTTTCGTCAAATAGGAAAGAGATTTGTGTATGCATGCTTGAACAACTCACTTTGATCGAATGGGTTAAAAATTTAAAACAGATGTACGATGTTTCTTTTAAGTCAACAAACCGAATTCCTCTTACCTAGTTGTTGTATCTTTGAATTATCCCATTCACTTACTCATCGACAGACAGTCACACACTTAACAGACTTATTCAATAATTTGATACAGTTCTACAGATTAAATCATATATAAAATTTCAACCATTTAGCCTTGTGAGTTTTTGTGTCATTGGGTTCAAATCCACTCGGACAAAATTATTTTTGGCTAGCTATTTCCAGTTTCGAGTTATCTTGTTCAGAGACAAATAGATTCAGTTTGAAAGTTGTTTTCGGACTCAAGAAGGACTGAAAAATGGGTTTTTTAAATAAAAATCTCGAGTATGAATCATTTCTCGATTACAATACTTTCTCTTCATATAATTCATATAAGAAAATATAAAAAAAGGAGTTTTGCAAGTATTGTTCCAAGTAATTTAATTGTAAGGCTTAAAGAATTATTTTTATGATCTCTTATCGTTTCCAAATTTAACTTATTTTGTATTACTTGACAGCAGACAAAGCAAAATTTATGCGAATTAATCGCACAAAAAATCCTCGTAAAACTTAATACCTGTATGTCGAAATACTGCAAAAGTGAAGAAATATGTCAGCAAGATTATCGATGTTAATGTCTATATGATTAAGCCTATATTATATTGATGCCAGCATCATGCATCTTTATCTCCAGTTACTTTTGTAGAATTTCATTAGAGTCAAAAAGCAGTATTTGTGATGTTCTAATCCCAAATGTTCTAGTCCCGTGTGTCAAGAACTCATGATAAAGAGGCCCGTTTAATGTGGCATCTCCAGTTGATCAGAGGGACGATGGAATACCTGAGGTAGAAGTATGATTTAGCTGCAATTCATGGCGCAAGGGTTTTTTAATTCCTAAATCCGACCCTACTTACCCAAAGGGTGTAAAGCATGTCACGAGTTGGTGGTAAGAAAAATTTCAATACAGATTTTACCGTATTACAACACAATACAATACAATATAATAGAGTTTACAATATAATACAAAAATTAGGTAATACAACACAATACAATATAATACAAGAATTAAGTAATACAACACAATACAATATAATAGAAGTTTACAATATGATGCAAAAATTAGGTAATACAATACAAAACAATATAAGGGTAACAATATGGGGTAGGTTGCCTTCCTAGTGAACTTTCAAGGGAAACTAACCCCCACTTGTGTTTCGCTTGAAAGAAAGTATGCATCAGTGTGTCCAATCACAGCGAAAATATAGTTGATAAAGTGCCCATAGGTATATTTCTATTCCAATAATGTTCGTTAAAAACGCATCCAGAGGCAAGAATCCATAATCCTTTTTTCTTCGATTTTTTTCTTCAGACATACCGTGCCTTAACCCACTAGTCAAATGGTGCGTTAAAAGCCACTGCATAATTTATATGATTTGTCCTTTGTATTTAGGCAATCAGTTTCTAAATGCAATATTCAGTCTATAGAAGTAATTTTTGAGCAACCTATACAGTTTGCTTTTAGCCTTAAAGGTTATCAGTGTTTATTTACATTATTTTACAGTTTGTGTTTTGAACCTGGATTTGTCATAATTCGCGAATGACTAGGACATTTTACAAAGAAAGGAAGCGTTGCGATTCATTCTTGAATTTTGAGTTGAATTTCAATGATTTTTGTCGAACTGAGAGAGAATTAGGAGTATGTTCCGAACATGCGATGTCCTCCTCTGGTTATCTCATTTCAAAACGTCCTCTCGTGTCGCAAGATCGCTAGGAAAGATATATCAGAGATAAGTTTGGTATTTATAGAATTTAAAGCTTGAGACATCTTATGTGTGATATTGTATAATGTTATGAAATACACAAGGTTCCTAACAACATATGTACGGCAAAATATAATATTCTCCCTCTACTTCATTAAAATTATTTATTGCTTCTCAAATATACATTTTATATAATTTTAAAAAGTATAAAAATTAGATTATGAGTATACGACAAACTATTAATTAATATTTGTATTTTAATTTTTTTTAAACAGATGAAATCTTAATTTCTTAAATTAATTTTATTTTAATTTTTTTGAAGGTCTGAATAATTTTCTCCTGATTTGTTTAATTTTTTTACTAACCACAATTTAATCTTACGTAAAACAGGAAAATACGAGGGTCATCCAGAAAATAAAGACCGTTTAGTTATATAAAGTGAAAAACGCAAAATTTATTGGGAAAAACAATTCTATTACATACCGGAAGCTTCCTCCACTTCTCTACATAATCACCTCCTACATTTAAACATTTGTCGTATCTACCCACGAGCTTCAGAATTCCCATGTCAGACTCTTTTGCCGCCAATTCATTAAGTCAGGTGGTCACTGCATTATCCAACTCTTCATCATTTCCAAAACTTTTACCGCCCAGAAACTCTTTCAGCTTAAGGAAAAGATGGAAATCGCTAGGAGCAAGGTCCGGACTATAGGGTGGATAATCAAAATTTTCCCATCCGTTTTGGAAGTGATGAAAAGTTGGAGAATGCAGTGAACACCTGGATTAATGAACTGGCGCCAGAAGAGTATAATATGGGAATTCTGAAGCTCTTGAATAGGTACGACAAATGTTTAAATGTAGGAGGCGATTATGTAGAGAAGAGAAGGAATCTTTCGGTATGTAACAGAATTGTTTTCTCCAATAAATATTGTGTTTTTCATTTTGTATAACTAAACGGTCTTTACTTTCTTTATGACCCTCGTATATATCATAAAAAAGGATCAGCATCAGATGTTGTGAAAGTCCTTTTATTAACGTTACAATTTCATTAACATATTTGCATATTTTTATGAGTGTTTTTTTTTCCTCTTATATATTTTTACATCACAAAAGATTGCAGATTAAATTATATTTATCATAAAATAAAGCGTTTTCCATAATAATAGCTCTCTGTAATAGATGGTAGGGCAATGGATCGCCTGAGGTAGAAGTATGAATTAGTTAATATTAATTAACTTAATATTAATTAATATTAATTAACTTAAGATATCATCATTATAAGACTTTATGTATTAAAATTTTATTTTATTATTGCCTTTATTCTCAATTTTTTAAAAAATAAGCTTTTAGTATTAATAGGAATGATTTAAGTAAATGAAAAAATTCAAGTAAACTTTGGCAATTTAATTCTTTCTTCAGAATTAATGTAAGTTTTATTTACTAAGATATTTAAAAACATATTTTTTCTCTGTTCATTAATATAAATATTGCAAAATATGCACTGAATGTCCATTTCTATGACTCAAGCTATAAAAATGATCAGCACCAGTATTATGCTAACGATGCTCTTGATTTTTAAATGAATACTTCTATATTATTGCAGTAGAAATAAATTTATATAAATGATCGAATTTCGCCTGAAAACTCGTTTAAATATTTTTGTCTCGAATGTCAAGCAGATCATTAAATTAAAATGGTGTAAAAGTTTCTTCATAGAAATGGCACAAACAAGATTATGTGAAGACGTACGAAGAAGGATGACTAAGCAAAAGGGGAAAATAAATCACATATGATGGCAAAAAAGTCGCTTCATTTAACTTCCACTGGTTTCTATGACATGTATGTATGATAACTAAAAGTTAACCATTAATATTTACTCCTTCAAAAACACATCAACACAATATTTAGATTATTTCTATACAATGACTTACAAAGGATTGAAATGCAAGTTATAAAGCGGGTAAATATTCCTATCTTGAAGTTGCTTTTGACTTATATATACTTCACTGAAAAGATGATTGTTTATATTCAGATGAAGTTCCAGTTCAATTACAGATTTAGACATTTAGAATGAAGACAACTGATCTCTTAAGTATGATTCATAACTACAATTACTCTGGTCTAACTATTCCTGAAACTTTGCCGTTATGAGCGATTCCTTTCAAGCCAAGTGAAACACTGTCATTAAAACTATGCTTGAGACAACCATTTGATCCGAAATGACTATTATACGAAACTCGTTCTTGTCTAATGGGTCAATGTGGAACGGCACCATGAGATCCATTTTCGACAGGAAATCGGACCATTTTCCATATATATTAAAATGATGAGAGCTGTAAGAGTGCTCAAATTATGTACATCCGGTAGAGACCTGGATTTTTTTATTTCTGAAGTGAAATATGAGATAATTTTTTAATCTTCATGTAAGTGTATATCTTTTTTTTTATCAAACATTCTTTGTTGACCTTTTATGCTACGGAAAAAAGATGTTTGTGTAACTTGTCCCCATTATATCCTTAACAATGTTCGTAAATATTATGAAATTGATGGAATATGGAATGTTTCGTCGTTGCGAATAAATTCTGTCTAAAAAGCGGGGAATAAAGATTAATTCCATTTGAATTCGACAAAAGAAAATACAAACAAATCATTTTCATAACAAACTCTGAATAATCACATTTTTCAGTTAATTTCAACTTCTGTATTTGTGCCTCGTTATTTGATTCATTATAAGGGGTAATCGAGTTCATTTAATACAAATGAGGCAGTCTGCCAAACAAGCTTTGTTGAGTAAATTCACAGAACTTATTTGAAATCTAGTCAAACGAGTAAGAAATGTAAATCAGATGAGCTATATAAAATAGATGATAAAATTATTTATATGAAATATGAATAATCAGACATTACAGTTTTGAGGGGAAAGATGCTTCGTGAAGAACCATCTAATATAATTCGTATTTAAATATGCAATTATACGATTTAATATTTATGAACATTAAATAATTAAGATATAAAGTGTGTCAGCCATATTGAAAATGTTTCCCAATAAGCATTCAAATGCAATTCAGATTAACTTTTGACTCGATTCTAATATCTCACAACTGTCCCAAAATTCTTGCCAGTTACCTTTTAATTCCTATGTTGCATAAGGAGAAAATAGTAGGATCTCTTGGGATTTGTGAGAGAATTGTCGTTGGTTGAGAAAACGATATTCAAAGGCATTTATTTGCTTTGATGACAGTTACCAGAAGAAATCGCATTACTCTGTCCAGTTGTTTATTAACTTTTGCTTCGACAATGAGCATTGCTTATTAATATTTCAGTGGAATATTGACTTTATATACAGAGATCAGAGATCTTCGGGAGAAGAACGAGGATTAATAATTCTCTACTAATTTGAATAAAAGTCCTAATTTAAAATTTAAAGAAAACAACTTATACAAGGCAAATAGGGGAAATTCGAGTAAGATGACGAATTGAATTTTTCTCGAAAATTATGCTAGTCGAATGTGTTTTCGAGTAGTTCCTATGCAATTTTTAGTTGTGGCTTGGTAAGGAATAACGTTCACGGAGTAAATATATTTTATTTATAAAAAGTGCTAAACAAAACGTGTTCAATGATGTATTCATTTAATATTTTTTGATGAGCTGATAGCTTTCAATGTTTTTTTCGAAATGAAAACTGTGATTTCGGGTAAGATGACGAAATGGGTGATGGGTGAGATGAACTTTTCCACGTTAATTCGTGTATTCGTCATCGTATCTGATTACCACTTAGACCCTTTCGATTTATTTTTATTTTTTGCGGCATTGTTACTGCATAAATGCTATTAGGGGATTCACACAATTTTCAACTCATTATTCCATAGTAGGGGTTCTTAACCAAAAATCTGTCACTTTCTAGACCTGAAATAAATTATATTTCCGAATCGTACTCTATGCAGAAGGGGCAAAATATGGAAGAGGAAAACGGGCAAGCAGAATTAAATTAATGTAGTTGATGAAGTCGTAAATAATAACAAAAGAGTAAATACTGAGCTTTTTTTAATTGATTTCATTTATTAATGTTTTAATATAAAATTTCGATTGATAATGTCTCGTTTGTTTGATGCTGTTTCTTTAGTTTGAATATGTTTGTTTCGTGTTATATGCAATTTGTTATGTTCAAGATGTGTTCTCAACAGTTTTACGTGTATAAATAGTTGTTTGATAACATATGATGATGAATTACATTGTTATCTCAGTTCTCCTTCTTACCCAAGTCCATTCGTTATCTTCCACGCACAGTTGGGTAAGATGACGAAAATGACTTTTTAAAATGAAGGTTTTGAGCCTCAAACTTGAAAATAACTATATCACTTTAAAGTGAAGAGTTACAAAAAGATTTTGCCGAAGTTATAACCTTCTGCAACGAATATTAAGACCAGGAAAAATCACCAAAGTTTAAGGTCGCCATCTTATCCGACTTTCCCCTACATATACAGGGTTCCCACTTAAATAAGGCCCCCCTTTAAGTTCAGAACGACGGCAGCTTTAGTCATGAAAGTAGTGTCTAGGTGTTGTAAAACGTCTATGCGCTATGCGATGAGACAACTTACAACCTCATCTGGTGACAAACTTCGGAGTTAGCGTTCCTAGCTCGAAACGGTACAAAATAGAGGGAAAATGTCAATTACAAAGTTATAGAGCGTTATCGATTTAGTACAAAAAGACACCTTGTGCACATTAATACGAAGAACAGAACACTTAAGACGATTTGTTTGTTCGCATTTTCCAAAATTGTGACATCACAAGTCATGAACAAAAGGAGAAATGGTTATTTTTCGAGGGGAAAATGACCCCATTATACTTTTCCTGTGGGAATAACTTAAACAGTAAGTGTATGAACCCTTCTGACAACATTGCAGGACTTTCGATGACGTATTACTGTTGCTTGTGCTAGCGCATCACCTATATGCTAAAACGTGTGCAAAGTGAAATTCAAACAATGGCTCAATGGCGGATTGCTCATTGGTAAATGACGGAGAGTACTTTGAACACATGGAATAAATGTATCTTTCGTGATAATTAATTGTTTTCTCTCTCTTTAATATGTTTTGTGACGTCACAGTTACGGAAATCGCGAACAATAAAATGTGCATTTTAAACGTTCTGTTCTTAGTATTAATATGCACAAAGTGTCTTTTTGTATATCGATAAGGATCTAAGACTTTGTAATTGACATTTTCTGCTATTTTGTACCGTATTCGAGATAGGAAAGCTAACTCCGAAGTTTGCCACCAGGTGGCGTTATAAGTTTTCTCATCGTATGCGCATAGACGTTTTACTATACCTAGAAACTACTTTCATGACTAAAGCTGTCTTCGTTCTGAAGTTAAAAGGGGGGGGGGGTGGCCCTTATTTAAGTGGGAACCCTGTATATCTATTACAAATGAGCATATTTATTACCGTTAAAACTTTCAGTCAGTGATTATTACATATTTTTATTAATCCGTGCAACTGTTTGTTTTCTGTAACAAAAGAGCTTACGTGTAAATTATATTTTATTTCTTAAAAAAATACTCCACGAGCGCCTTCAAACAAGAATAAATTGAAAGGCTTGAAAGTCACCGTTTTCACAATTTCTGACGCAATATCGTTCAAATGCAGCTTTTATCACTCAGATAAATCTCTAGCTTCACTTCCTTAACCGATGTCCGTAGAATCGGTATCTCAGCCAGATATGATATTCGATGTAAAATAACCATTACCGCCGTCGAGATGTTCGACGCCAGCCTTCTAACCTGGAGTGATTCATCAATCACAGGTGACGTCTCGGAGGTCGGAGACAGAGAATGATGGACGAATAGTCATGCGTAACCGTGTCAGCAGACTGCAGGAACCATCAATGATCTATTCCTGACTCACGGAATGGACCGCCAGAATGATGGCAGGTTTAGATGAGATTCAGTAAAGTAACTACCGTAGCAAGCTAGTATGTGAGGGATTCGTTTTCATTTGTGAACGTGGATAAATGGTGGCAATAAGATTAAAATAAATTGTTTCGTACAATGCGTTATATTATATTACACTAAAATGATTAGGAAATTACTTAATAGTTTGTAAACTCTCGATTTATAGTACAATTTGGAATAATTTATCATTAGGATTAAAAATTATCCTAATAAAAATTAAATAAAATGTTTTAAAAACACACTCCTAAATAGTATGATAAACAGCGGATTTTTTAAAATCATTTTCTTTTTTAAATTTTGAGATCCATTGTTTCTCAAGCTCACTATCAGGTGGCAGTTATTGTATAGAATCAAAATTTATTTTAATTAATTTTGAGATCCATTGTTTCTCAAGCTCTCTATCAGGTGGCAGTTATCGCATAGAATCAAAATTTATTTTAATTAATTTTGAGATCTATTGTTTCTCAAGCTCACTATCAGGTGGCAGTTACAGTATGAAATTAAAATTTATTTTAATTAATTTTGATATGTATTGTTTCTCAAGCTCACTATCAGGTGGCAGTTATAGTATGAAATTAAAATTTATTTTAATTAATTTTGATATCTATTGTTACTCAAGCCAAGCTCACTATCATGTGGCAGTTATTGTATGGAATCAAAATTTATTTCAATTAATTGCTAACCGATAAATAAATTCTGAAAATTTTAAAACCGTGTATCGTTATTGAGAATACATAAGTGTAAAACGAATTCAACCCTCTAGTACATTAGGTATTGAGCGAAAAAAAATTCATGTTTACAAAAATGAAAATGGTAAGTTAAATAAAAGTGTTTAAAAATACACGTAAATGTGACGTAGCGACTCGCGACAACAGGAGAAAAGATTATCTTTCGAAAAATAAACGTCGACCCGATGGTGTAGTCATTAGCGCAGGCATTTCGAACGTCGAAAATAAAAGTATCTGCTGATAATTAATTGTTCTGTTTTCTTTCTAACGCTTTTAACGCTTGGCGTAAGAATGTTGAAAATCGCGACCAAACAAATGCGAGTTTCACACGTTTTGTTCTTAGTATTATTGCGTTCAAAGTATCTTTTCGAACTAAATCAAAGACGTTCTACAATTTTGTATTTGACATTTTTCCGTATCTTGTATCGTTTTTGCGATAGGAACCCTAACTCCTTTGTTTGACGCCAGGTGGCGCTGTAACCGATCTGACCGTGTAGGTCATGGTCACTTTGCTATACCTAGACATCAAGTTTTTGGCAATAGTTGTCGCCGTTCTCAAGTTAATGTGGGGTATAAAGACTTTAGTGGACATCCTGTATATATTTTATTTCTTCTGATGTTAATAAAGAAGAAAAATAAAGATAATAATCTCACTTTTTGTTTTTATTTTCGATATATTAATCCCTACAATGAATATTCTCCAAAGTAACTCGATAAATCATTTGTTTTTGTTGAATATCATAGATAAAATGCCCTGATATATATTTCATATTTAAGATGTTCTGTTGTATATAAAAATAACGCAAGAATGATTGTCGTGTTACAATATAAATTGCATCAAACATTATATTACAAAATCATCAAAATATAATCAAGAAAAAATTAAGCAATATGTATGTTAACGTGGAAATTCGGATATTATATATAATCACCGCGAGAATTATATGTAATAACCGGGTTTTTTATGCGTTTATTATAAAGAGTATGTATAATAACTGATTACCCACATCGATCGCAACATATTGTTACGAATACAGAAAGTTGCTTTCCAGCAATGTTAGTCTTATGGTTGGGAAGAGAGTTTTACAGGGATAAGTATGGGATGACTGCCAGCGGCCAAGCCTGGACCCCTGACCTTGGCGACGACTTTGGCGACGAAATATGGTATCTCAAAGGTGCTGGAATTTTCTCGATATCTCTATTAGGAGAGGAGATACGCTTGAATGTACTAAATGATTCCATCTGACGTCAAAGCCTGCCGGGGGAGACTATATAAGAATTGTGCTTGGATCACGAAGTGAGTACTGTTGATCGAATTTGAACGTGTTGATCGACTGGGATAGCCTTGGAGTGCGATAGTCATTGGAATCTCTCACTGGAGTTCTATACGATGTACGAGCTAGTAAGCTGTTATACACCGAGCAGTATTGAGTAGTAGTGTGACTTTGGAGTTTCGTCTGCAGAGTGAGTTAGCAAGACGGTTAGCAGAGTGCTATTGAAAGTGCTGTTATTGTCATTATTATGATTTGCTGACTGCGTTACTAAATCTGAAAATGCTGAACTGTTATTACCTGTAAATTGATGATTGTTTGCGTTGCTAATCTGTGCAGGATCTATTGTTCCTATTACCTGTGCTACATGTTCTTCTGCATATTTGTGAATAAACCTTAATTCCTGAATGTTCGAATGTTTACACCGTACATCAACAGAATGATTTTTGTAACAATATATATAGTAATCACTGTTAATGAATATTTTTCTGTCTGAAACATATGAAATGATTTTAGTATTTCCTGGATAGATTTATTGTTTTCTTATTATCTGTTTCGTAATGGACATATAACTAAATTTCAGATTTTAAGTGCAAAATATCATTTGAAATATGTCTACTGAAACTAAAAACTTCATGACTTCAGAAATAAGTATGATCAGAAATATTCGAAAGATTTTCTTAATTAGAAATCATGCAGGCCATTTTCATAATGTACATGTCAGAAAAATAAATTGGAATAAAAAATAAAAAGAAGAATTTGCCAATTAACTACAGGAAATAGTTCTCAAAGAAGTTTTTATAAAAGTCGGAAAAAAGCTATGAAATTTATAACTAGAATCAAATTAAAAAAATAAATATAATAAAAAGAATTTTCTTTTTGTATTGTGGAAACAGCGTCGTAAAATCAGATTTTCTTTATTAGAAGAGCATAAATAAATATGCTTATGATTTTATTAGAAAAACCATTTCCTAGAAAGACATAATGTTAATATTATTCTATTGACTTAAATTTCAAGTTAAATTATTACTCACAAAAATATTTAGAAGCATAAAAATAAATTAAAATTTACAGAATTATTTTTTGAAAAGATTTACATTTTATTAAATATTTGTTTCTAGTTAAGAAAAAAGTTTTAAATTTAATGTACATACATGCTTAATTTTTATGCATCTTAATGAAGCTGTGCAAATGTTTGAAAATATTAAGATATTTATTATTTGGTTTTTGGAATTCGGCATTTGATTTCATTACTTTTTATAAAAGAAGACTTTCGAAATCAAATTCAGAAATTTCATTTTCTGTGTAAGCTAATGGAAAATAACTTTAGGGTCGATAAATATAGAAAGATTTGTTCAAGAGGACCTTATACAACGATAAAAGATAAAAGTAACAATTTTATAAAATTTGAATTGTTCTTTAAGAAAGTTTGTTTTCTTATTAGTTTTATTAATCATATTTTTATTTTTCATAACCGCAAAACAAATATATTATTTCGCGACGAAATGGGAAAAACAAACAATAGAAAATTGAACGTTTAGTCCTGAACTTTGTAGCATGCTTATGCTATTATTTTAAAAATGCATCTACCCCTCTAAAGTGCTAATTTTGACATGCTTCTAAATCAAATTTACAAATTCAGAAAATTTTGTTAATAAAAAGGAAACTGCAAGATATTTCCAATAATTTTAAAACAGATTTCAGTAACAAATCTAAAAATTTAATTATTTTTAGAATTAAATTTTTTAAAATAATTATTATAATTTGGAAACCAATTTCATAATTGAATAATTGCGGAGACTTCTGAGAATTTCAGTAGCGTAATAATATTGCATATAATTATAATAATATAGTTTATGGTAGCGGCAATACGTTTGGTATCTATGAAACCTAATTGTTGAAATTGTATTGGTGTAAAAATGGATTTTCTGCATTAATTAATCTAAATTAATTGAGGAAAACCCAGAAAATTTCTAGAGTTTTAAATTATTTAAAATTTTAAAAACGCCTTTATAAATGATCACATATTGCCAAAGGTAACTACTTGCCAAATGTGGTAGTCCTAGGTCCAGCGGTCTGCTATGAAGAAGGTTTCGAACGATTTTTGCACACGCATCACGCAATTTACAGATAATATGCCAGCTTAACCTTTCAGCACACGCACCCATTTTTGGAACATTTGCACACCCGCAGGGCAATTTTGACCCCAAATTGTTAGACAGTTACTCCTTGCTTTATTGGCTATTTGTACAAAAATAAAATAAGGTCGTATTGTTTTTTTTCAAAATTTGTTGAACGATGTCAACACGCCGCGTTTCAAAATATGAAATGCTTGCCTCATTTCGGGGTTCGTTGGAGGCTTTTCTTCAGCACATTCGTCTCCGTCGAAATCATCAACGTTATTGCTTGGTCTTTCTCACTAACAACTTGACTAATTTTCTAAGTCTGTCACTGTGGCAGCTATTGGAATGTTCTCGTCAATGGGCATTCACTCTTCCTTTAGAATAGCGTAAGGAGGTTCAAGGACAAAGGAAGTTTTACATCTAATGTTTCACAGAAGCCCTCCGACAAAGCAGTTTTTGATCGTGTCAGCCGATATCCGATTCCAGAAACTTACTAAAAGTCCCCAGATGCTTACAAATGGAGCGAGAAATTCCACAAACGTCAATCGTTAACGCTGATTGAAAATAAAGGATCAGTTAATTCTCTGCTTCAAAACTGATAGCATTAAATGATCACACTAAACGAATATATTTATGTGAATTTAAATAGTCGGTTCGGGATTAGAGGTTTTTGATAATATAACGCGATTGATAACATTAACCGCCATCACATTAATTGGCGTCCAATGGCGACGTTCGAAGCAAATGTATAAATTTCTTTTTATAATTATTATAAAAAAGCGGAAGATATTAAATGAAAAAGCTTAGATTTCACATGCGTTGCTTTTAATTATATTTAAACATTAAGAAAAGCAATCAATTAAAAAAAGACCAAAAATTCGTTAACAATGAAGCACAAAGAAAGAACAGATGAAACATTTTAAAATTGAAAGCAACATATTTATTAAAAACTATAATATTTCAATGGAAACATCTGGCGGTGATTACTGAAAATAAATAGAATGCATTAAATACTAAAAGCACAATTTAATTAAAGTATTATTCGCTTAATGACTAGTTATTGGAATTCTAAACATCTTATAAAGAGAGTGTAATGTACCTTTTAGAGTCTTAAAACATTTTTGTGAACTTAATGGTACATTAAAAGGATCATTAAATGTATTAAATCCTCTTTTGAAATCAGATAATGGTATCTGTTATTCCATTAGCAGCATTTATATTTTGAAATTTAATTATCAACACAGATTACTTTGAAAATGTTACAGTTTTGCAAATGCTTTTCTTTTTCATCTGCTGTTTTACAACATGAAGTATTTACTGTTAATTTTTCAATGAATTTAATGTGATTGAGGAAATAAATATTCATTTATAATAATGATAAAATGAATATCATTTATTCTAGTCCTACCATTGTAAGAACTGATTAAAGCTATCTTTTTCTTCCAATAGCATTTTATTAGGTGTACTCAGTAATTAACTCGTTCGTGGGTTCGACATTTTAACTTAAATTTTCAAGCCAAATTTTACAGTCTTATTTTTTTAAAATTTTTATGCACTTTAAAGTAATGGCTAACTCATTCATCGAATATTGCAATATTTTTTCATTGGCTATCTATTGTCTGGTCTTTCCATATTGTTTCGTCTTTTCTTTGGATATTTTAAAAATTCAATGGATGATGGTGCATTGCTTAAACTAGAAATACTTAAAATAACACTTCCATAGCATATGTATCCAGAAAGCTTTATAAATCGCCTGGCTATTATCTTTTAGTTTATCAAACTGTTTATCTTCCACAAAAGTGAACGTTAATGTTTACAAGGCACGCAGATAATGTACGTAGAAAAGTTTACAAGGACAGTGTTAAAACTATACGTTACTTTTGAAATTCTGGGAATAAGGGATTAATAATACACAAAAATAAATTGTTAGCATTAGCACATAAGGAATAAATGCTCATTTATCTGCGTAACCATATTCTATGATCTGGTGTATATAATGACCAAGGTCTAATTCGAATTATCTTCTCCCTACAGGAAATACTGAGCTTTCATAAAAACAAGTCTAAAATTTGTAATATACATAGAGGAAATACATGGGTGCCAACGATATGTTTATTAGACGGAGTTACCAGCTCAAGACTCTCAACCTCCAGTGAATTGGAGTTTTTAATCAACAGGACCTGATAAATTTTAATTTATCCCTAAAAATGGCACCACAGGCACCGGCGAGATTCGAATTCGCGATCTCCTGTTTATTAGATAAGCGCTTCAAGCAACTAAGCCAAGGCGCCAATGGAGAAAGCATTAGGTTTGAAGAAAAAATCTGTGATTTGAAATGCAGTTCCAGTACAGAAAGATTTTAATGTAAAACAATTGCAAATAAATTAATTTTTTTGCCATTAGAGAGAGGCACAAAATCCTCAAACTAAAAATAGTTTGCTGAAAACATTCAGAAAAGGAAATGAATATATATTGGAATTGCTACCACCAGGATATATTCCTCTTTCATCTTTCGCAATAGACACACAGGGAGAATAGGTTTTACTCTGTTTAATCAGTTCTTTTTATTTTTCTCTTTTTTCCGCCAGTGTCTTATTAACTCCCATATTTAAATAAGCAATATGGGAGTAATATAATAAGGAGAAAGCATATATCTTAAATAACTATGAACTTATTGTCAGCAAGAAAGCGAAACTATTTCTTTTATTTTTGAGTCCTGTTTTCTCGTAATAATATTCGTACTAATTTCAGTAAGTAATAAAAGTTTTCAAACACATATAATGTTGTTTTCCTACCCATGAAAAGGGATTTTCTTGACAATTTTTACCTAATCAGCATTAAAACTTTTTCGAGATGTTGTGACTTGAAATAAGAAAATTCAGTTATTGCTTTCGCTATTTGGCTACAAATTTAATTTATATTTTGCTACAAAATTAAGTCTGTCATTTAAGTACCTACTCTGAAAATATTATTTGTTAACTATAAAAAAATCCTAAACTAATAATAATATCATTCGGGAATTTAAATATCTCATAAAAGAATGACCAGTGGTAATTTTCTTGCCTCGACTTTCTTGAATCTTTACACTATATGCAGAATTTTGGATATTTGGTTTTATAATGGAGTTGAATGTGAATTTCGGACTTCTCCTCTTTGCCCAACTGGAGTCAAAATTAGATATGGATCTATAATTTTGGTGTATGGATCATTTATTAAAATTCATACATCTAGTTTGTTGAATTTGTGAGTTATCACATTCACATACGAAATATTTGACATATCGATACTCAGCCAACTCTTTGACAGATTTGATAGAAATCTTCAATTCTAATGGTCAAAGCATATGCCAAATTTCATCCATCTAGCTCCCAGTGGTTTGAGTTATCATGTTTACAAGTACTTGAACTAATAGACAGACTGCCCATAAACGCTTTTGCCGAAAGTGTAACAGAAATCTGCTGTTTTGGTGTAAAGACCTATTCCAAATTTCATCATTCTAGCTCGTTACTTTTTGAGCCAGCGTGCTCGGAAACAGAATATGAATATCAAAATATATATTTTCGGACTCAGTGAGTTCAGAAACGTAGAGATTCGTCAAAATTTCATGACAGCTTTTTTTTACGGTCTCTATTAGCACAATTTTCTCTACAATATTCTTACGTTATCCTTATTATGCTGTGTGACATTCGGAATATCGTAGAAACATCGTGATGCAATCGCAAAATATTTTGTGCTCAGATAAAGCAAAGAGCAGTATTTTATCATGCGTAAAAGTTTTCTTGATGCGTAAAATATCTATTGCGCAATTCTTATTTACTGTTAAAAAAACAAATATTTGCTTTACAGCAATCCACCAGCATGATTCCAAAAATTACAGCGGAATTGTAACTAAAACCAGCGATCGCCCCCAAGAATGAACTGCGAGCTTTATCGCCGCACAATTTATTCGCGCAATGGAATGAGCAAAGAGAGATTTGTTTGCAAATTTCCTCTTTGATGCAGACAGCTTACTTCGGTAAAGTCTTCATGCATATAAAATATATTTTCCCGAACATCGAAATCAATTTCCAGTCACGCAATTTTCGCATAATTCTGCCCCCATCTTTACCTTCACAAAAAAGGAAGAAAATGAAACGACGCGTATCTCCAATTGTAAGGGAAACAAAATTGCCCCCAGCGACATCTATCGAATGTTTTAAGAAAGACCCAAGTGAAGGGGCCATTTTTCTTCGCGTGGTCGGGTTCTTTGTTCCTTTTTTCTCTCTCCTGTTCCAAAGCCCGCCTTGTGGTGAATAAAGATTAATCGAAAATCTATTCGGGATATCAGTATTCTCGTCTAGATAGGACCTTCTAGTTTTTCTACCTAGGCCCTTTTATGGATTTAATATTGATTCGAGCTGCAGCCCTTGACATAAATGAATACCGAATTACTGCCTCTTTTATTAATTTTTCTCCCATCTTTGTGTGGAATCCGGGGTTAAAGAATTATGTCGTCGAGGAGAATTTATATGTCGGGCATTAATACGTTTCGAAAAAGTGACGCGTATGCCTTTTGAAATTTAATACTGTCCGCTGTGAAGAAAGCGGAAAGAAATTCAATCAATAGCGCTATAATTGTAGACTGCATAAGAAATTAACCCAGGTACGAGCTATCTATAAGTCCATTTGTAAAGGCATACATTTATTCAAATTCTTTAACTGTATTCTTCATTTGGAATACCAAATGAAGCATGCAGTTAAAGAATTAATAGCGTAAAATTGTTGCTAATAACAAATGTAACGTAAAATGATTTAAAAGTTTCAGTTTTTAGATTTATGTTTGATATTTTATTTTGTTTAGATTAGAGAAATTATGTTTCCAATTTTTAGAAAACAGCTATTAGAGATCCCACCTTTGGCTGGTCCTTTATTTCTATCAAAAATTGAGTAAGAACAAGAAACGAAACAATATTACATTAGTAGCCTATTGTTTATTAATATTATTTTACTGATGTAACAATGCTCAAACTGTAATAAAATAAATAATAAATTGAGAGTATAATAATAATTTTTTTATTATATAATATGTTTCGTTACATATTTTTCTCATAATGCTTCACCCAGTTATAGGGTTTCTTCCATTTCTGGTGCCCTGAACATAAAGATTTTTATGCTGATTGCTCTTTTTGTCTGATGTTTTCCAACGAATTACCTTCACTCAACCCATACCAGGGTGAGTAAGAGCTGATCTGAAATTACGGTACTTTTAGTTGAACAATGAAAAACCTGTCTACTAGTTTTATCAAAATTGTTCCATCTGTTCTAAACAAACATCCCTACTTGCAGTAGAGTCAGGTATCATCCTAGCGTCTTCATTACAGAAAATTTAACCACATAATGTAGCCTGCTGAAGTTGCTTCACCTAACAGTATTTTTAGCCGGGCTACGAGGAACATGTATAAAATGTTTCATTAAATTCACCTCATTCGGAAGTGATACTCCAACAAACATACTTACATATAAATTTACACTTGTTGAATTACATGAATCTTCAAAGATAATTGACGAATAAGGAAACAAATTATTCGCGGAAATTTTTATTCTTTTTGACACGACAATAAATGGATTTTTAGAAACTGCTGAAACGATTTATTAATTGAAATTCACCATTTGCTTGAAAATAACCGATCTTATTGTTAAAAAAATGTATACAGAGTGACCAAAATGTTAGGAACATCACTCATTCATGCTACGCACCTGCAGCACATATGCTGATATTATAAATAAGATGATCTGTTTAAAAGCTGTCACCTAGTCAGAAGGATCAGTAAACATTGCAGTTACCCTATTTGTGGGCAATTAGAACATTTGTGTTACTTGGAGAATGGCATGATTGCAGACACTAGAAGGACCGTTCCAACTATATCTGAAATGCTAATAATTTTAACTTTTCTTGTACGACGGTGGCTCGAGTCTTCAACGAATTGAAGCTAAGCCAAAACACTTTGAACAAAAATCGAAATAGTGTGTGGGTGAGGTGTTGCAACTCATGTGTAATTAGAAAAGGAAATGTAAGCGGTGTCTACTGCGCATGTATAAGAAATTTTATGTAATGTAATTCATTTAGTAAGTATTCCTTCTGTGTTCCGTGTTTTGTATAATTGTGTCTTCAGTGTTCGTCTTTATGTCGCGGAAAAAAGTTCTTGAAACCTACTCAAGGTATGCCCAATTCGAATTTATTATTCATTAAATATATAAACTAAATAAATGTATAGAAATCTCAATAGGTGATTGCTTAGAAACGAAAGAGGAGCCAGATGATTTACTCACATTTCGTTCAGTAACATTATCTCTGCAAGGCAACAAATAGCAGGTGATCAACAAACGGTTCTTTTATTTCCCTAACTCATTTCTTCGAAACTGAAATAAAAGAGGCTTTTATGGGCTAAAGAACAAAGGAACTGGACATCTGATGAGTGGAAGAAGGTTGTTTGGTCTGAGAGCCCAGATTTTTTCTCCATCGTTTTGATCCGTGTATGACGCAGTTGAGGATGAAATAGAAAGATATGTACACTGCTCCGAATTACCAGCATCCAATCTCAAGGAATTAAGAGTTGTCACTTTGTTAGCAGGAGCTAATATTCCTCCTCAAATGTTTAAGTTGTCTTTAGAACCGATGCCTAAACGAATATCTATTACCATCACTACCGGAGGAGGTTCAGGATGATTAGCACTTCGTAGTAGGGCGTTCCTGATACTTTGGTATCTCACTGTAGAGGAATAACATTTTTAAGCCTCATTGTAATCTTATTTCCTACATGGATATTGCATAAAGGCATCTCTTAAATGTTTTAGAATGCCAACAGCAAAATGTTCTCTTATCACGGCGATTGAAGTAAAAATATAATGTATCAGCAAATTCAATGTCTGCAAGTGATAATATATTAGTATGGAACAGATGTTTTCAGATTTTATCAGTTTGTAGCATTCTTTAGAGAAATAATTGCAGACATTGTTTAGTAATATTTGATAAATAGAAAGTATTTTTCTTTTGTAATAGATAATTTAGAGTTATGTTTAATGTAATAGTGGATAATTTTTGCAATTTCAAATGCTGATTTCTGCCATTTTGAAGAACGCTACATCACTGCATATATTATATCATAAAGAGAATATCATGTTGAGATAATAAAAAAAAGGATTTGAAATAACTGCAGAAGAAAAGAAGGTATTAATTATGTTGCAAATAGTTAACTGTCAACTAATAATTAACTGAGAGTCTTTATTTTCCAATGCATTTGCATAATATCATTAATTCAACAGATGTTTACTCAATGTCGCAGCCCCCAAAACCAGCAGACAAGTATTTTTTTTCTGCACAAACGTTTTGATTTATTTCCCTCTTTTAGCACCATAGAAATAAAAGTTACCTTTGCTACATTATTTATATTTGAATTTAAAGACTATATTCAATTGATCAAAGACACTTACGTCTAAAAATGTATTTGATCAAAGAAATAGTTAATCACAATACGAAGTTTTAGAATAATTAAATACCTTTTAATTACAGTTTTCTCTACAACTCTTCTAAAATTATTGGCACTGAGTATTATTTTTTATACATACGAATCTAGACATTCTCTTATGAATCATAAATGAAATGCTTGGCAAATCAGTAATAAGCTTAATCACTGCGTTTTAAATCAAAATGTTCTTATGAATTAAATTGAAAAATTACGTATTTCCTTCGCATTATAAATTTATCTCAATATCAATCTTTTACCATAAAATTATCCAAATTTTCTGTCTACACTGGATTTTGAAATAAATTACCTTTAAAATTATTTATAGACTCAAAGTTTTATGTTATTCTATAAAACGGGAAAATTACACCGAAAATTCTCAAAACATTTTCACGACTTGATCACCATCAATTTATTTAAATAAGCTCTTGTGAATATTGTAAACGAATCTATCAATCTAATGTCATTTTGTAAAACAACTGTGAGAGATTCAATAATGAGAAGTAGTTAGAGATTTTCTTAATTTTTTTCATTTATTGAATTACAAATTTATTGAACACCAGACAGTCGGTGAAAAATGTAAAATTACAACTTTAATTCTAAATGACGTTAACTTCCACTCCTACTCACAAAATGAAAATAGTAACAATGCAGAAAAAAATTAATTAGTAGGAAAACTAGACCACAATAACTAAAAGCTGCAGTAAAAGATGTCGTTTCATTACCAGATGGTCAGGAATTATTCCGGAAATTTCCATCTTCCTTTTTCATGATTGTTGTCCTCGTAAGAACGTGAATGAATTCAAAAATGTATTTTCAAGTCAATGTGAAAATGGTTTTTGAACTTATAGAAAATCATCGTCTCCCTTCGACTTTCTTGCATGCGTATACATTATGCTTTTTTTTATGTAAAACTTGGTAGAACTGTGAAAATAATTTCGTTTGTATTTAGTCTTCTTCCCTTTCGGCCGACTGGGCTAAAATTTCGAAACAATTTTCCCATTTTGATGGAAAGACCAAAATTCATTTATCTGGCTTATTCCATTTCTGAGGAATCGCATTGTGTTTAAATGGGGGGATTAGCTATAGAATAAGTTAACTTTTAATTTAACAGTTAGATTCCTTATATTACAGCACCATATTTAAATATTGAAAATATATTCGCTTATGAAATGATCAATTGGTGCTAAAACATGAATACAACACAAAATACAATTTTTATTCACACTACCTTTTCTATACTACCTAAAAATTAAAAAAACCTATAGTGGAAGAATTACTGAAATAAAGATACAAATGCGTTGTGAAAACAAATAGAGAGATTAAATAAAACATAATTTTTGAATTTAAATATTTTTTATTTTCATACTAAAACTTTAACCTGCCAACTTAATTATTCATATTCTAGAACATTGAAATAACAGAGATTGATGCACACAACCAACATATAATAACCGAACAAAAAGTATACACATTAATATAAAAGGTACGCTGCAGACTTTGAATTGCACAAGATACTGAAAATCAAAAATCGAAATAAACTAGAGATCTCTCAATTTAAATTATATTTTGTCGTTGTTGAGCTAATGCTCTTTGATTGACCAGACACAATTTGAATTTTTTTGTTGAAGAAGCAGTGTTCACTGCCACACAAATCACCAATAGATGAGAGGACACTCCTTGAAAACCATCGTTATTGGAAATGCAGAGCTTTACTGCCACACGATTCACCAACAGTTTAGTGATCACTCTTTTTTAAATATCGTTGTTGAGATCTGCAGATTTCACTGCCATTACGAACATGATCTATATTCAAATGCATTCTCTATTCAAACACCCAACACAACTTCTTTCTGCAGATGCCCAGAACATTGGATGTCAAAATAAAATTCAAAGGATGTTTTTGTTGGTCATTTCGGTCATCACTCAACACAACTTCTCTCTGCGGAGGAACAGAATAACGGATGAGAAAATCAAATTCAAAAGATGGTCTTGTAGATCATTTTGGACATCACTCAACACCACATATTTCTGCAGAAATCCAGAACATCGGATGTGAAAATAAAATTTTAAAACTGGTTTCGATGGTCATTTAGGACATCATTCAACACAATAATTTGTGCCGATCAGCGAGCCTGAGAGGAAGAGAACCGAAGGAAAAATCCAACGGATTCGACCCCCAAGGTGCGACCGTTAAGTTCCGTATTTTAAAGCAATATCCAGGACAAAGGAATTTCTCTCCCAGACAGGTGACGCCCGATAGTTCACTCATAAAAACTTCCGACGTTCAAAATGGCGAGCATATAGTTCCGTCAAATAAAGTAATTTATAATTTAATAAACATTGAAACATTAAAAGAAATTACATAAAAAGTTAAAGCAATTAATATTTAAATTGATTACTAGAAAATAAAAATGATAAATTAAGATATTCAATAAAACTGTCAAAATTACCTTTGATGATTTTAAAAGTTGCCAAAGATGCCACAAGATAGGAAAGAAACTCTGGTGGCGAAAATTTAAATTATTTAAAAGTACTGGTAAAGCCGAAAAATGATGTAGTTGCATTTTTTCAATCTAACACGCTGACGTACCCTCAAATAGACAGATTAATTGACATCGACACTTTGACAGATTTGTCTCAAAGCTTGATATACATCTACAATTTCGGTGACAAGACTATGAAAACAAATACATCCATGTTTCTCGTTGCTCTTTTCATTTCTCGTATATTTATTTATTTATTTAGTGTCCATGCCGGTTAGGCCTACCCGCAAGGGTGTAAGGCCCTGAGCGGCTGGCAAGGAAAGAAAAATTCAGAAAAGCCTCCAAACGACAGAACTATCAATACAAACTATAAAGATAAAATCCTTTCTCCGAAGTAAAAACCAACACCAAAAGCCGAACACAAACAATTAACAGATGAACAATCAGTCCTGGGTCAGTCGGTTGCAAATGCCATTACTGATTTTATAAGCCTGAATAAGTTTCGATTGGGCCTGGCCATTATATTTTAAATTTTAAACCAGCTTTTTCTGTGTTCATCAGATGGTTCTTTTAGTGAAATTCAGCAGGAAGAGGACACCTGAACACATAGTGGTCTGCATCCCCGACGAGGCCACAGGCACAAATTGGTGAGCCCAGTTTTTTGAACCTGTGTAGATAACACGGAGATGGTTCATGATTAGTTAAAAAGTAAATTCAAAATTTATGGTGATTAAAAATTTTTTGTCGACGCCGGCAACAAAACTTCTGATTCTTATTCTGGTTGACTTTATCTGTTCTGATTCAGATTGAGAGCCATTTCCAACATCATTTCTCGCATAAACGCGGACGAACAGACTGGATTTCCATTTATAGATTTCGTCCAAAACCTGACAGATGTCATCAATTTAGATCAATTAGATTTTAAACACCTCGTGCCAAATGTTATTTCACTAGATCTGTGCGTATCTGAGTCATCATGCTCTCGTACAGACTGACAGAACCGCAAACATGATTCCAGAAATGTATTTTTCGGACTCAGGGTGATCTGAAACGTTATGATTCATGAAAATCTTGAGATGACATTTTTTGAAGATTACGAAAGTTTCTCTTCCTATAGCTTCCTATATGATAATATCGAAATTTACAACTTCGCAAATGGTAGCCTTATGCTGAGCGCGCGGATGCTTCTCAACTATGTCAGAACTGTTTTACACCAAAAGTTTTTCTATTCGTGTAGAAGCAATATGGGCTTACGAAGGGCCTTTGAAATGTTAGAAAATATATTTTGCATAATTATATATTCATCTCCTTGTACGAAATAACTATTGGATGCAATTAAATTCAGCAGACTCAGTCGCAAACATCAAGTTGAAGATATCCTTTTTTTCTGGCAATTCTACAACAAATGGCGGATTTCTTGATACTTATGGGGACGATATTTCGGAAGTAGGTCCGTGCACGATTAAATATTGTTGATTGCAATTCTTAAATTTTCAATTGTAGTCTAGTTATTTTTGTTTACTTTTTGTCTTTCTCCAAACATTAACTTCAATTGAACAAAATCCAATCTCTATCATTTTACTTATCTTTCCCTATATTTTAATTCGATTAATTAAATAATGTATGATCAATTATATATACGACTTACATAATTTCTCAGATTCCATAACATAAATTATTGGCATTTTGTTTTTTTTGTGGTGAAAACGAGTTTAAAATATCATTACACATTCGTGTTTTTTAAGGAATAGCAATAAATTGACATTGGAGAAACTTTGTATAAGGTAAACTAAATCCATTTGTATGATGAAATTATTCATAATAAAGTAGACCAATATTTTTTTTTTACATTAGGAAAAAAGGCTGCAAATGCTTTCTGTTTCATGATTAATTTGCACACTAATTAAAACAACTCAGGTGAGGTGCGTGTCATATTTAGCAATTTCATTCCATTAATGTATTTCCACCAGGAAAAAGAAAAGTCTGTCCCTCTCATATGAAAATCATACTTTGCGTGATTTCAAGAGAGAAACAAAAGTGGAAAAATTTCCCAAACCTACATTTTTGATGCTTTAGCACGAATTACGCAATTAGAGTGAATGTTTTTCTATATGGAATAAGATATGAACCGAAATGAAATCTTTCTTTATCTTAAACAGAGATTAGATTGCTTTTTTCAACAGTTTTTATTTAACTTGCGGCAAATTCCAGGCTTGTTTCTTTTTCATTTTTTTAATTAAGTTAGAAATAAGAGTGATATAATTTTTTCTCTCAAAAATGATGTTTAAATTTAATATTTTATTAGAAGTTGCTGTACTTTTATGTAGATTCGAAAAAAGTTTCTTGCGAATATTTTATATTAAGACTACATTTTTGATTACTACATTTGTATAATAAAATAATAGACGAATGCTACGATTAATTACTAATTAATTTCCCCTAAATGTTCTTATCGCTGCGATGTGTAAAGAAAGTGCCATGTCTTAAAACATTTGTTTCTTTACAAGCGTACTGCTTCAAAAATTATTAATGATAAATTTTTAAAAACGTTCTTTGACAATTATCGATAGCAGAATCATTAAAAGTTTTCATTAAAAGTCTAGTGCTTGTAAGAAAAGTAATCAAAAAGGAAACTAGTTATAAAATATTAACAAGTTAAACATCAACATCCTTACAATCATAATAAGCTGACGGCATTCTGTAAGAATATTGAAAAAAGCTTGTGTATGTTTGTTAGAGCTCGTGATTAAAGTCTGTTTTCTCAGTGCTTCTACATTTGGCAAAAACTGTTTTTGCGAGTACTCATGTTTACCAGTGAGCACATTTCCAAATTAATTACTTTTTTTAAATTGCAGATATATATATTAAAATTCTGAATAAATTTGAAAAGTAAAATTGTAACATAACACAATAAAATTGTCATAAAAGGGCCATTATTAAAAAAGAAACATTCCTGAGTTTATCAAGATAAAACAGTAAGTCCTAAAGTATGTAAGATACTTTAAGTGATACATGCAAACCAAATTTTGTTATGTTTGATTATATTGTAATAGAAAAGTACAGTTTAATGCCACTAACAGCTGAGTATTTTAAATAATTGATATTGTTACAAACATGGAAAGTCGCTTCCCAGCAATGTAAGTCTTATGGTTGGGAAGAGAGTTTTACATGAGTAAGTACGACATGACGGGAAGCAGCCACGTCTGGAACCCTGACCTTGGCTACAAACTTGGCGACTTTGGCGACGAAATATAGTATCTCAAAGCTGGAATCTTCTCGATATCTCTATTAGCAGAGCAAATACGCTTGAATGTACTAGATGATTCCATATGACGTCACGGCCTGCCGGGGCAGACTATATAAGGAGAGCGCTTGGATGACGGTTGAATGTTGGTTGACTGATACCGCCTTGGAGCGCGAACGTCTTTGGACTTCTAGCCGCTGTGCGAGCTAGTAAGCTGTTAACAGTGTTTATCCACTGGAACGATTTTAGAGTTTCTTCTGCAGTGCGAGCTAGGAAGCTGGTGGTCTGAGCGCTATTGAAAGTGCTGCTATTGTCGTTATTTGCTGACTGTTTGTGTTGCTAAGTATCATAGTGCTGAACCGTTATTGTCTGTTTACGTTGCTAATCTGTGCAAGAACTATTGTTTCCTTTACCTGTGCTATGTATTTTCCTGCATATTTGTGATAAACCTTCATTCTCCATTATCCTGCGTGTTGGAATGTTTACGCCATACACCCAAAGAAAGACTTTTGTAACAATATAAAAACACATTCGAGTGCGTAAGACTTTAGCTGCGCATTCCACGTGTACCAAACATTTTTACATTTTACTCTCATAAACTTTTTTTAATGGGTGAAACATGATATATTTAAACAGATACTTTTCTGCAAACTTCCTCTTATTGAAAAAGTTCTCTTAATAATTGAAAAACGTTTGCTTCTGGGATGCATAATAGTATGTGCAACCTTTATTCGTATTTCTTGACTTCCTACATACGTTATTTACGTTAAAAAATAAATAAGTTTCGCTCCAACAACTGATGTTTCGTGTTGCCCTGTTTCCATCTGATATGAAATGTAGAAAGTTGTTGTGCGAACACAGTTTTCCATATTTCGGTAACTCTCTTTGAATAATTTCCTTGGAGAGTTGTATGAACTCGCTGTAGCGGAACTCCTCGCCTTCATTGACGAGTTTCCATCAAACACACGAGTCCATGCGACGGATGAACATAATGAGGATTCGTTTACTGGAAGCTGGTTTTAATCTTTTTAAAAGCTTTCCTAAAATTTCAGTTTGTTTATTAACGCTTGATCGGGAGTATCTAGGTTGGTAAGTTGCAGAATTTTAAGGTTTTATTTCATGTTTAAAACGTTCAAAAACAGTATCAGTGTTTTGAATAAATAATTTTAAATAAATATTCGTATTTAAGTGTTTATTTCTAGTTGAATTTAAAGTATAGTTTGAGTATAAGTACGCAAACATGTGTTCATTTTTAATAAAACTGAATGAACTTACTTGATGAATGTTCACAGTTTGTGAAAATCAGCTTTGGAAATTTTTTGATTTCTTTAGTTTGGAAATTTGAAGAAATGTAAAGTAATAGGAATAAAAAGAATAAGGTAAGTGAAAACTTGATTACGCTCTTACAGATATATTTTCAGATTATGACATTAGTATTTATATATTATTATATATCATTTTTTAATTGTTTTCATTCAAAAATGCTTTTTGCCATGTTTACACCACTTTAAATCAAATTATTGAAAATATGCATTTTATCATTTCAAATTTTCTGAAAGTCAATATCATTAATTTCTTAAGACCGCTAATCTCATTAAAACATTCGAAAAATGATTTTCGCTATGCAGCATAATAAAAGATGAGCTGATTTCATTAAGAAAGTCTATAAACTAAGTCTAAAGTATAAAGAAATTCTTTTGATTTTTCAAAATAAAATTTTAAACATTAATTTTGATAAAGATATGGCGCTATCTAAAAATATTATTAACCATTACCTATATAAAAAAATTCTCTATTCATTTATGCGACAAGGGTGTTTTTATGTACTTGCAGCGTAATTTTTTTATTAACTTCTCTGAAACAGGAGTAAAAGGAAATTATTTATTTTATAATCATTTTCGTGCTAATAAATTAAGTTTTCTTGGTTAATTATTTTGGTTTTCGAATCTTCGAAGCACAGTTTATGATACCGAATCAGAAAAAATCTTATGAATATATAACACATTTTTTGAATAGTTATTAATTTTTATAAATCTTTAAGCAGAAGTTATAAAGATTAAAATTCGAAAAATCATTTGGATTTCATTGAAAGGTTTTTATGGAAGTCAAAGAAAAAGAAGAAGATCACACACATACTTGAAAGATTACTTAGTAAAGAAATTTGCATGATTAAAGGTTTTAATAATTAAAAATTTTACCAGTCATTTTTACTGAATCATACTATCTGATTTCAATTTAAGAGTAATTATTAATAACCAGTATAATTTTCAAAAAAAAAACAGATTTTTTTTATTTTTAGATTTTTTTTCACTTACTGTAAGCCTTTGGGATGAAAGACAAATAATATTAGATATAAATTTTCAGCGAAATACTTTTCATATGAACAAATTTTCATAATTTTTTATATGAATCTTATTGTTACAAATTAAATATGTTCATTTGATTGGTTTCTCTTCACTAAATATTTATAAAAATATTTTTCTGAAATCGAACTATGAAATTATTGCTTGAAATTTGGTACGAGAGATTTAATACTAGAGACAAAAACAAATATATATTTTTCATGTAGGGCATTGCAAACGTATTATAGTATTTAAAAATGTGTGTTTAAAACAATAATCAAAATTAGTAACACTGCGTTTTAATTTTGTTTCTTCAACATTTAGAAAAACAATTGTGTAAACAGGGAATGTCATATGACATTTTGGATAACGAGATAACGATTTCTGATGTTTATCTACATGTAATTGCGATTTTACTTTCTGTTAAGTTTTCATAACTTAGTCTTTGTAACCAAGGGTGGATCTAGGAATCCGTTAAGTGTGTGGGGGGGGGGGCTACTGTGGAAAAAAAATCCGTGATTTTAAATCTTAAGAATTACTTAATTCAAATAATTATTAATTTCAAATTGAGTAATTAAGTTGTAATTGGTATAATTTTAATTATTTAAATTTAATTTACCAAATATATACAGCGGCGGATCTAGGAATCCATGAAGGATAGTGTGGAAAAACTGTATTTCATATTATTGACTTTAAAAAAATGCTTTATAGTCGACTAAAATTATTTCGCTTTAATTTTTTTATTCAAAAAGATTTATCCTCTCCACAAGATTGTTAATTAGTCGTGAACAATCACCTTGTCTTTTTCTTGCAAAATATGTGAACCTGATCACACTTTCCAATATTGCTCGCCATATTTTGAATTCTGATTTTAATTGAAACTCCAAACTTCTAAAACGCCTATCGTACTTCAAAGGTGCATGAATATCATTGTTCTTTTGATTGCATTCTTCGATTTTATAAGACCTTCTAGAGGTAAAATTCCCGTAAAAATCTGGGTTAAACATTTACGCAGTACTGAAATCAAATGATAAAATATAGGTATAAATATCACTCGTCTTACAGAATGCATGTCAAAAGCTTAAACACGACAATAATCTTCAGATACAATTTTAAATATTCACTTTCCCACCTCAAGACTGGCACCCGGTCTTACACCACTGGTTGAGACATGCTGGATGCGTAACGTTTTCCTGTGAAGGATGGGCATTTTCATTGCATTCGTAACTTGTGAAGATGATCAGTTCTGTTTTAATCGAGCGTCACCTTTAATAACCTATTTCATCCGATTTTCGTACTTTGCGGTGTCAAGCTTAACATATAAATTTGAAATTTTTTTATAGTCTGTTAATAACTAAATCAGCTTTTGTTAATTGAAAATAAAGAAAATCATATTTAAAAAAATCCTCGTCTTATTTATTTCAATCGTGTTTCTAATTAAAATAATGTTTTTTCATGCAACTGATTCCCATAAAATTGTTTGATTTTACCGCCTGCCGACTAATCGCATTGATTATGAAATCTGTTATTTCATGTCGACGGTTGAAAATAGAGAGATATTGAAAATAGCTATATGAGCTATTTGATCATCGATACAAAAATTAACTATTTTTGTATCTATGTCAAAATGTCAATTTTGACTATGCGTGTTCATGTAATGCCAATAATCACTATTTTCTCTGAGCAGCAAACATAGTTTTATCGATATCGTAATCAGCAAGATTTTTATTTGGAGATATTTTAACTAAATGTTAGTAATATATTTATTAAGAATGCAGACTTTGGAAACTAAATTTCGCGTTGTTTACATACCGTTGAAATCATGTATTTGCAAATATCGTTGAAGCTCAAAATAAAATATCATATTCAATTTTTTTTTAAAAAATTTGCCGACAGATCCGACCAAATGCCTCCTTCGTCACATACCTGTATTAATGCGATGTACGACAGCTAGATTTTGAGCCCCTCCCCCCCAAGAGTCCCGAGTCACGAGACAACCTCCTCTAGCTTCTTTGTGGAATCCGGCACTGTTTACGAGCATGATATCCGTACTTCCTTTATTGCGGACTACTAAGGGTCATTCAGTCAATTGCTCTTTCAACTACTACTTCCCCAGGATTATCTTTCTTGACAACCCGTTTTCAATAGGGTTTGTTTTCACTCCTTTCGAAGTCTAGACGACTCCCTTGTCTTCCCGTTATATTGAACAAACGATAACTGTCCTTAAAAGTTTCTGATCGTGAGAACAGAGATGTAGAATCCATGAGAAAATTGTATCCTCTTGAAGCAAGAGACAGAAGATTTAAAAGTAAACAATAGTTACAAGAATTCTTTCCATTTTTTTTGCCGAAAACAAATCAGATGACAATTAAAAGAGGAGCGACAAAGTCGAATGCCGACATAGAGGCTCTAGAAAAGAAGGATCAGAGTGAGAGTCGGGCAGTCTTTACCTATTCTGCAGATTGTCTAAAGAATGAAGCTACAAGATTGTTTATATATTTGGAAATTTTTTCATAGTGTGTTCTTAAAATTCTATCGAACAACCTGTGTGGAGTAAATAGATATCTAGGTAGGAAACTAGGTCGATAGATTAGATTAAAAAAGTGATTTTCAAGACAAATTGTATATGATGATATAGCTTTTAAAGGGTGCATAATTGGATTAATTTGTTTTTTTTCCTGGATAAATTCAGTCTTTTCTTAAATTTAAATGCTTTTATGATGTCTACTAATTACTAAATGGATTCTTAAGAATATTCCAATTTTGATTCTTCGTATGCAAAGATTTCTTCTGAAAGTGACGAATATGTAT
Organism: Araneus ventricosus; assembly: GCA_013235015.1. NCBI lineage: Eukaryota > Metazoa > Arthropoda > Arachnida > Araneae > Araneidae > Araneus > Araneus ventricosus. Next base: position 76,572 of record BGPR01001821.1, on the reverse strand, counting down.
CATTAGATGATGCAAGGGAATGGTGCCGTCTGGATGAAGAAGATCTTGGATCTCCCCCCCCCCCCCCCATACATTTCCATTGACAGGAAATTCTGGAATAAAGGTTCAGGTCCACAATTCTTCATCTTTAGAATTCTGCCGAATTTTTTTGATGATATCGTTAGTTACATTGCGAGTGAAACGAATCTTTTTGCAGATAACTTCATTGAAAATAATGAATTAACACCCAGTTCAAGGTCGCAAAATTGGAAGGACACTGATACCAGTGAAATACGAGTGTTTCTTGCTGTATTGATAACCCAAGGCATCATCCAGATACCAATTCAAAAGTGGTATTGGTCCCAAACTCCGTTGATTTGCACGCCTTTTCTGGGTCAAATAATGTCCGAAAGAAGGTTTGATTTGTTGATGAAGTTCTTGCATTTCACGAATAACGCAACAATAGACAAAAAAAAATAATCATCCTAAACCTGCACAGAAACAGAAAATTCAAATCTTCATATATTCCTGAATTTGAAATGTCTGTGGATAAGTCATTGCTGTTGTATAAGGGCCGGTTGGCCTTTAACAAATACATACCAAAGAAAAGGTCAAAATTTCGGGTAAAATTTACCAGTTGTGTGAATCCTGTAGTGGATATATTTGGAACAGTTTAATCTACACGGGTAAAGATATACCTCTATGGCAAGAAGCCAGCAAATATTCGTCAACAACTAACATAATTGTGACGCTGATTGAAAATATTCTTGGTCAAGGCTATTATATAACCTTAAGGTCCAATCAGACTACTTTACCTTTGCCCATTTTCCGCAGCGGTTTCGACGTCTCTGGTTCTCCCCTGATGTATTGTTGAGGGTAGGGGGTGGACGGCCCTTCTTTACGACCTGACAACCCCAAAAAAGGGATTACTGTTGCAATGTTTAATTGCCTTTTAGGCGATGCAAATAGTTTTTTTTGCGTTTGTATTTTCGATGTTCTTTCATTTCCTCTTTTGACTTAGTACTCAGTGGCGGAATTTACCAATATGTGGCCCGAGGCGCAAAACTATTTTGAAGCCTCCTCCGAAAAAACTCTATTGGTGATACAAATGTATAACGCAAATTGACGTAAAACGTCTATTAATTTTTGTCTTTTTAGATATTCATACTTTTTTGCCTTTTTAGATATTCAATAACGTAAAATAACTTAGTTATGCTCTTAATTTTAGGGCTATGTTTATCTTCGTTATATAATTTGAATTTAGTTCTTGTATTGTTGTTTATATGATTTCTAACATTTATTTCCCTCATTTTTACAAGAATATACTTTACTCTTGGCAAAGTATATATGCTATGTCATTTTTCATAACATTATATGTAGTGTTCACATAATTTCCAAGTATTGATACGGGTCGTTTAAGTGCTAAGCAAATAAAACATGAAAATGTGGGTAGGTAATGGTTTATTTTACTCTGATGGAAAAAAACAATAAAGCTCAAGAAATCTAATAAAATGAACACGTAGAATAATAAAAAAGATACGAGGCAATCCTTTTTAGCCCAGTAATATTTTAAAGTTGATTTTAATTTCTTAATTATATCATTTTCTTCCTTCACATATTTATAAAATTGAGAGCAAATCATTTTTAAATTACAATGGCAAATCAAAATTGCTTCAGTTGTCTCCGCTGACAACTAGTTTCTTTCGACCGACCATTGAGTTGACATTAGGGAAAATATTCTCTCCACATTTGCATTGTGAACTGGAATGGCAAATAAGTATTCGCATAGCTTTATTAGATACTAGCAATACGCGCACGGCATTGTCCGTGCTATCTTGACTTCAACAAAATGAAAAAAATAAATAAATAAATAACTGCCCACAAATGACATGAAAAAGATTTGAAAACAAAATAAAAAAAAAGATACGCATTATTTGAATTTAAGAAAATAGAACCGAGTACGTTAATCCAAAACAATATTAATAAATGCGACAAGCCAGCATGCGAAATATGCGAGACTAAGAAACATTTTAAGACTATGCTGAAATAATTATCGAGTTCATTCAGTTAATGTATCTTCTCCGAGAACACGATAGTATATGACGTCACCTGCCACGACGAAGGTCGCGAACCAGCCAATGGGATTGTAACAATGCATGATGGGAAAGTTAACTCGTTCCGGAGAATGTCTCGCTGAGAAAGCTGGCTTGCAAAAGAACTGTTTGAACTGATCAAGGAACAATTAATTTAAAGGAAACAGAGAAGACTATTTTAACGGTTCTTGTTTTAAATCCGACAGTAACTTTCGAGTTATAAGCTGGAAGAAAGGAAGATTGTAGAGTTGTTAGAACGTCAGATGCGATAATTTGAAAAAATCCCTATTAAAAATTACATAAAAGTGACATTTATTTAAAAAATTCTCAAAATTCAGTAAGTTGTGTTAGAAATTCAAAACAAATTTCATTTAAACGAAAATTGTTTGCTCTATCCGATGGTGCATTGATTGTTTTTCAACAATCATTAGAAAAGATACTACAGCCGTAAACGTGCCAAAAATGACCCAAAACAACACAAAAAATTAAATAAAATATTTTCTGGATTAAATTTTAAAATTCTGGCTTCTAGGTGCATTGAGTCACATTTATGACTACCTGTGTGCCTAATTTCATGGCTGTAAGTGCGATAGATTCGTCTAGACATCGCACACACACACACATACACACACGCAAACATTGACTTTTATAAGTATAGATGACTTCTCATCAATATACTTTGTATTCTGCAAAAAACGTCAGCCATTTCCATTGCATATTCAATTTCCTAATTGCTTCGCAGTTTTGGTTGGTATTATTTTTCTCTAAATAATCTTTTAGATATACAAATTGGTTGAATAGAATCACAGTGTTGCCAATATCAATGTTTCTTATCTATAAATATGCGATAGTACGTTCTGTTTCTTCCCGGCAGAATTTAGGGAGAAAACGGGACAAATAGCACTATGTGAGTGAGAAGTGAAATACGCTGGCTGTCCCGTATATACGGAACGTATGGCAACCTTAATTACATGTAGATATAAAATAGATAAAGAAATTAAAATACCTTTGAATCCCTTTATCTTTTTTCATTTTACTCCAAACAGAGATGTTTTTCGTTTCATAATATAAAATATTTAAGTAGCATTGATTTGTTTCGCGGCTTTTGCGTCTATATTAATGTGTTGGACATAATAATGTCCAAACGTTCAAATTTTATATTAAATATGAACATGATTTCAAAATTGTTTTTAATACATATTTTTTTCTTTTCTTGCGTTTAATAAAGGAAACGTATTCAGTTAAAAAGGAGAAATGAGCTCATAAATCACCAACTTATATTTATGAACTATAATAAATTTTACCAATAGAACATGAGAAACATTTTATATTTCTTCTAAATTTCGAGCTGAAATTAACAGGTCAACTCTTTGATCCTATAGGGCAGGATGGTATAATCTAATAACAATTCAGGCAAAAAAAGAGGGAAATAGTAAAATTACCCCCGAATTTTTTTAAACAGAACTTTGAGATGAATTAAGGTAATTTTTTTAAAAAAAATATGTTATCTAGTTTAAGTTCTGGAAAGTAAATCATTAAAATCGTTTTCATCGTTCCTTTTCTCTAAAAAGTTAGCTTGTTAAAAAATGAAAATGTGAATAGTAAAATAAAGCAATAACTTTCAAATATAATATAACTAATCAATAGTATAGTAGGTGGGTGATAGTATAATGTGAATACTTTTGAGTTTGCACATTTTTTAAATATCTCCCGAAAGGCCTAAAGGATTTTGCTACAACTTCGACCATCTAAAGAAGAGTCTTCAACTCACAGTTTACAGGGAAGATTCGTTCACGAAGGCATTTAGGGGACTGACTAGAAATCGATGAAGAAAATAATTTAGGACTCACCCCATTTTAAAGCTGAGAATGAGTTGAAACTTTCACGAATGGTTTTGCTTGATATGCGCAACATTTACATGCATTTTTGAAAAAAAAAAAGAAAATAAAAGCACGAATATTCAGAAAGCTTTGAAGGTTTTCTTAAAAAATCCCAAATTTTCCCGCACCTTTTTTGCTTATAGCATACAGAGGTTTGATCCAAATTATACGAAACTTACAGAATTTATGACAATTTGTTAGTGAAGTATTGTAACAAAATATGAAGTAAATACTTGGAATGTTAGAGGAAATATGAGTATTTGTAGTAAATAATTTTTTAATGCGCATGTGAGAAACGTAGCCTAATCTTTCTTTCATAACTTCAAAACCAGATATATAGGGCAGCTTATATAAAAATTCCAGTTGCTTACCTTTAAGACTCATTGCAGTGATGTGAATTTTAGTTGCATTTTATGAGAAGCCAAATGATGAGGGTTTTTCTACAAATGATTTTTTTTGTAAAATTTGGATCTTCGAATAGTCATCGACGAACTGCAATCTAAGTAATGTATTTTATAAGTATACATGGATATTCAGGCTATTAAACTTTCATAAAATTTAATATTACTCTTAGGATCAATTTAATCTCTATACAAGCTATTTTGAAGTTACAAATATTAAGACAAACTGAAATAACAAAATATTGAAATGTGCATCACATACAAGAGAGTTGGTGTTAGTATCTCGCAAATGAAGAAAATGCAAAATCTTAATTTAGTAAGTAATTTTTTTTAAAGTAGTAAAAAAAATGACAATTTTTTTTAGCAATCTAAATACTGTAAAACAAAGTTTGCCAGGACTGTTAAGTCAGGCAGCTAACTGCGAAACAAACTGGACCACATTGAATCTGCAAGCGAATTTTAAAACATAAAAAAAAATCCTAAGATTGACGTCCTGAAACTTAAGCGATACTTGATTTTAATTTAAATTCAATTCGAGTACTCGGTTCATAAAATTAAATGAAAGTACTAAATTAAATTACCTTGATAATAATGCAAGAAAAAAAGTATTACGATGCGTGTGACCCCAAAAGTTGAGGGCCCCTAAGCAGTTAGTTACCTATACTTTGCTCTGCGCAGTTGAACACCTGTAAAATCAATTCACAGACCATCGCATCTTGGATACAATGGACGTATAATCAAATGAATGTCGTCTTCTACATATCTCGTATTCTATAGAGAACTTTCTTGTGTGACTAACAGGTTAATTTATCAATAATGATACAATAGGATTTAATTCCCCAAACGTTTCGTTGGGCTGTTTGCATTCACTTAATAATTTTTTTTAAGCAAAGAGGGAGAAACTTTTCAGTGAGGAGAGAATTATACTATAAACAAGGCTGCAATGTCGTAAATTCGCCGCCGGCTTAGCGCTGTGATGTTCCTCGCATAGATTTTGAGGCCCCCCTAGAGTCTCGAGGCAGGCGGCGGCCTCCTCTAACACCTGTGCGGAAATCCGCCACTGTTGTTACTTGTCATTTGTTGCATTTGTCTTCCGTGGGTACCAATACTTTGGTGTAGGCTAATAATAATGTTCATATGTGAATACAGTAAATAATTGTATTAGGAGTGTTAAATATATGCTAGAAGAGTTGTGCCTGTCTAAGACGGACTTTTAGCTTGCCAACAATATCTCAGATTCGATTGTCACAGATTTACTAACTAAAGTTGTTGAAGAAATCTCATGTAGATTACTAGAGTGCTTAAGAAATAAAAAAAAAGCATGAAAAACACAGCTGATGAATCAACTGATACTAACTTTCTTTTTGTTAGTAACTTTATTTCTAGCAATTACTTTCGTTTTGTCAGAGTAAAAATAACGCGAAATCCACTAAGAGAAAAAAATTCATTACCAAATACCAAATATAAAATGATGAATTCAGGTCTTTAAGTAAATGGGGCCTTTTCATTGTAAGAACGGTCAAATCAGAACTAATCACTAAATCTTTATAACACTTAAGATAAGATCTTTCCTCTTAAATATTCAATTCAAAAATTAAGCACTTAAAAGTAAGAAAATATCGGATGCACCATTGAAATAGAGAGACCTCAAAACACTTTCTCTTTCAAAGATAAGGGAAATTCACTTCCGCTATCAAAAAACCGCAATGACAGTTTGCACTCTCCGAATTCTAATAAATCCCTTCTGGGGGCGACGCAGAAAGCGCTGCGGGTGTGAAATCACTCACATTGTGTCTGGTCTGATTCTCTTTTGGCACGTAGCCAAGCCCACATTCCTGAGCGTTAGAGGCCTTTCCACGGCCTTTATATTATAGATGAAATAAAAATAACTTATGGAAATGAATTTTCTTTTGTTGAATTTTCAAATCAGCATCAGGTATATATAGCTTCAAAAATATTTTTCTTTACCAATCTTCTTTATTTTGTTACATGTTTTTTCACTTGACTGCTTATCACTGTAGTACAAGTTGATCAGTTGGATAAAATATTGAGAATAGTGACGTATCTACATAAAATTATAAAGTGTAACATTCTGTATTTTTGAGTAAAAATATTAATTCTCCCAAATTTTTTATTATATATCATATGCGTGCCTAGTTATCGGAAGTAGTCAATGTTACCAATTGGAACATCTTAAAAATAATATATAAAAGTTTTTCTTCATATCTTACATGATTGTTAGCTTTAAAGTTTAAAAATAGAAGATAAAATATGCTAAAAGTAATTACACCTGGATCTGAATTCTTTCTGTAATGGGTTAAATGGATCTTTAAATTACTAAAAAATGAGCATGCTTGGTTAAAAATGAAGACAGTTAAGTTGAAATTCAAGAACTGAATTCTTTCCTTTGAATAAAATGCACTCATTTTTTATTGAAATATACTCATATAAATAAGTACTCGGTAAATATAATTTTTTAATAGTTCATTTTTATATCATTCTTAAGCGATTAGGTGTCTTATGCGACACATTTTATAGAATAATTCCTTCGAAGATCCGTTTCTACATGCAAATGCGTTCAAACAATATGTGATTGACTTTCAGCATTTTTTAGTAAACTTTATTTCGTGAAAAAACAAATTGAAAGAAAAATGGTTTAAAAATTTCATTATAAAAATATTGAAATAAAATTAGCTTGTATTAAACTAGTTTTTTTAAACAGCAATAACCTAACAAAAATAAGTCAGACGGTTACAGTTTTATAAATATTTATCATTACCATAGTTTGAAATAGCTCTAAATAAGTTTAGCAATAATTTAGAATTTTTTCTCAAAATTAAGAATTTTTGAAATTTTTATTTATTACAATTTTTCCACTCAGTGCATTGACAAAACCATTCTTAATTCTATTTGCCTCTGTGAGAAATTAAAACAAATGAACAGCGCAAACTTTATCAAGACAGAAACACATTGAATATTATCTCATATTTCATTTTTCTGAAGAAGTTAGAAGTTGTCTTTTTAGTGTATCCACCGGATCCCCACATGTTTCTTCGTAACAGCCATTAATGAAAAGTATGTAGAATATGTCATCAAAAAATTGTTGTGATGCCTAGAATCGAGCCTCCGACATGTAGATATGCGTTCCTGCTCCGTGTTCCTAGCTCATTTTTGCGCTTTTGTAAATTTTAAGATGCATTTTGAAAATATATTTCCATAAACAAAGTTTTCTAAATTTTTATAATCTGATGTTCTTGAATTTTTTTTTGCATTATATAGAAAAATGATAATTTTAGTGAGCAAACGTTCATGATGCTGTCAATAGATGCTGTCATTATAGTATTTTTCGTCCCTGAATTACCAGAAATTTAAAACAAATTATTCAAAAAACGCAATGCAGAAATATGAATATTTTGTAATAGGTTTTATGATATATATAATATTCTTAAATTGTTCAATTTGGATAAAAAATGTCCTTGTGTGGCATAGAAAGACAGGCCAATGTATTTCGACGAGAACATAAAAAATTAGCACGAAAGCAGAAGAGAGTTACAGATCGCAAGATACTTACTGTACTTTATTTCTTATCCTTACAATTTTATGTAATCAAATATTCTTAGTTATCCAAATGAAAGTCATTGTTCCGCCGAAATTGCCTTGCACTTCTTTCTTCCTTAATGAACTTCGAACTTTCTTTCAAAGAATTCTTCAAACGCAGATTACTCCATAAAAAGAAGTTTCCTCCCATTCATTTCTCATTCGAAAAATATGTTATCGCGCAATGTATATTCATGAGTATTTATAGCCTACAACCTTTCCCTGTGCTATTACAATGTAGTTAAGATCAGATGCCTGAAATGAGGCCCCTTTATTTCGAAATAAATAACTTTGGAGAAACTTGAGTCACGAGTTGGAAAATTAGAAAGCCATAAACTTCCTACTTTAATGAGTTCCCTATCGTTAAAAGATTCTTAATAGCGAACAGAATGGTTGTAAACTTTCGTGATGCGTGTGCAAAGAATTTTCGAACAATGCATGACTGCGACAGCTGTTACGTGGTTATTGGAAGGGGGTTATGCAAAAGACAAATACTCAGAGATGATAGAAGAGTCAAAAGCGACCGAAAAGTTCTCCGAGACACTTTTTTTCTACAGTCTCTAAACTTTTAACAGGCTTGTCAACCTGACGAAGTCTTCGAGTAGAAATAGTATTTTGAGAGCAAACGATTCTTCGGAACACGTTAAACATGATAATTTGTATTATCTGCCATCTCGATTTTTGCTTCTTGTGTTTAAATTTTCAGTGATTCTAGTTTTTTCTGATGCTGCGAGATTGTTCATCAAAGGAGAAATGCATTTTTTGTCTTACATCCTTTTGTTAGTGAAATTTGAAAGAGGTCGGAATGAGATAGTTAAAATATTTCTATGTAATGAACAAAATTAACCAAAATTGATATTTCTTTGTCTAGAATAAAAAATAAACTTTAGTTTTAAAACGGAAAATCTTTTCTTATACATTTTTTTATTCACTAATTGCATATGCATACATTATTATTATTATTACCATTTCTGAAATAAATATCTTATTATATGAAATTATTCTTAGGCTACGTTTAGCCTTTGTTATAAATTTTCGGATGTCGAAGAGGTATGTTACATAAACTATTGTCGGAATGAACTATATATTTGCATTACTTTTACATTTATTATTACAGGTGCATGAAGCATTATAATACATATTATCTACAATTATTTTACTCTCGGTTGAAGTTGTTGGATTTAATGATTTTTTAACGCATTCTTAATTATTACTTGATTGTTGTTAGTATTTCACATAGGATGTTACCATTAATTATTTTCATGCCTTCATCTCGCTGTCTAAATTTCATTGCCGTAAACTACATCTCCAAATACAGATTTCATGTGCACCAGGCCAGATGAACGAAGTATCCAAATTGAAATCGGATTTCCGATTTGGAATCTTCATGTCCCAAAGCATGTTTTTTGAAGTTAGTCTATTGCGGCAACCGATTAAGACGATACCAAACATTCTTACTGAATCTGTCATTTTGTCTAGTTTTTTCAGAAAAAATATGATAATAAAATAAATTCTTAATGACGAAATAAAGGCAGGAAGCAATACAGATCAGCAGCTATGTATTTTATGAAATTTTCGCAAAAATGCAAATTGCATTTTTTAAAAATGAAATTTGTTAAAGATGAACTTTTCTCTCAGAATAACAAAAGTGGTTGTTATCCATAGTCTAGCATATCTAACTATGTCCATGAGTCATGGGTTCAGAATAAAGGGGAAACGTGACATCTTCTTTTAGGCAAAGCGAACTCGGAGCACTTTACTTGAGTTAGAAGTATGACTTAGTTACTAAATCATAACAGTTAGGTTTATCTCTTAAAAGACCTTAAAGAGGAACTGGTCCACATTTGCGTTTCTTTCGGATTAAAATTAGGAAAAGAGCCAACTGCAATCTCGATCAAAGGACTAGTCCGTTCCCTAATTACGTCGATTTGCCAGTTATGCCTTAACCACTAATCAACTAGTGGGTAGAGAAAGCAGTGAGAGGTCCCAATAGTTTCTAATATACAATTAACGTAATTCAATGGATATTAAGATGTAAATCCTAATTTTTTTAAATAATGATTTTTTGCCAAAATTATACTTAAACAACATTTAAAAGATTCTAGAATTCAAGCTTATTGGAGAAAATATATTTATTAGAATAATGTTGGAATTCCAATTTGTTTTGTGCGAAGTTGCTACATGAATAATCCAGAAAATTTGTTACTTATTCTCAGAATATTTAGTGTAAACTCGTGGAGTAAAGTTGTTTGACAGGCTATATATTGAAAAATATATTGAGCAAAGTTATTCCTTTTGCATTTATATACATGGACAGATACCAAAATTGACTCTCTCAGTTACTGAAATTGTAAAAATAAACGTATAATGACTTGGATGATGTTTCTCACTTAGTACATTTTTTTAGACAAATTTCCTGGAATACCCAAATTATTCATCTTTAATTAAATAAATCCTAACTTCATTGATTGATAGATATGAAACGTGGTTGAAATACTAAGGGGTTTTCCTATAAAGGAGTGGGATGAGATTTTCGTTAAACAGAAATAAATGCATAACAATTTTTATTCACACACAGTGGACGGAATTTTGTATTAATTTTGATTGGATTAATTTAATAACCAACAAAAGAAGACTCTGCATCCACTCTGTTAAATATGATTTGGAAACTAAATACTTTTCATGTTTTTTCATTCTCAATTAAAGTTTTAATTCTTTAAAGTTTTCAATCAGGGGAAAATTAATTATTCACGCAGAGAAACACAACACTTCATTAATAAACACTTTGAGCATTAAAGCAGCAAAATAAGATAGTACACTTATTGTTGACTTTTTAACCGAAAACAATTAAAATGTAATTAATAAACATAATTTTTCAGCAACGAGGGATTTTAATAGTTATCAGCACTATGAAAGGGGAATTGCGTTAACTTGTCAATTCTTCAAAACTGGGAATTTTTTTCCCCGCCATTGTAATTTATGATATCCTCCCCGAGGAACGTTCAATTTTTATGTTTTCCGAAGCAAACGAGTTTTGAAATTATAATTAAACCCAAAATTTAATGCCTCTTTAAGAGCGTTTCCGTTAATTAAAACTCTACTGCAATTTTTCGGCCGGAGCAAAAATGAAAAACTGCGGAAGTAAGAGCTTTTCCGGAAAAGAAGAAAAGACACAAAAAAAAATCGTATATCGATTTAGTAAGGAGAACTCGCCTGTGTAGATTAATGTTTTATTAAGAATCAGCATAATCTACTTTCTAATGCAAATTTTCGAACTACCATATCATAACGCTTATCGAACAGAACATCGTTTAATGAAGTCTACAGAGGAGAGTTTTCGCTTTTTTCTCGAAATAAAGAAATATTTAAAAGGCTACTTAATGGGATTGAATTTGTATTTGATGGTAATTAATGAAGTTCGTCTTGTTTAGACTAAGATGTAATTAGTTTTCTTTATTTTGATGGAAATGTCTTTGTAGGTCTTTTGTTCAAACAAAGGAGAATTTTCCGAATAGCGAAAACATGTTGCGAGATTTTTTGGACTTAAATCATTTTACCATGGTTATTAATTTGTTTTATAAAAAAATATGTTAAATGTTCGCTACTTAAGAATTGATGACAATATGTTTTAAGATCTGGAGTAAAATTTCAGCGATACAATAATAAAGCTTAGTTGTAAGTTTTTTATAGCTTCGCTTGCAGTTTAATTCCAGTTGCTGCGCTGACATTTATAAAGACGGTGTTTATGAATTTTGGGGTTAGTTTCCAAATATAGATTAAACCATCCTTTTTTAATGTACTTAAATCAATAAAGAACAGATTATGTTAATTAATGCTTTAAATTTTTTGAGAAAAAATGGAATAATTATTTAATTTGAAGATATATGAAATCCATATTCAATAATATAATAACATAATATCCTTATTTAAATTTAATTTTTGTAAGCTCTTAAAATATTTTATTATAAAACACACTAGTTCTTAAGAATTAATGATCAATCAGAAAAATTGCCATCGTGAAATTTCTATTCTTCGTAATATGAAGAAATTTAGCAAAAGCATTAATCAGACAGTGTTTCGAAAATTAGACACACAGGGGAACAGTGAGTTCATTTTCGTTCTTGATAATACAAAAATGAGAACATACCAAAAAACATTGAATTTGAGTTCAATGCGTGATCAGATTCAGTATGGAGTGTGATCACCTCTAACAGCTATACTGGCAGGACAGCGGAGTACCATTATGAAAATGAAATTTTTCTAACTCAGTTGTCAGCAAAGTCTGTTGCTACGTCAAGGCAGATCGAACACCCTGGAGGGTTAAAGGGGACAAGATAAATGAAGAAATACGTCTCCGTAAAGCGTCCCAAACATACTCAATCAGGGTGAATTCCGGAGGGCGTATTGGCCAGCCAATATGCCTCACGAAGGCATATTCCCAAAAACAGAGCTCTGTGTGGTCTAGTATTATTGTTTTGCAGGATGTTGACCCCCACCGTATTTGCGGTGCAATTGGATTAAATATGTCAAATCGATATAATCAAGCATTATTATGACGCTTGAGACGATGGTCATTGCGGCCATCCAAAGCGACTCTTATCCGCATACATAACTAAACTCACGAAATCTGGAGAGATAACGCAATTGATGACAATAATTTATAAGGTTGTTGATTTAAAAGGAATGTAATTTTGAAAAATAATCCCGGATTCTTCAGGGAATCGATAATTTTACAAAAATTATTCAATTTATTTTAATATTATTCTATTCCGTAAAAATGTGTCTGTGAAAAATTTTCTCCAGTGCTGATATAAATCGATTCTTACTCCGTTTAGTTTTCTTTTAAAACCTGAAGGATGTCATTCCTTGAAAAAAATGCTTTATTATATTAACCTTGACAGTAGGGATTTCTCGTTAACTTTTCCTTTATAACTTTTACAACTTATTATTCAGTTCTGGATTTGCCTTATAATAATCAGCAATGAAAATAGAAAAAGAAATGAATGGAATGAAAATGTGTTTCTTTGCTTTAGAAAAAAGTAGTTTGAATATATTAAATTTATTTAAAACATTCATTTCAGAAGATTTACGCTTCTTGCACATAAATAACTCAAAGGAAAAGAAGGGTTGAGTTAATTAAACAATTTTTTGAATTCGTTTTGATATCTCTCATATAGAGTTTAACGAAAACTATCATGGGTGTAAAAATTCTATACATTATGACTTCCTTAAGTTTAATGAGTGTTATCACTTCTAAACGAAAAATATTTATCTTGGTACTTTAAAGGTATGACTCTAACATACCTTTAACATAAGTGTAAATAAAAAGTTATTTAAACATTTTTTGGAAAAGAACAAATTGTTTATGTCTTGGAAAATATAAAAATAAAAAATGTCGCCGTTCTCTGGAAAGATAAAACTTAATCCCTTAACAATCCAGTCTCTGTGCTAATTGCTAAGGACGTATATATACCACTGTAAATTGTTGCTAACCGTATTTGAAAGATATTATTTTAATTTTATTTTCACTGCATTTTGAAGAATCAGGTGACATTGGGAAACATAGCGCGTAGTATTTAGTCAGCAGTTAAGGGGTTAACAAAAGAATTAATAAACCAATTTGCACTGTCTTAGCAATAAATGATTTTACTTGCATAAAACGAATGTGTAAAAATAAATTATTAGTTATTTACATAAACATACATAATCAAAGAACTTACTGTTACAAAAATCTTTCTGTGGGTGTATGGTGTAAAAAGTCCAACACGCAGGATAATGGAGAATGAAGGTTTATTCACAGATATGCAGATAAACACGTAGCACAGGTAACAGGAAACAATACATATTGCACAGATTAGCAACGTAAACAGACAACAATTCACAGGTAATGACAGTTCAGCACTTTGAGATTTAGCAACACAAACAGCCAGCAAATCACTAATAACGACAATAACAGCATTTTTAATAGCTGTCAGTTCACTGAAGATGAAACTCCAAAGTCGTTCCAGTCGATCAAGTCTCTCCTCTCTGATCCAAGCGCGGCCCTTATATACTCTCCCAGACAGGCAGTGACGTCACATGGAGTTTTCTCGTATATTCAAGCGTATTTTCTTTCCTAATAGAGATATCGAGAAAAGGGTCGCATTTTCTGGAATCATCGATTTGTCTCCACTGTCGCCAAATTTGTTGGCATGTCGCCAAAATGGTCGCCAAGATCAGGGGCGCAGGCGCGGTCATCCCATACTTACCCCTGTAAAACTCTCTTCCCAAACATAAGACTAGTGAGGCAGGAAAGCAGCATTACACTTTTGCAGCAATACTATATAAATAAAATATTGTACTTCGGAGAATATGAAGGTAATTCAGGGAGGGCACAAATTATTTGAGCAGTTTCCAGCCCGAATAGTTTATAGATTATTGATCGCAAATTACTATGTTGAATGGCAGAATCATGATATTTATCCCTTGTTTATGGATAGATATTCAAGGAGTTCCAAGTCCGTATCGGAGTAAAATGCAGTTTGAAATTGCTTATCATATTTTATTGGTTCTCGTAATGGTAGAGACATATAACACAGCCGAAAAAGTGAAAATGATATCCGTAGTTTCATAAAACTCATCCTGCTGTGAAATGCAATGAAATTTCCGCCACGAAACCAGAAAACAAATGTCCCGAAAAGTGACAGTACTTACACTGTACTGTGATCTACGTAAACGTGCTCACAAGCATTTCACAGGAACTGATGCATCGATGTGCCCTTTTCTGAATAATGATGGGCAAGTGAACCGGACATTTGTGAAATATTCAGTCAATATTTTGTGTTTTAATGGATTATAAATTTGCGCAATCTCATTTTTGGCTACGTAATAATGCATTATTTTTGAATAACTAATTTGTGCCCACTCTGCATAATATTGCTCTTCAGATTTTACTACTAGCTGGTCTCAAACACTAAAATCATTCGATTTGAATAGCACTTCATACTCACTTTATAAATAATATCGCTGCATAGTCTATTTAGTCCACAATAATTTAAGAAATCTGATTTAAATAAAAATATTTTATCTTGTTTCGAATCCCTGTATAGAATTTTAAGTTACTGAAGTTGTTATTACATCTTCAGTAACTTCGATTTGAATCTTCAGTAACTTAATATGACAGATTCAAACACGGTATGAATGTGAGGTTGACCTGAATCATAAAGGTTTATTCCCATTCCTGCAGAGGGTTTGGTTTGGTTTAGTGGATTGTAGTGGGTCAATGGCAGTTTTGATCCCATTGCCCTAAGCATACGGTTAAAATTTTACCTAAGTTGATTTAAAATGCAAAAGCAGAAAAGTTGTAGGAGCATTTTTTTCAAAAATTATTGCAAGTATCATTGGATGTTCAGAATGTGAATGAGAGGTCAGGAAACGAATTCAAGTGTGAATTTGAAATAGAAATAAAATACTAAATAATGGCATATAAATATCCTTTTATTTTAAATCATGAATATGTTTTGGTGCCAATGCTCTCCAACTAAGTTTCCCAACAAAAAAGATGAACCAAAAAGCTTCGATCGATGCTGCTGAAAACTGGATATTCTATTAAAATGAGTAAGATAGTAAAATCGGCATTATAATGATGAACACGTGAATCTTCTCTTAATAAATAGGAGATATTTAAGAGAAAAAATTGTGTGGCCAGTTCTAAAGCAAGTAAACTAACTTCACTCTGGAGCTATTCCGTAGAATCATCCCTGTACAATCGCGGTCTCTAGGGGCATTTTTATAAGGTTTCATTTTATCGCCATAGTGACTCAAAGGCGATAAAATAGCGGCTTCCGTCTTTAATGAAAGCGTGTCTCGCATCACTTTATGGCAAGCGAAATGTAACAAACAGAAATCAATCGTACATCGGATGGGCGTAACTGTAAACAACATTATTTCCTCGTCGTCGCGTAAATTAAATCCGAGCGAGTAACATCATCACTGCCAAGTAATTACACTATTAGCGCCAACATCCCCAGATATCGAAAGGTCAGTTCCGCATCTATGAAAACAAGTAATTAATCACTCGTTAATTAATAATTAATGGTCGGTTAACACCGACGCGCAAGTTTCGAGGAAGTTTCGGCGCTGCTGCAAGAGATTAAAAGACATCGTGAAGTATCTGATGATTCATCACTGACCGTTGAGCTGGCTTGTCAGGAGGTTCTAAACAGCGAGTCACGATTTTGAGGGATGGGCCGTATTCATTGGCTGGCTGGAGATGTCAGGACCTGCTGGATTAATTATGTGTTGAAAAGAAGACCTTTTGAATGGAACGAGAGCGCCTTGGCCCGCTGTCTTTTTCACTTGCAGAATCACGCTGCCACGAATACATCGCGGAATGATGAATTGTTGCGAAAGGGGAAGGGATTTTCTGATCGGTTAAAAAGATATACAAGTTATTAGGGTGGTTGCTGCAGCTTTAATTTTGTGTAGTGGTGAAGCTTAATGAACTGTTTTGTATTTTTCAATGTACAATTTTGTCACAAGGGAATTTATTGTCTTGCTCCTATATTGTCTTCAATAAAAAAATGTGCTAAATCAAATTTAACTTTTTCTTTAAAGGTGGAAGTGATGATGCGCCTCCAAAAGGATATTTCGCTTTGTTTGGGCTGGTTCAGATCTTTTAGTACAAACCATTTGGAATTTACGCTCTCTCCCCTCTTCCAAAAAACTAATGTGACTGTTCTGTTGAAAGGTTTTATAACTTGTCCTATCTTCATCTTCTTGGTTAAAGATGTGTACCAAAAGAAGTGTTCGCTTTATACATGGGATGGTTCAGATACTTCCACCAAAACTCTAAGATTTCACTCCCTGCCAGAGAAGTAATCTGACTTTTCTTTAATCACCTTGTTTAGAATTTTATTATCCTGTTCAAATGGGATGCCTCATGGGTGAAGACACTACACCAAATCAAAATTCCGCTAAATAAACTAGCTTGTTCAAATGTTTTACCACCAAACAGTTAGTTTTTAACTTCCGCAGAGAAACAAATTAGTCTTTTTTTTTAATTACCATGTTGCTGTACCATATGGTATTGTGATGCCTCATGGGTTAAAGCTAGGTCTATCATGGCAGAGATGACAAACAAGAAACATCACTAGCTGTTCAAAGGGGCAACAGATCTTTCTTCGAGTAATTTGAAGAATTTCTCTTCGTTTGTTGCCTTAATACCCGTTCAGTAAAGATATTTTGAGATTTCATTCAACAATTAATATCTATTTATAGGCTAACGCTCTGAATTAAAGTTACGTATGTTTAGAGAATCTCCAAAGTTGAAATTTATCTTTTCCATATGGATATAAAAATCTCATTAAGGGTTCTTATCTTAGATCCATACAGCACGAGAATGAGATATAAAATCAATATCTACTTTAGTATCTTTCTTACAATGAAAATAATAACTATGTATAATTTTTAATCTGCGAATGTATTTCATGTTTTCAATTTTATATAATAAATAGTTACTAGGTCAAATGCGGACTAATTTAAAATGTCCATAAATGATGTCCGAGATGATGAAAAATATACAATAGAAAATCAATATTATAGAACCCTAAAATAAGAACTTAATCAAGGGAAAGCAGTTTGCAACATATTTGAATCAGATTTTTGTCTAATGATAACAGAAACTAGAAACTATCATAATAAATTAAAAAATATTAAACTTCAAAAGAGCCATTCAGCTCTCGATTATTCTTTAAAGGGAATTGAAGGATTTTGGAGCTAACTTAGCTAAACTGATCTAGGTGTCAAAATGAAATGGGTTCCATAAACTATTTAATTAAAATCTTACATCAAATCATAGTGTATTTAAATATGTATTAAGTGCCTCATTAAATTTAAATTTTAGATGAATTATTTAGAATTAAGAATTGTTGCATTTAATTTTTGATTTAACTTATGTTTGCTTTACATGTTAACAGTTACAACTTCCTGCGACTAATTCGTAATAACAACAAAAATAAATGAATAATATGACAAAATGTGTAAATTTTTAATAAAAATGAGTTACATTGCTTAAAACTGTCAGAGCAAGAATGATCAAAAGCATAATGCCATAAAAGTAATCAATTTAAAACTTTCATCAATACACACGCATTGTTGCATCAAGAGAATATCCAATTTGTCAACTACTTTGAAACACTAGCATACATTGATATGTTACGTAAACCATTTATACAATATACAGAGCACGTATCAAGTTTAAAACTTAATTTGGAACAATAGAGAAATAAATAGATTCGATTAGTATAAAAGACGGGTGCAATTCCTGTGACGTTATACTCAGGTTGCACAATATGTGACCCGATATTGTACAATATTTTACAATATTGAGAATATCGTTCAATATCGTACAATTGTAGCGGATTCGAATCAAAGGATTTGGACCTTGACTCTAACCACCATGCTGCTCATGTTCGTCGTGCCTACTTCGGCATTATTGCAAACCAGGAAGCCAGCTTTCCATTGGAATGTGTCCGAGATTCAGGTATGATGTCTTCAATTACTACATAGATCATAGCCCCAGCAGCAAATGCTAGAGCATAAGGCAATATAGGTTCAGCTATTGTAACTGCTATGCATCCTATTAGTCCAAATATTGGCTCCACAAGACCACTTAACTGTCCAAACCAGAAACTTCTCCATTTTTTCATTCCAGCAGCATGAAGGGGAAAACTGACAGCTAAACCTTCTGGGAAGTTTTGAATTCCAATACCAACAGCAAGATTCCGAGCGCTTTCAAAAGTTGATGATTTTGTCTTCCCCACAGCTCCAAAACCTACGCCAACAGCAAGGCCCTCAGGTATATTATGAACAGTAATGGCAATGATTAACAGCAATATTCTCCTCCACCGCACATCTAACAAATTTGGTGAAACCTGTTCGATTTCATCGTCGCTATCCTCATTAGAAGTTTTATACCTTCGATGAAGGCGATTCCCATAATTATTTAACAATAAATTGTCATGAGATTTATATTCATATTCTTTTTTATCATAAATACGAATGCCATTCCTTCCCAATTCCTGATACACATCTGGACTTAAAGTAGTCTTTGCAACATTCTCACAACAAGGTAAATACAGATCTGTTAAAAACACAAATGCAGCTCCTAAGAAAAATCCAATTGCAACAGGAATGAAAACATATTCTCCTTCAGAGCCATAGCCTCCAGATTCTGTAGCAATTTCAATGGCAGGCTTCAAAAGCGACCAATAAGAAGCAGCCATCATCACCCCGGCTGCAAAACCCAAACTGCCATCAAGAAGTTTCCTCTGAGTTGACGAAAAACAAAATACTAAAGCAGTTCCAGCTGCTGTAAGACCCCAAGTGAAAACAGTCCCCAAAAGAGCCTGAAAAATTGGCGAATGATCTCTGATCATGACTTTTTTTTAATGATTTCCTGGCATGTTTTACAAAGAATTTAAGTGTTTCTCATTTATAAACAATGATAAACGTATCTAAAATTATGTATGATCTATACTACTGCCTGCGCTCTTGACCGCCAGCGGAGTATAAAAGGAAGTTCAACTGAGAACTCTCTCTCTCTTTTGCCTTTTATTTCCAGGTTGCCGTCACCCGGTTCCTTCGGTGATTGATGTTCTCTTCACCCATGTTTTGGAGTCCATGGGCTTACCCTGACATCCTGAAGCGTCATGATATACCGTTTTTAATATTGTTGTTTGTGTTAAATAAATTGTTTTATTCATCCAGCAGCGCCTTCTGATGTGTGCGACATACACCACCCCACTACCGCCACACAATATCTTTGTGTTACTGGGGTAGACATATAACAAACGTAAACGTGCACGTTACCTAAAACTGTAACTAAATGTTGTATGGTATGATACAGTGCGCATGCGCCGATCAACTATCATTTTACTCTGCGCTGACATAGTTCAAATTTCAAGCAAAGTTTTGGAGAATTAAAAGTAGGATTTTGTTCAGTTTTTAAATTTTTTGATGCAAAAGAGAAAAACAATTACTTTGCGAAAATGTTTTGTTCTGGGTTTCACTTAGTAATCATCAGTTATTAAAACCATGGATTGTATATTCAACGGGAAGTTTTAAAGCTCACATTGTGTTTAAGCCTACATTGCTCTCTTTTAGGTTTTCACAACACGTTGCAGCATATACTCAGGGCCGGCAGGAGGGGGGTGCGAACGGTGCGACCGCACAAGGCCCCGCGCCGCTGAGAGATTTTACAAAATGAAAATGCCTTTTTGCGATTTGTTTGTTTTCAGCCGAACATACATGTAAAACATCGCAGAAACAGGAGACTGCGAGTTATACGTTCTGACGTCTTCGGGAAATGGCTTAAGCCGGTTTCAGGTGATAACATTCAATACATTCCTTGTTCCCGAGACAATTGCTTCAAGGTCTTCTGTGGGGATCCACATCTGTTCCCCTAATGACCAGCAGACAGTCTTTCCCAGGGCAACTTAAAGAGACACCTCAATGAATGTTTTATCTTCGGCTTATCTAGTTCTAAGTTCAGCACAGCTGTTCCCTTTGTGTTCAGCAGGATTGCTAAACGATGATGAACCACATATGTCAATGCGGTTTCTGGTTTTTTTGTAAAGTGTGTGGTTTTCCAGAATCTATGAATTCATCGTAGGTACTTGTTAAAAGGTATTCTGTTAAATCTATCCATCCCCTATCAATCCATCGCGGACGCACACTTTGTGGTGCCCCTCCTCATCTTCTCCTTATCTAGCTCTATGTTAAGCACATGCATTTCTCTTGTGCCCAGTAGAACTGTTAAGTGATGAAGAAGCACATATCACAGCGGTTTCTCTCTTTTCTTCTTAAGTGTGGTTTCACTTCATCTATAAATTCATTGTAGGTACTTGTTAAAAGGTAGTCTGTTGCATCTATCCCTCACAGTTTAATCAATAACAGTGAATCTGAAATATTGAATCTGGGATATTATTTGGATTTGTGAAACACTACGGACAACACAATGAGTCTTCTCCGAAGCTTAATTTTCAGTTGAATAGTTCGTTTGCCTTCAGAATATCAGCCGTACAGCAAAATAAAATATTCTGCTGTTATTCTTGCAGACAAATTTCAGATATGCTATTTTTTATCTCTTTTTTCATAGTTGTTCATTAAACGACATTTGTTTTCATATTTCCAAAAAGAAAATTTTAATATTATAATAGGTTATCAATTTAAAAAACAACGTAGTTTCCCCTTTGGTTTCTGCAGTACAAGATTTTTGCTATTTGCTATTATTGAATACATTTCAGATAAAAGATTTTTTTATTAACAAACCACAATTGGTGTTTTCTACTCTTTTACATTGTGCAGTTTTTATTATGAAATGTTACGTATTTGGAATCTTTTTATTATTTGACAAACTACATATCAAAATCATTTGGATAAGTTTTAAAATATACAAAGCATTTTGAAAATTGATTCAATTTAAATATCCTAAAACCGAAACTCACAGTAGGTTGTGCATAATTGTGGATAAGTTTGTGATCAGGTGGTTATCTTTTTTTATTTTTATCTTTTTGGTCTATTTGTCATTAAATATGAAAAAATAATGAGCTCAACCTTTAATAATTCATTTCATAATCTAAGTTAAAAGAAAATCTCATTCATAAGGTATGAAATTTTATTTCAATACTATAATCGTAAATCGACACAAAAATTCAAAGGGAGGAGGGGACTTTCTCTTTCAATAATGACTGCATGGTTAAAAGCTATTTAAAGTTTTTAGAACTTTCGTTTTTTAAAAATACTCTAATTGAATCTATTTTCTCATTTTCTCATTTTATTTTTAACAAAGAAAGTTTTAAAACTGAACAGTTTTTAATATTTCCTCACAGAAGCAGGAAGACAGCACACATTTTTACAACATGTGTTCGCAGTTGAAGAATTTTTTTTATTTAAAAAGGAATGCTTGAATTCAATTATCATATTCAAGTAGCTGTTACAAAATGTGAATGTTAAATGATTTAATTAGCACTTGCATCAAATAATCGAATTCTCTTCAGTCACAATGACTGAGCAACCTCTGCATTATTTAAAGCTACTTATAAGTTTTTCTGAGTTTATTCTTTTCTCTCTCTCTGAAATATATTTATAGTAATTCGTATTTTGTATTGAATATTCAGTATGTTTCTGTCCTCATTCTACAATAATGGAAACACATAAAAAATTGTGTGCTTTCATATTTGGATCGAATAGTGTAAAGATATTTAACATTTCTTTTGTTCAAAAATTGCTATAAAGGTTTTAAAATTTATATTTTCTTACGGTGAGGATGTTTTTCCCAAATCTGAGAAATGCATTTCAGATACTTTTAACAATTTCAGTATCTGTTGCTAGCTGTAAACGCTCATTCAGTAAACTGATATTAATATTGTCATTTTCTAGAGCAACCATGGGAGATGGCCTGAGTGATCTTGGATTTCTTAGCATCTAAAAATGCACTTCTGATAAAATTAATTCGATGGAGTCCCTCCATAGAAGATAGAAAAGTGCATGTTTAATCAAAATCCAATATAATTCGAACAATTATTTGTTTAGTATAACACTACATTACTAAGTATTGCATATTTGGATTATTTGACCTTCCAGCAGTCATGCGTATTGTAGGAAATACTTGTATTGTGCATCGTATTACTTGCTTATATCGTTCTTTTATAAATTTAAGTGCAATTTTTATTTATATAATCGTTATTTAGTATGGAGCTATTAAATACAGATTACATAAATATAAGTTGCATTCATTTTTGTAAAATAACGCGATATAAATACATAACACGCTGCACGATACAAGTACCTCGTACATGCGCGAGACTTCTGGAGGATTAGATTTTTGACTTTTCTTAAATTTTTTTAACTAATTAACAACTATTATTAAATAAACTTCATTATTGATTTCGTATAAGATAATGTTTTTAACGATTGTAGCATTTTAAAGTTTTCACGTTGGTCATACTAAATTTAAAAATTATTTTAAATATCAAAAATAATTTTTTCAATTATATTTCTTATATTCCTTATGCATAAATTATATTCATTTATTAATTACGCCCTTTTCCAATCTGAGTAATTTAATAATTAGCAAAATGCAATAAATCATTATTTTGTTATACGAATTTTGTTACAAGGCCCCGCAAATGAACTTGAACCAGGCCCCCTCTTTTGTTTGGGCCGGCCCTGCATATACTAAGTAAATAACTTAAAATAATAATCTTTTACATAGCTCCAGTAATTTAATTTACCTGCTGTATAAATTTGAAAAGCTTCAAAATAATTTAAATTTGATATTCTCAAATAAAGATAAAGAACAAGATCGATTCTGATGCAAAGAGAAAACAATATTTAATAAATTAGAGAAAGGTAAAGATCTAATTAAAAACAAAAAAATATTAAATATAATTATAATTTATGAAACAGAATTACGTTGCCCATGAAAATGTAAAGCAGATAAAGTGAGTAATTATTTTTCTCGACAAAGAATGGTTCTTACACTTACAAGACGCAAAGTATTCAAAATTTTGAACTGGTGCGAGTCAGTTCACGTTCAACATATGAGTATAAAATAACCCGATTGACGCGATTGTGGGCACTGTGGTTTACCAATGCTTAGAGTGGCAAACCACGAAGCAAGAACAGTCTACTTTCTAGAATTTTGCTGTTTTTGACAAAAATATATGATGTTGAGAGATATAATATAGATATTCACTTAAAAGATTTGTGTTTGCAGTAAATTTAAAACAGACATTGAATGGAATTTACAGACATATTTTTGATGGAATATCAAATTTACTGTAGCTTTCGACGACTATGCAATATAAGGTTTGGAAAGGAATGCTTTCGATATTGAGTGAGTTGAAATATGTTAAAAACCATCCGATGACCACAGATTAAAAAAAATTAGATAAACATTTATTTTAGAGAAAGACGAACACAGAGTTAGAATATTGCAATATCTTGAGACTCATGTTTTGAACTGCTGGAACATTATCTTAATGTTTCGTTGCCACGATGAAATAAAAAAATATTTTTTTAAAATAAATAAGTACCTCACAGATATAAGTAGATAATTCCCACGTTGTAGACGCTTCTTACTGCAAAAGAATTTAATTAAATATAGAATTATCTTCCTTTTTGCACAATTTAATTATTTTTCTAATGCGTTATAGTAAATAATTTTTTTGAATATTAAGTAATATTAATTTATTCGCAAATTTTATAATTGGATAAAAATGTTACATGTTATCCATTAACATCTCAAGAAATCCGTGATCTTATTTTGTTGAAAACTACAACAAATACCCAAAATAGAAGGCATCATCTAATTAGATAGTAAAGAAAATGAAACAATGACGTATCCTTTAGATGAAGTCTATTTTTTGTCTATTAAATATATTAATTGAAACTCTACTTAGTAAATTAAATTCTATCCTAATATGACTTTCCATGCTGGTACTACTTCTAACATAGAGAATTGCCCTTAAAATTACTCAAAACATAGACCAGTTTCTCTTGTAAATTATATGGCTTGAAGAGTTTTTAATAATGCCTATGAAAATGAATTATGGATGACAAATTACACGGCCAGCAGCCTATTATTTCTCGTTACATTATTTTTCCATGAAGATGTTGCATATTTCACGGCGGTTCCATTTATATGCTGATAAGAAAAACTAAGCCAAAATTACAGCTTCTTTAACAGTAACTTTACGCCGCATAAAGGCAGCACACAACACTAGCAATTTAAACCTAACATGACGTCGCAAGTGAAGTACAAAAAAAGTTGTCGACTTTTTACGAGTCCCTCCGAAGTCGCCATAAAACCGAAACGTAAGTACTCTAGACTTTGGCGGAGCGTTGAAAGGTTTAATAGCAATATTTTACAACAAACCGAGCCGAAAAGGTGATGGGTAAATGAAAAAAAAGTATATTTCAGGCGCTGAAATAATACTTTGAGAGGCACCGACGCCTCCAGAATAAAGACTCGACTTGAAATTTTCCCTCTTCGCGAAAATAGTGCCATAAAATACATAAACAAGAGGAGAAGTTTTCATTTTAGCTTTTGCGACCTTTTTTCGACGTTAAGCTGTCAGATCGGAGAATATTTTTGCAGGCGAGGTTCTGCAAACAAACCAATAGGTAGTGCTCTTTTAAAGGCATTTTATTTCACAGTTTGCGAGATATAACTGGTATAAACTGATGTTTTTACACCCTGGGAAATGAGAGATGGTAAAAATGTAGCCAAGTATTATTTTATGAAATCGATATATTATGTATTTCTTTGATGGCATTTGATGTCTTTCGTATTAATAAGAATTATTTTATAGGATATATCAATAAAATGTTTGCCAGCTGAAACTCGCATGACTTTTGAATCGTTTTTTGAGATCACTGTTACATGCTCTCGAGCTGAATATAAGCACAATCATCTCGTCAATACAGCAAAATGTCCAAGATCCACATTTATTACATTAAATCTAATTTCGTGATGTTGTTTGATTTTCAATAAATACAACATTATTATTTTATTAGAAAAACCCAATAGCTTGGGTTATGTTGACAAAGTATCTTGAAATAAATATTATTACTTGTTTAAAAAATAATAATAACAATAATATGCTTATGCTTAATTTCGCTGTGGTTTTTAAATCGGATATGTGATGTCAGTCTTAGTGGGTGTAATTTTCGCCAGTTTTGTTTGCATGAGCGAGATGTGTTTCTCTCGGACACTGCCTATTCCCCTGAGAGAATTCTCAGAAATTCGTACAGGGAAGGTAGTTGAACCTCAAGCTCTTCAGTGACGTAAAATAAAATTTTGGCGGCAAATAATTACACAATGGTTAGTCCTTTTGGTGATCATGTGTTCCTGGTCCGTGGCGGTGAGATAGGGAATGCTAAGGGTTTGGGGGAGTCAAATGGACGATTGTGAAAAAGTAAGATGTAGAAAACAAAACGCTTTTTCGTCGGGAGGGAGACGAGGCAGTAACGATGGATTGGTGACATACAAGTAGGAACGACAGAGAGAAATAGAAAAATGTAGGAGGAAAAATTAATAGGTGAGATTTTCGATGGCCTGCTTGCCTCTCACGGTTAGCGAGGTTTTTGGAACAGGAGACGACGTTGTGAGAAGAAGCTTATTTTAGTTCTCCGATTCTAGTATTAAAATGCAACGAGAGAAGAGGTTCGGATTTGATCGGCGTGGGCAGAACTCCCTGTCATCCGATACAGAGAGCTGATCGCATCATTGGATTATTTTTAGTGGAATGCGCTCCGGCATAAATTCCCGAAAGAAACGGTCTGCAAAGCTGCCTTGTCTGGTTTCTCACTCAGATAAAATTGATATTCGAGGCCTAGCCTCCCCATCTTTGCACATATGAAAATTAAAGCAATAAGCCATGTGAAAATATTCCGACTAACTAATACGGCGCGTAAGATAAGCAACAATAACATGACAATGAAATCATTAAAATCTCCCCATTCTGATATGAGGATGTCCTAAAACGGGTGAGTTTCTTAATTACAAATCCAGTAAACCAAAAAACAAATGTGAGTGCTTATGCGAGGTAGTGTTTCGCCAAAGCTGATTATTTGTGGAGGAGTAAGTTTTTCCTTGGAAATGACTAAGAGTTACAAATGTATTGTAGTAGGGGTATGAATTTTGCTCCTTACTATTAATGATATTTTTTCAGGTGTAATAAATTATTTTTGGTGTTGCATTGAATGTAGTAATTAAATGATTTATATTTGTATGTGACTGTGCAATGAGCGCAATTGCAACATTTCCCTATGTTAGTGAATCTTAATAATTATTTTATTATAGTCAAGATTTAATGAAATTGCGTATATCCAGCAAATGTCTGACATTAAGCTGTGTAAATTTTGTTTTATTAATTCATTTTATAATTCTGTTCATGTTATATAATAAAGATAGCTGTCTTAAAAATGTCTGATTGATGAATCTAATGCTGGCTCGCATCCTTGAAGTATGGCCTAGATGTTACTGGGTTATTGAATGTATACACAGCGCGCTAGTTAAAATTTAAACTTTGGTTGATTTTAAGTTAAGTCTGGCCTAAAAAGAAAATCTAAAAATAAGATAACTAATAAACCTGCATACGACACTTGTATCTAATAAAGGACTATTTAAAATTTTATTCCTTTATAAAAATTTATTGCTGTTGAGAGGAAAATACAAAACTTCTTATGTCGCGGATTTTGGCGATGATTAAGTAAATTGGATCCCTCTTTTCAACTTAATAGAAAATAAGGCTTGCGGTTCTTCTCGATAAGCCTTTGAGTTCTCATTTTTGTTTGACGTCCATAGCAAAGAACTGAAAAAAGTAACGTCACGGCTTCGAAGCCAGACGGTTCCACTTTTGAATCTGACGTGCTTTAGGGCCTATTGCACGTTAAATCTGACTTCAAATCAAACGTCCTATCGCCGTTGGGGTACGGAGGTTTAGAGAGAAGGGCGCCATTTCAGGTACCGGCCTCCTCATCTAGCCATGATTCAAACTTACGAGATTCGTCTCAAAATAGTCCAAAATTCCATTCCTCGTCCAAAACTAAACGTTAACATAACTGAATTAAATTAAGCTCTCATTAGCAATCCATTTACCCCTCTCTCACGAGATTACCTAATATAACAGGAAAGTGTAGCGACCAGTTAAGTGATTGTAGTTAAGACTGATAGTTATGCCAGCCGGTAAGCAAAGGTAAAATTGCATGACTGATCAGTATCTCTAAAGCCAGGAACCTTCCGTCGGGAGCATTTAATCTGTGAGATGAAGCACCCATATTTGTTTTCGTCTAAGTGCCGGTTTTAAGCTGGTGGACGCTCTCTCGAGAGATTCCAGACGTAAAAGGAGAGCCAACCTAACATTCCCCCACCTGCAACTAAAGATACAGCAGACATTGGGATTGATTCGACAAATGGCACAACAACAATCAGAACATAAACTTAGCCAAAAGAAATGAATCTTACATATGATGAAGCAACAAAAAAGTCAAGTACATACAAACCAAAGACCTTGCTCCTCTACGCAAACAAGGATTCAGAGGAAAAGAATCTGGTCAAGTTACTCAAAACGGAAATCAAAATCGGCAGGGACTTTCAGGTAAAAGGCGTCAGCAAGTTGCACAACGGCGAAATAGCAGTCGACTGCCCAGGCCAACAGGATGTCGATAAAATTTTGGAGCTAACCGGCAATAATCCTTCCCTCCAAGAGAAAATAAAGTCAATTGCCTCAAGCAAAATTTTTCGAAGTGTATAGTTTATGTCTTGAACCAGAATGAACAAATGAACAAGAAGGAACATGGAAGCAGCTCTTTCACAATCCTTAGGAGATGGACATAAAGACATGAAAGTGCTGTTCCCCATCAAAGGGCGAAACGGCAAAACCCACTGGGTTTTCCAAACACCAATGAACATTTACAGGCAGCTCAGGAGAAGATAAAAGTTTATCATTGACTGGGAAACCCATTCAGTCAAAGAATTCTTGAGTGCCAGAAAATGTTCCACGTGAAAATCTCTGGAACACACAGCCTCCCACTGCACCAGAGAAAAGACTTTTTGTGGCTTCTGCACAAGGAATCACCGAATTACAGGCTGTCTCAGCAGGCGCCCAAGTTGCATCAACTGCAGGAAACATAATTCTAAATACAAGACTAAGTACAGAACGGCCAACGCTTCTATAGATAACACTTGTCAAATCTACGCAGCCAAAGTTAAGTGAATGAACAAGAATTTGATTTATTAACAGGCATTGATAAATGGATACAACAGACAATTTTCTTGTCCAATACACACATCAATCTCGATCCGAACATCCAAGCCATATTCTTTCTTTAGCCAAAATGAAAATTTAAATATCTCCCAATTCTGAATGCTATCCAATGCAATTCTCTATGGTCCTGCTCCTATTTTGCTCAAGAATCCTACAAATGAACCTTGTCAAAGGCAAGGTTGCCGCAGCAAATCTTCCAATAGAAGCCAAGTCTCATAAAATAGATCTTATTCTAGCACAAGAACCTTATTCGAAAGATGGTAAAATTTTAGGTAATCCAATGGCTCTCAAGAAATGGAAAGGCAGACATGATCTCCCAGCATGATCCAATACTCAAATTCTTTTAGGCAAAAAAGAAAATACAGTAGCAATAAAAATACAAATATGTATTGGCCCACTTTCGACCTTTATTTCAGGTTAATCTGCCCCCTACTCAGAGATATAGGAGACACACAATTCAAGATATCTCTCAACTTGTTACTTTACTCACTCAAGAATCAGTGCTCATTGGAGCTAATATGAATGCTCTCAGCACCCTTTGGAGTTATCCAAATGATAGACCTCGAGGCAATGCAAAGGAAGACTTTATATCCATCACCAATCGTCACCTCCTTAATGTTAAAGATCCTTCCAACAACGTAACGCTAAAGTCAGTCCTGACCTCGCGCTTTCAATTGGCCAGCATCTTTCGAATGCAACATCCTGGAAAGTTCTTGAAGATATTAGCTTCAGTGACCATAATTTTAATCATAACATAAATTCAATCATAACATAAAAATCATAACATAAAATAAAAATACAATCTTATTCATATACCAGGTTTAAAACTGCTTAGGGGGTCACAATAAATTCATTAAAAATTTTAAATCCAAAGTTCATTCCTTCGAACAAGAAATTAACTTCTATAACTCCAAGGAAGACCTTGAAAAGGTGACATCGGACTTGAAAACGTCAATTTTCCAGGATTTTAAACCTTCTAACAAGACAAAAAAGTGAAAAAGAATTTTAACATCAATTGGTGCACCTAAGATTTTGACATTAAAAAGGAAGAGTTTAGAGCTCTCCAGAGAAGAGCATCTAAAAGCTCGGGAACTCAACAACTGAACTATCAACAGAAATTATCAAATAAAAAAGCGTGTTTTAAAAAATCATCTCTTTTTTGCTAAAAGATCAACATTTAGGGACTTTTGCTAAATACCAGAGATCTCTATGGTACCCTGTATAAATCTTTCGTTAAAGACAATATCCAACCTTCGGAATTGTTTGAAATTCTTGCTAACCGGAAAAGGGCGACTATAAAGAA
The DNA here is from genome assembly GCA_013235015.1 of Araneus ventricosus. Lineage (NCBI taxonomy): Eukaryota > Metazoa > Arthropoda > Arachnida > Araneae > Araneidae > Araneus > Araneus ventricosus. The sequence goes on along the minus strand of BGPR01001821.1, from coordinate 46,503 downwards.
ATGACACTTAACATTCCGAAAGAACTGTTTCCACAGAAGTTTATTTCCTTCCCACGTCAACCTACATTTCATCATCATATAGAAAAAAACCTTCACTCAAAACGAATTGAAAAGGATAATGCAAAAGGTACCAGTAAAAAAAGCACTTGTTATGATGCCATTGATTTTGTTATTCTTAAATCTATATTTAAACATTTTCAAAAACCGTTCCTTTCTTTTTAAAATAAATTTCTCAACCTTCAATGTTTCCCAACGCCATTGAAAGTAGGCATAATTATTCCACAAAAAAGGAAAACCAAAATCGGAAGCGAAGTCATACCGCGCTGGGTCACTGTTACCAACGTTGGTTAAAGTATTAGAAAAATTATTGCTAAAACGTTTGAACTTTCATCTTAGTACAAATAACCTGCAAGCGGCCAACAAATATGGTTTCACAGTAAATAAATTATCCGAAGAACCGATGGTTGACTTTATAGATAAGATTGAAATGGCAAGTTCAACAAAACATTGGGGATTTCACTTTCGCGACATGCAAGGTGAGGACTTGAGGATGCTTGACATGAAAGTTGTCTTTGACCGCTTGGAATATAATTCAATCAAAAACAGTCTAATAATATTAATTTCTACTCTAATACAAAAGAAATCTTAAAAGATATACTTTCAACAGGCAGCAAATACTCCTCAAGGAACAGTTACACTCCCCCAACATCGGCGCTGCCCACAGGGCTCATGCACTGGTCCGGCATTTTGGAATCTTATGGCGAACAAAGTTCTAACTCAATCCTGGCCAGAAGGAGTTCATCTGCAAGCCTTAGCAGATGACTTAATCTTTCTTATAAAAGCACAAACAAAGGCTGAAGTTAAATCCCTTGCAAATGAAGCCCTAAATCAATTTAAATCCTGGACTGCAAAACAATCTGGAAATTCGCATTTCAACAAAAATAGAAACGGACCTCGCTGGTCAGCAGGCATAAGATGGGTAGGTTATCTTTTCAAAAGGAAATCAAACATCAAATATCTAGGGGTTGACGAAAAACTAAATTTCTCCACACTTCTGTCAGAGTTAAAAACTAAAACGATAAATCTTTAGCAAAAAAAGTATTGCCGCGTGAAACTGGGGTCTGAATAAAAATATCAGAAGGAAAATCTATTTTACAGTTATAAGAAGAATCTTAATTTATAGAGCACCGGCATGGGTAAAAATATCACCTCAAGGCAACAAAGGCTTCTCAGTTCAATAGAGAGAAAAATTCCTTCTCAACATCACTGGAGCGTTTTCCATCACTCCAAAAGCAGCTCTACAAATGATCGAATGCCTTATTCCCTTGCATATCAAAGCTCAATTGGAGACCACTCTTGTTAGAGTAGGTCGCCTTCGCAGGGATTCCAATAACAAGTCTCAAGCTTTTTATATCAGGATTTTCAACAGCCAAATCCTCCTATAATCATTCATCCAGTTCATTCGGATATAGAGGATAGAGTCTCAATAGTCTCGAACTCGCATCCCCATCTGAGGCTATTTACACAAATGGTTCACATCTAGAAGGTGAAACAGATTGCGCTTTCTGTGCCATTCAAAACAACGTCCAAATTCATCAGTGGACGGCAAAACAAAGTCCACATAATATCGTTTTCCCAGCTGAGACCTTGCAATAAAATAGGCTATAAATTGGGCTAATTCTAAGGGAATATCGACATCAACCTGGAATGACAACGTGTCGGCACTCAGAGCAATTTCCTCCTTCAAAAGTTCTAATCCACTAGTCCAAGAAGCACAGCAAGCCTTCCTTTAGAACCCATCGATACAATTTAACTAGATTAAGGCGCATGTTGCTTTCCTCGGTAACAAGGCAGCCAACATTTTTGACAAACTAGCTAATAAAGAAGGGACTCACCTCCATCTTCAGGCCCCTAAATGTGATTTGAAAAAGTGCTTAGGAACCTCTCTTTCAATAAATGGCAACAAGACTGGGATTCAGGCGACATTGGGAGAGCTTTATTTAATATACTCCCTAAATTCTCTCTTTCCTAAGCCTCATGGTCAAGAAAATCCAACCTTTTCTCTACGGGCTATGGTCCTTTTCCCAGCTATCTCCACAGATTCAGGCTTCATCATTCAGATATCTGCGCATGCAGGGAAAAGGTAGACCCTCTCCACTACGCAACTTCTTGTTATCTCACGCCATCTTTTTATTTTACCAAACCACGTGCAGAAACACTTTAGTGCAATAACTTACTTTTAAATAAACTATCAAGAATAAAAATATCTAAACTGATATGTTTACTCACGGATAATGAAGACCTCATAAAACAGCAACCGAACTCAACCAGTTCATCCCACTCCGACAGAGATTTCTCTCCTTCACCAAGACCTCAGACGGATGGACCTCGATCCTCTAGAGGTTCAATACCAAGGACCCAAATCAGCTCTCTTACAAGTTTTTAAAAGAAGTGAACTTTTGGGGCCAGTCCTAAAAGTGTTTCTGCTTCACGAGTTTTTCTTTTCCAGCTGTAAATAGCTCATTTTTCATTGTTTTTATAGTTCTCACGTGTATTTCGTCCATGTTTAAACACATCATGTAATCTTTTTACATTAAATTTCTATGCACACCCTTCCAAATTGCAAACCGGAGATTTTTATCTCTGGTGTCAGGGATGTGTCGTATTGTAAAGTAGCTTCCTGGCTCCCTACCACTCACACTAGGGTATCGCTTGCCTTTAGTACTCTTTTGATGTACGTGAGGAGCATGTTAATCTCGTAGATGAGTTGCCCCCGATTACGTTTGCATTTTTGATTTCCCAAATTTTTCTCAATATTGCTTTTTATATACCTGTAAAAGTCCATATACCTGTGTCCAGCTCTTAATTCAATTGTACTAATTTTTATTTCCAATATATTGTTTCAAAAATGTCGAATTAGTTCAGGCTCTCAAATACAATAGTTGTCATTGCTAGGGAAACTTACGGGAAAACAAACGTCCACTTCCTCCTGAATTTCTGGACATTTTGTTGGTTGAAATTGAAAGGAAATACCAAAGAGTTATTTAAAAACGTAAATATAGCTTTGTAGGACTGAATAGATCAGTTCATACGCTTTTCCTTAAGCCTAAGTAAAAATTTATCTTTTAATCTCACAGATGAGTTGTGCCCAAACTTGTTAGCATTTGTATTGCGCCCGAATGAAGGTTAAGGAAAATGCAAAATATTAAAAAAGAGTTGTGGTAACAGTTTTGTTTCAGTTGTCTTAATCATTTGGTTTGGAATATTTGTTTTCATTTCATGTAATCCGTTATGCAGTTGGAGGAAAAGGTTTGTTTCTTATTATATTATGTGTCCTATAGGTGATTCATATGTGAAAGACAGCCTTTGTTCTTATGTTCCTATTGTTTCTCTGGTCCGAACATGATATCTCCCTGATTAAAACATTGATACTCTTGTACTTTTTCTGTAAAATATATTTTGCCATGGTTTGGAAGTATTTTTTTACTGTTTAGTATTACATGCTTGGGTATATTTTCGTTTCTTGCGAGACATGGAATTTGTGATATTTGCTTTGTTGTGATGTCACTAAGCTTCGAATATCTTAGTGTTTCCTAGCCGGTAGCTATCTCACAATGGAAGCATATTTTATCAGTAAAAGAAGCAGAGTTTTGTAAGGAAGGAAATTATTTTCCATCGAGATTTCGTTGTACGACAGTTACATACGTACAGTTTGGATTTAAATGCTCTAAATTTCGGCATTATATTATCGATATTATTCTATGTTTCTTTCATATCCAGAATTATTCCATATATCTAGAATTTAGAAAACTCTTTCGTATCTAGAGTTTCTTAGTTTCAGACTTAGAGATACTTTGTTTCAGTGGTACATTGTATTGGCTACCATGGTTTCATAGAATTTGGGTTTGGAAAGGCTTACTACGCCTTGGAAATTAAACAACTGAATATTTTCCACACTTGTTGCATGTTATTAACAATTTTTCCAGCTCAGGTGTTTCGACATGCTGTTCATCATACATTCTAGGAAGGAGTTCAAGCTCATTATTTCAGAGTCATGGATAAGCAGACAATGATCAATTTTTTGTCGCATGCATATGTCGATGATGAACAGCTTAAACCATAAATATCCTGATTTGAACACAGCCATTATGCTTTGCTGCGCTTGCTGAAGTCTTTTTCCCAATTCACAGTCACCAGTTTATTTTTAGATAAGGAGTGAAATGAATCATTTCATATGGTAGACTCATGACCATGAATCTGAAAATGAAACAGTGAATTTAGGCCTATTCAAACACTGTTGCTGTGCCCGAACCATGTTCCAAGTAACCTCTGATTAATTTTGTCATTCCATCTCTAGTGGGAAATTTTTTTTTCTGTATTCGAACTGGGGAAGCATCAATATACCTTTTGTTCCGTTCCCAATTCGCTTTAGAAAATTTAGCTCTGTGACAATTTTTGCAGTTGTACCGATTTATAACTCCCTGTACTCAGGGTTTTACTCGTGCTATTTTTATAAATTGGGACAGTAATTGCCTTTTTCATATCCTGTGCAGAGGAAGTAATCGAAAATGTTAAATAATGGAAAACAATTGATATTCATTTTAAAGTTTCTGAATTCTTAGAAGTTTTATAATATTCTGTTTCCGGATATTTCTTACACAAAAGCTGCTTTTTTCAAATCCTATCAATAAAAGTAAGTGATAGATATTATACTAACCGCAAGTAAGGTAAGAAAAGCTGACAGAATAAAAACATTTGTTATCAATATTTTGCAATCGTATATTTATCTTGGAAAAAATAAATTTTATGATATATATAATTTATATTACAAATTTTATTATAACCATCTAATTCAAAAATTAAATAACTATATAAAAATTTAGCATTTTGAATGACTTATATAAAGAAATTTTATCATTCTCCCATTGGCCTTTTTCGTTTATATTCATTATTATTGCAGATAATTAAATTTGTTATATTTAATTGCATTATTGAATCCCATTGCACTGCAGGTATTATTTTTAACTAAATAATATATATTTTTGTATTGAAAGATATTTAAAATACAATATATTAAGGAATGAATACTAAACTATTTGAAAAAAAATTATAGAATCTAACTTCAAAGTTTTTTTGGAAGAGATTTCGGCTATGCAGTAAACAAGAAATTGGGAAATATTTGGGTTGATTAAGTAAAGTATAGAATAAATCTAATTTGTACTACCCAATAAAAATCTTATTTGTTAAATTTTTATAAATTAATGACAGAAAAAACGAAACGCAAGATTATAAACTTCTCCAAAGCATCTGTTGTGTCGCAAAATGGCCCCTACTATTTTTTTATTGCGGATAAAAACAAAATTGTGTGATTTATCATCACCGCTTTGTCTCTTGAAATTCTAATGCAATCTAACTATGGTAATAAATGGGCCATAAATGTTCATATTGTGATCACATTAGTCTAAAATTACAGCACAATAATTGTATATATATAAAAATCTGTCAGCCCTTTGCTTCGAAAACAGGTTAAAGATGGACTAAAAACCTGAAAGAGTGCTTTTTTATTGTTACAATTTTAAATTTCAGAATGTTACTGCTTCTTTGACGTTGTTAACCGATCTTACCTTCGAGCTGTGGGTTGTATAAAAGTGCCAGGCTACAGCCTCTCTTAACGATTTGCTTTCAGACAACGTCTTCCACAAACATCTGTGAAAATTCTTTCCGAAACACAAGTCTTCGCCGCAGTCGCTCTTTTGGGCATGTTTGGTAAGCAGAACTTTGTTTTATATTATAAATATCGGTATATGGAACAAATTTGAATCTTTGAATTCAAATGGTTTATGGTTTGTTTTGATGGAGTTTATTGGAGCAGAAACCAATTTTGATTATCCTGCGCCAAACATATGGTCTAGGATAAAATCTTAGTATAGGAGTTCAGTTAAAAGGGATGTCATACGGTATGAGGTGTCAATATGTAAAGTCTACAAAAAGATTGCAACAATGAAAAAAATGACCTAAAAACGTAGTAAAAATTCAGATCAAAGAGTAAAATCTAACCATTTTTTAAAAAATGAAAAGTTGTGGTCTTTGTGAAGGATGTCTTTAAGAGTGATACAGGATGAGTGGAAACAGAAGATGCGTTGATGATCATTTTGTTGACATTCAATAAGAATGTGGAGAACAGTCATTTGGCATTGGCATACTGTACGAAGAGATGCGGATTCCCCCAATAACAGATGCCTATGCGTGAATCGAGTCTGTCCGATTCTTAATCTGGTAATAACTCTCTGATTGGTAAACTAGGCCAACAATCAATTAGATGTTTTATTGAAGGAAGTTTATTTGTGTCTTCATAGTCCCATTGACCTTGCCATTTTGAGTGGAGGATGGATTTAACATATTTTTTGACGTCATTGACGGGGATAGGAGAGTTTAATCAGTTGGTGGCAGACTTGGAAAGATTGTCAGCTAGTTCATTGCCAGATATACCGACGTGAAAGGGAATCCAGCAGAAGAGAATAGTGAAACCTTTACTAGTGAGGCGATCGTGCAATGCAAGTATGTTCAATGTCAATTTGAATTCAAATGGACTGCAGCTTGAGTGATTCCTTAGGAACTAGTCATACTTTCTAAGACAAGGAATCCCTATTACTTGATGGCACAGTCTCAGCTTCTTGATGAAGGTGGCTTTAACATTTTGAGCTAGATTCCACCAAATACCCGCCATGTATACTGGTCTGATGTACGTTAAATCCGTCGATGAAAATGTTATCCTTCTAGAATGATGCAGAGATTACTTGTTTTCGAGTGTCATTCCGATCATCAGATCATGATTCAAAATGACCAGATCAGTTTCTAAAACGCTCTCATAAAGCTTAGAAAAAGAACGAAAACCTAATGATACCAACGCAATGAGACAAAGAAAGGAGTGAAATGGAGGATGATATATAGAAAAATCGGCTGACTCAAATGTTTCTTAAACAAAAGAAATATTTTTATCACTACCCCAATAACAAAGTTTTTCTAGGCACCATTTAGTCCTCTAAGTTTTACAGAATATTTTTTAATAAAAAAAACAACAATTACCAAGCAATGATTTAAAAAATTCAGTGTTCACTATTTAGTCCAGTAAATCCGTCAGAAAATAGGGGTTTGCTGTGCAAAAGGTGGGGTAGTTTTGATTTTTGGATATGTTGTTAGTGTTGGGCGCGTGTCGTAAAATCCAAGTTTTCGACCTCGTCGCGCCAAGGCGCGCCACTGCACGCCACTTGAACAAAATATCAAAATTTTGGATCTTTTCTGAATTTTTTCACAATATCTCCAGAACGTTTGTTTTTACAGAAAATATTATCCTTCACAATTTTAAAGTAGAGTAAATTTGTCCCAGTTTTAGCCCAAAATCAGCTCTGTAACTTCAATAATGACTAAGACACAGGCTTCCAAAAAATCACGATTTTCTCAAAAATTTATAAAAATTGTTATTTTTCGTCAATTTTTGTTGAATATGTCCTAACCTAATATAAGATGGTTTTCTCAACACATACCATTCCCCATAAATGATGTGCTGATGTCAATAAGCAGTGGTGTAATAGGAACGGCAGATGTTAATTGTTACTTGTCTCAGGAACTTGGTTGCGAGGGAATCTCCAGAATTGTGGGTGGCAACTTCGGAAACGTTAAATGCAAGCGTAAAGATAAAGTCATTACACTTGCTTTTGTTGACAACAGTGCTAAAATTGGGAAAGAAAAAATTACTGTGGACACACTAACCCTCTTTCACAGAATTTGTGTAGTAAAATAGTCAGATGAAGACTTGAAAATGTTTTTCACATTTGAACTGTCATCTTTCCCTTTGTCACTGCTTAATGAAGAGGGAATGCGAAAGGGAACTAAATCGTCTCTGTTTTCAGCGTTCACACCAACAAAAATTGATGCTGTCGAAGGTAAAAATAATTTTGTAGTGGTGGATGGAGGCCACTTACTTCACAAAGTTGTTTGGCAGCGGACATTTCTAAGAGTTATCTGACATACTTACAAACACATTATGGATCGAACGTAGCCGTAGTGTTTGATGGATATCCTTCTGATGTGAATGGAAATAGCGCCAAAAGTGCAGAACGCATTCAACAAGCAAACTTACATTTATCACATGAGATAATCTTCAATGAAGCCACATGTCCAGAAACTTCTCAAGAACGATTTTCAGCAAATGAAATAAACAAGATGCGTTTCATTGACCTCTTGAAAAAGTTTCTACAAAAAGCAAATGTAACAGTTAAACAGGCAGTAGAGGATGCAAACGTACTAATTGTTGAAACTACTGTTTCTGTTAAATTTCAGTATGACAATATTTTCGTTGTTGGTGAAGGCATTGGCATTTTAGTCCTTCTAACGGAGTTAGCTCCAATGAAAGAGAACTTGTACTTCCAAAAATGTGGAAAAAGGAGGAAGCCTGATGTGTTATACTCCACAACGTCATTTAAATACAAATGCAGCAGAATGATTTTGTTAGTTCACGCTTTCAGTGGGTGTGATACTTCAAGTGCACTATTCGGCCATGGGAAAACAAAATTTTGCTTTTTAGAAGAAAAAAACCGACACCTGGAAGAAAAAATACAAGTATTTTTCAACTCAGAAGCTACCATTGACCAAGTGGCTAAGGCAGGCGAAACTTTTCTGATTCATTTATATGGAGGTAACCCCAGAACCTCTGCATGTGATCTCAATCACTTGGCTACACGCTGTTTACTCAATCAGCAACTAAAGCAAGGTCCATTCTAGCACGTTGCTAAACGCAGCATGATTTCATGCCTTAAGATCGTACCTTCAGATACAGAAGTGGTTAGGACATGAGAACAATCCTCTTGAATGGGGATGGGTACCTACCCGATTCGGCCTCTCCCCACGCAAAATGGAAAGGGATGCAGCTCGTGAATCCCTCTTGAAAATTATATCTTGCAACTGCAAGAAAAGGTGCAAGAATGCTTGTGGTTGCCGGAAAGCAGGTCTTATATGTTCTTCCATGTGCACTTGTTCTCTGGGAGAAGCTTGCGAAAACGTGTCAGACATCAATCTACTTGAGGACAGCATTGAAGATGAAGACGACAAGCCATCGTCCATAAATAACTTTATACACGAAGATATAGAAGATTTATATCTTCAGCTGGATGAAGAGGACAAGGAGCAGCAGACAGAGCTTGAAGATTTCCGTCCTGGCCCGGCAAAAACTTTAAATAACATATATTATATGTTTTATGCCTAACAACTACTGCCCAAGTTTTAACTTTTGTTATATGAACTTAGTACATATTTTTTGAGACAATTTAATTGTTTTATGATGTCAAATATTTCTAAACCGTTCTTTCGTTGAACTGCATATCTTGAAATATAAGTCGTAGAAACATCCTATAATGCTTTATTTAAAACAAATTTATTCGCCTTGAAAACTGATCCATATGACGCATGCTCTAAACACCTTATATTAGTTTAGGATATATTCAACAAAAATTGACGAAAAATGACAATTTTCATAAATTTTTGAGAAAATCTTGATTTTTTGGAAGCCCGTGTCTTGGTCACTATCTAAGTTACAGAGCTGATTTTGGGCTCAAACTGGGACAAATTTACTCTACTTTAAAATTGTGAAGGATAATATTTTCTGTAAAACCAATCGTTCTGGAGATATTGTGAAAAATCTAGAAAAGATCCAAAATTTTGATATTTTGTTCAAGTGGCGTGCAGTGGCGCGCCTTGCCGCGCCGAGGTCGAAAACTTGGATTTTACGACACGCTCCCAACATTAACAACATATCCAAAAATCAAAACTACCCGACCTTTTGCATACCAAAATGTATCATTTTACTGGACTAATTAATATACATACATATTAAATAAATTTTCGATAAAAATTGTATGAAAATTTTAGTTCATGCAATTTTGCACTCATACTATGAAACTTAATACTTACAAGATAAGAATTTCATTAAAAATCAAAACAAACATGTGCTCCGTATTTGGTTTCTTAACAAGGATAATTGCTTTTTAATATATGTGCATATATGAAATGTCTTATCTACACTATATATATTGAAAATTAAACAGATAAATGATAAGATATATTTATATTTATTAAATCCTTCTTATTTTAAATGCTACACACATCCGTTTAGTAGCCTTATTTTTAGATTTTATAGAACTTAATGTTGTGCTGTAAGAATTTCAAAATTCTGTTGCGTTTCCATTATAAACTGGTATTTGTTAAATATAGCGGCTTGCAGGTTTTTCACTTATGCAAAGAGGACAGAACTACTTAACTAGTAATGTATGTATGATTTTGATTAAGTTAACTTGAATGGTTAATTCTTCACAGCCTTATTTTCAAACTGATTAAATTAATGATGCATCTTTACTTAGAACTCAGATGGTCTTTGATTTCATAATTAGCCCTAATACTGACATTAAATTTATATATGAGTAGGAATCCATAGCTTGTAATTTCACAATATTTTCTTATAAAATAGCTTTTTCGGTTTATTAGCTATTCGGCAGATTTAAATGTTCAGATTTCAAACTTTTCTTTGTTTAATGAGATTCCTCCATTGTAAAAATAAAGTTTTATGTATGGGATTTGTATTTATGTTCATGTCACTAAGTTCTTGATTCAAATAAGAATCAACGTACTAATCCATCGCATTCAACGGTGTTAATAAATAATTAGCTAGCTATTGTTGTCATTTTACTAGGAAGTATCTGCTTATATGTTCGGTTAAATCAGGCCAATAAATAGAGCTCAAATAACCAATGCAGTCATAAGCAATGCGAATGCACGCTATTTGACATCTCTGTCGTTTTATATTGTTCTAAACTGGGACAACTAATTTATTATCTAAACTGATGTACACGATAATAAAACAATTTTTTAAAAAATGTTTAGATATGATATAAAAATTTAAGAAATAACATTGAATGTATGCAAGATTTATTTGTCCCTTTATTTGTTGAATATTGAATAAATTTCAGTGATAGAACTTTTAATAAAATGGGAAGAGCAAATAACTTACAATGAAAAGAAATAATTTTTCGGTTCTTTAGTACAGAACAACTTCCTAAGTCTAATCAGGTCATTCAGCAGAAGCTTGTATTTCAATTTTTCTGCTTTTATAAATTATTACAATCGGTTAACTCCTTTCTGTATTTGAAGATTTATAATTCTATGCCTATATTTACGGAATTAGATTGTATAGCTAATTTAACATTACAATACCCGCACAAGTTAGAAAATACCAGTTTATATAGGAATTATTTATTGGAATGTTGAAGTATTATTTTGGCATGACAAATGTTACAATATTAGGTTATTTTTCCCTTCATGAAAGAATAATTTCAACATTAGATATTAATATTTGTTGTTTTTTATATTTTATAAACGTTCTAATTTATTTCATTTTTCTTTCAGATTATGCCGTTGCTGACCCAAGTAAGTAAAATCAGGTTTCGTTGCCTTTTCAATATTTAAAAGCAGAATACATATTTCATTATAATATAAATCAATATACTAAATTAGCATTGAATTTCATTCCATAGCTTAAAATGCCGATTTGAGTGAATGATATAGATGCAATATATTTCTCCGGGTACAAATACATAACTATAGAAAAATTCAAACAATTAAATGAGAAAATATGTTGGAAATCAATGAATTTGCCAGAATCTAGATCGTTATGCAAAAAGTAATTAAAAAAAAACTTTAGATTGTGACAAGAATGCATATCACCTACCTCCCCTTTTAATTTTTATTTTCTCTTCCTTAAATGTGAAAGCAAAATGACAAGTGGAAACTAAATGAATAGAAATCGATCAAAATAATCACCAAAGGTTAAATGATAAAGAATTTAAAGAGAGATAAAGTTTCCTGGAATTATGTTTCAGGTGGAAATAATATGAAAATTATTTCAAGTTAATTATATTTATTATAGTCACAATTTAAGACATTCCTGTTGATGCATGCTTTGGAGTAATTTGAACTTAGAACGTAGATAGTATTTCGACATCCTAATGGTATTTTAAACTTATAATGTGGGGAACAGTTGTTTTCAAGGAAGATTTTTTAAAAATTTGATTGCTGTTAGAGAGGCCAGCATAGCAGTAGAAAGTATGAGATGACCTTTCTTGCATCTTTAAGATTTGTTAAAACGCAAACATCGCTTTGTTATAAATGCAAATCTTTAGATTTGAAATTATTTCCAGGAATTTAACTTATTGGTGACATAGATATTCGAATGAGCCTGTGAATCGAGATTCTAAAGCCTCACTTTAAAACGCCCTTCTTTATCCTATTTCTTGGAATCAAGATTTAAAAGGGAGGCAATTTTTAGAAACCATTTTCGTTATTTCGAATAACTGATAGAGACGTAAAGCAAGATAACTTATGCTTTATATAGAAATTTGAAGGATTCCGTGAATAGAAACTCCAAAATTTTAATTTAGAACACCGTTCTTTATCCTTTATCTTAGACTCGAGTTTTAGAAGAGGAGGCAATGTTTAGAAATCAGTTTAACTGACAAACGTGTTTTAAATAGAAAATAGCGGTCCCTTTTGATCCCAACTGTTATAAATTTATTTTGATTCGATGAAAAATTCATAGGAATGCTTTGATTAATGTCCTTTTCTTCTTTCCTCACCAGATGTGTTCGATGACATCGAAACCGGATTGAACCATATTATTGGAACATGATAAAACTCGTAACTGATGTGATCCTTCTTGCCACAGGGTTTGATTATAGAAAAGGAATTGGAATGTAAAACTACAATAAATTATATTTAATAAATAATGTCGAACTTTTACTTGGTGTCATTTCCCGTCTGCATAATTTTCTTCGTCGGAGCACCTGTAGGAAATATATGAATAATAATTTTTTAGAAACAAATTTTGAATTTTTTAACTCTGTTACAACTTTTAAAAGTTTTAATCATATAATTTTTTTCAAAATTCTGATATCTATTTAATCTCACTTCAATCCTAAATTTGCATAGTGGTTGATCCGATTTTATGATTTATTTTGTAATTTAAATGAATTAAGAAGAATTTAAATTCACGACTAAATCTCCAATTTCTTTTTTATTTTATTTCATCGTTGGCTTTAAAAGTCAGCAAAGTATATTTTTCATAAATTATGATAATAGTATTTTTACGTATGCCTTAGTATTTGTGAATATAGAAAGCTGGATTTATCTTAATAAATTTTCGTCCCCATTGGTAGTTTTCAAACCGGTATTTCGAACCAATGTTGAAAAAATTATTATGTATTTTTTATTCTTTTTCAAATTATTGTATTTAAATCTTTTTATGACCAGACTGTACTACAGATCTGACTACTACCTGACTGAATTTCAAGTATTTCACAAAACCTTCATTTCTAGAATCTCAACAGTTATTACGTAGCAGGACCATTCAAATGACCAGCTATTTCTATTAGAAATTTTAATATTCTTTTCTTATGTTTAACGATATCAAAATCGACTCACTCTTTTGTGACTAATGCTTAACCCTTCAGTAGGAATTTAGAAATATTAAATTAAAAGTGTTTTCTTTTGGTGTATTGTGTACTACTAAAATGGATATCTACAAAATAAAATTTCAAGCTTGTCACGGAAAAATTAAAAAAGTTATCGTATGTCTGGTATCGGGATAAAACCGGATATTTCTACCCTGAAAAAGATGAAACATCGCAAAAATTTCATTGTAAAATGTTTGCCAGACGATAATAAAATATCCCACAAGCATTTTAAATTGTAAAAAAAATAAATAAAAATTGCTCAAAAGTCAAAATTCATCACTTAACTCATTTTTACGTGGAAAAAAGATTTTCTGGAGATGTTTCGGATAAACTAAATAAATAAAATGATTCCATCCCTGAAACAAAAAGTTCTTGCAAAGATTATGATAATAAGAAAGTCGTGAATCAACCAAAAGTGACGGCATGTAATTTCATCAATTATTGAATTAATAGAAGCAGTTTAAAGTTGATGTCCGTATACCGGACAACAAGTCTGAAGGGGTTCTAACACTCAGAGAAAATTTTAGATGTTCGGAGACTTTGTAAAAATTCACAGATAAAATGTCCTTTGTTCTTTGTGTAAACATATTGCCCTGTTTTGCTACTACTAAATTTGACCATATTATAGGGATGTCTGCAGTTATTTGAAAAAGGTTTTTTAAATATTAATCACAGGAATAATAATTAAGGAATAATCACCAAACTTCATGAAAAATAATCTTTTTTGCTTGTTTGTGAGATGTAACATATAAAGTTTTCTACAACAAATTTTTCTCACATAATCGTCAGCGGTCTTGGTACTGGCCCAGAACATATCTGTAAGTACAAATAGGGAGTATTTTGTATTCTTTACTCTTCGCATATTTTGTAAAAATAAAGAGGCTAAAGACATACTTTTTCCGATGTCTAGCAACTTGCAATAATTAATTGAGAAAATAAGCAAAAAGAAAAACTAATCTATTACTAATGGGTCAATGCTTAGTTCGATGGCTAATATTCCAATATGCTTCTGTATGAAACTTATTTAAGAAGTGTAAGGAAATTATTTAATTCGTGTCTTTTATTCCTCAACAACATCTATCGTTAGTGACATTGAAGATCTTTGTTTAAAACTCACAATTCCGTGGTTCCTCATTTGATAGATTAATAACACTCTCCTCCAAATATTCTGTGTTTAGTCTCGGTCTATAAACCAGTATTGTGAATCACGTTAATCTCTGGAATATTTGCTGTTACTAAGGGACCTGCTGAAAATTTTTCTTTTTAATGATAACTACACATTTCGTATCCAATGGCAAGAGAGTGAAGATTTAGTTACCAAAACAAGACTAATCAAATGCATGAATTTTAAAGACGAATTTCTGAAAAATATCTATATTTCTTGCAGAATAAGCAGTTTTCTATTCTTAATGAGAAAATTTTATTTTTTCTGTTACTTTTAGAAAAGCTCCTACTCAAGGCTTTAGGCTAATAACGGACACTTCGAATCCTTGCCAGTTTTTAACCACTTATTCTCCCCATTGTAAATTTTGAGAATCTTCATCCACATTTTTCTA
Source organism: Araneus ventricosus (assembly GCA_013235015.1). Classification (NCBI taxonomy): domain Eukaryota; kingdom Metazoa; phylum Arthropoda; class Arachnida; order Araneae; family Araneidae; genus Araneus; species Araneus ventricosus. The sequence continues at coordinate 31,391 of BGPR01001821.1, read as the reverse complement.
CATTTGTGTTGTTTTCACTACTTTTAGCAATTGTAGAAACGATATTGAAAAATACTAATGAGATGTGAACGTAAGCGCTAATGTTGAAACATTTGTCAAGATCTCATTGAAGATCATAGAATGAATAAGTTCCATGGCTCCAAGACATTAGGTTGTCTTTTTAGAGTTGTAGAAATGAGATTTGTTCCTAGTGATTTAATATATATTTATATAATGTAATGTAACGTTCAAGGATAAATAATTTTATTTCTTAATTTATACCGAATACATGCCGAGTCTGAATGTTAGATCTGTGTAACCTTCTTCATCCCAAATTTTTGTGAACCCATATGCAGTGCTAATTCAGGAGACCCAGTTGATAAAATTTATATTCCTAATTTTGTGTTCTCAGAATATATTTACGCATAGAGCTACATAAAGGTCTATTCCTCAGCAAATCCAACCAAACCTTAATCTCAATTTTATCAACATCGATTCATTCCCTTTTTTCCATTAAATTTTATCTCTTTACACTTCTTATGAAAAATATGATGAACAAACTCTGAGACCAAATTTAGTTACTTTGAAATGAAAGCAATACGCCAACACTGGAATTGTATTATCCGGTTGAATCAGATTGAAAATATTTAGTAAATAATCTACTGCCACTACAGTAGCATCAAACAATCCAGCACACGTTTGAACGAGCATTGAAAACTTTAGAATGGACCAGAAACTTCCCTTGTGTCACTACTGCAGCGACGCTGAAAGAACTTTCCAGCGATTGTTTCCCAGTCAAGTTTTGACTGGGCACAGAGAGAAAAACCAAAAAAATATTATTCCTAACTGAAAGAAATTCAGTAGCATTGCGTAAGAGACAGATAAATCCCTTTTAATCTTAACTATAATAGGAATAAAATGGGAAAATAAACAAACTAACAGTTAAGATCTATAAGCTTTTAAGGAGTCCAACGGTTGGGAGAAGCTAAAGAACCATGAGGCATTTGAAACAATAAAACTTCAAGTTAAAAGCAAAAATGTGCTGAGTAACGTATGAATGTAAATTATCGACCCAGAATTTTTCACTTTTATAGTATTTTATTAACTTCCATAAAGAATTATAGACTGGTAATCGTCTTGCTATGAAATCGGTCATAACTTTTAAACAAAAGTATTATGGAGGTCCCTGAGATGATTCTGTGTCCTGTTAAAGAAGTTCTTCTCAACATGGAACGAATATAGCACCTATTGAAGTTGCTGATTCTATAGGGAAAAATACAAAAGAACAGGGAAAACAATTACTTTTTACAAATCATGAGCGAAAGTGGGGGGAAACAAATAATTGTAAGTATGCTACTGTCACGATTAACGACTAAAGGTTCTGTTGAAAAGAAATTTCCCTATCATTTGGTTTGTAAATTGGTCTTTCCATCCGTTTGTGCCCTTTTTTCAGTCTGTCGAGAGAATAGAGTAAAGGCAAGAAGAAATGAATCAAATTCAAGGTGTGAAAGGAATGTTTGAAGAAGTAAAGGACAAACTTCAGAGGAAGATCGAGGAAGTAGAGGGCGAAATCCAAAGGAAGATCAGGGAGTAGAGGACAAAGTATGAAAGAAGATCGAAGGAGTAGAAGACAAAGTATAAAAGAGATATCGAGAAAGTAGAAGAAAAAGTTTAAGGGAATATAGGCGACATCGAGAAGAGACTTGAGGACAGACCAAAATATTTCACAGCAAGCCCAGAACTCAAGCCAACTGTCAAACCCTTGACACTCGACGGACAAACATCTTGAACTGTTTTCAAGACTCAGTTCGATGTTGTGAGTTCTACAAACGGATGGATGGATTTTTATGTGGGAGAGATAGACAGATCATATCTTTTAAATTGCTTCGTTAGTATATCTACTCCTGCTTTTGATATTCTCTCGTGGTATGTCTATGCAATTTGTAGTAATGCTTAAGGGAGTCTTGGGATTTTCCATTTTCATCGGTTTTCGTAAACATCTACCTCTACTAGGCATTACCTTGTTAAAAAACTCTTAATAACAAAACTTATTCAAAAGGACACACAATGAACCTCAGGAAAATCCAGATCATTGAAAAGTGAGGACCAACTTCATTTCCTTCAATTGGACCACGAATTTCCTACCACAATTTTCTCAGTCTGTTTCTGGTTTTAACTTGAAATCTTATATTTGAAGAATTCTCTTGCTCATTTAGCTTTTTTTAAATATTTTAGAAATTTATTAAAACAATTTAAGACTCTCGACCGTTAGTTGTTTCGCTCCCCCTACATTTACATCCTTAATATAGTTCCCATTAAAAAGTCGGTCACTGCCTCTTTTTAATTAATATTGAAGGTTATTCAAGGTAGTAAAACATATTTTGGTATTTTTCAAGTGTTCCTGTAGAAATACCAAACCAGTGTTCTGTCAAAATTTGGCTGGTACATTATCACTAGAAAGCTCATGCAGAGTTGTTGAAAAGAAAGCTTAAGGAATGTTTATCATTAGTGCTAAATCAATAAAAAATAGTCTGCTGACGATATAAGGAGTTGGATAGTCTGGTGCTACTATGATGACATTAGTATTACTAACAAAGAGATTAAAGTATCACAGTTTACAATATCTAATGCAATTCCTGTCCTTGCGTTGTATGATCATGCCAGCAGAAAATGTTGTTCAAAGAGACCAAAAGTAAAGTTTACAAACTTTATTAAATTTAAGGGTGTTGTAAACAGTGAGTGAGTTTCGGTTTTATGGCGCAAGGGCCAGACTTGGCCATGCTGTGCCATTGTAAACAGATAAAAAACTATTGGAAGATGATAACGTGAATATCCAAGTGCCAATAAATTGGAATTTAAGGTTTCGATGGAGGTGATATGTAATAGAAAATTTACTGTGACTCTACACCTAAACGATATTCTTCTCGTGAGGGAATCGAAATCTTAATGAGACATATTATTGCTTTTCATTAGTGCTGAGTTATGTTCCTTAAACAAACATTATATCTGGGTTCACAAAAATTTTGCATAAAGAAAATCATGCAGATTTTGACAAATGGGCTCAAGACGATTTCGATATAATTTAAGAAACATAATTCTCAGTCTCTTGTTTTCACAGTGCATTAGCTACTTCAACAAACTAGAAGTGAACCACCTCAATGCAGCTCCTTCATTCCCAAGCAAAAGTTAGTTATATAACCATTGATATAATTCGCTCTATGATCGTCAATTAGATACTTACTGGCCTTGATGGCCAAGTGATAAGGTCTCGAATTCGAGGCCGAAGCATTGAGGAACAGGTTCGAAACCCGATTCCACTGAAGATCCTCCGCATATGTGTGTCTGTTGCTCGTTAAATCATAAGCAGGGGGCCAAATGTCCTCCCACTGGTGTGATATGGAAGCTCCGGGAGCGAATATCAACTGAGGTGCCGTATTCGTCATCTGACCGCGGATCAAAGTTACGAGGTCTGCCACAAAATAGCCCTAGAATTACGTCAAAACGGTGAGTTTAATATAACTAAACTAAAGAAAACTATTATGACACATTTCAGGTTATTACAAGAAATTTTAAATTCTTTTGGAATTTGAGCACCTACTTTAGTAAACGGGCCTATTTTCTAAGTATTGTTAGATATTTTGTTTCATGTGTATTAAAAAAACTCAAAAAAGTAATTTAGATTGGAAAGTACACTTTGCAAAATTAAATCACAAATTTCATTTGAGCGCGATAATTTTTCTCTGTTACATTCCTAGTAATTCAAAGATTCTATCTAGAGTAAAAAAACTGAAAAAAATAGAATTGATAGATTTATGTAAATAAGCACTATTACGTGTTATGCTGCGGAAGTTTGGAGAGGTGATGATATTTTAGGTGTCGTCCTCGTCATGTGTCCGCGGTTCAAAAGATGTCATGCGTCCGCGGTTACGAAGTCCGATCCAATATACCCCTCGCTTTGCCTCAGAACGGGGCATTTATATAATTAAATTAATCTACATATTAACACATCTTCGAAAATTTGCTTTAGACATTATAACGCCAATATTTTTCGGCAGTATTTCTAATAAAGAAGAAGGTAGGGCATTTGAATTCATGGACTGGTAAGCGACAAAAATGGACACTTGGGAAAGTCAGTGATTCAGATTCATAGCAGATAAGATATCTTTACCCTAAGGCATAGCGCATTAAAAAACTTAAAAGCAAATAAATTATCTAATAAGCTGGACTATTTTTAGTTAGAATAATTCCAAGTGACAAAGGCGTTCTGAAAAACGGGCAACAACCTATTCTTGGATAAGTGTAAATATTACAGTCAACGAAGGCCGAAATGGAGGGGAGGGGTTAAAAAACACTAAATAATATAGTTTTGAAAATTGGTGCACATGGAGTTCGCACCGCCATCTTGTATTTCATTCTCCCTTTTCAATTTTTTATGAATATCTAAAAAACTATTTAATTTTCAAATAGCATGTTATACACGAAAGTAAAGAGCGTAAAATTGTGTACAAATAGATGGCTTTAGGCTCGTTCTAGCTTTAATAACTACAGATATAATTAGTTTCAAAATTTGCTGAATCATAAATCCTCCCCTTGGGAAGCCACTAAGAGACGGATACATGCAAAACTGGAAGGAATTTTATTGAAAAACTGTAGAAATATTTTCTTCGTGATTATTCTTCAGAGTTTTCATGAAATTATGGTACTGAATAATCATAAGTTACTCTATTCTTTAAAATAGAACTTTTTTATATATTTACTGAGAAATCTTCGAATACTAATTTACAGCAGAGAATAAACTAAAACTCTCAGAGGTCGTTCTTTAAAACAATGAATCTCATGTAATATTCAGAGACATTTTGTTCTCCTACAATCTGAAACTTTTATTTATTTAGTTTCAATTTCAGGTAGAATTATTGAGGTTAGAGGACGTTGAACTGGAAAATACCAAGATAGCAATTTTAGTTTGCAGCAAGCTTGCAACAAATTTGACATGACAAGAGCGCAAGCTTGAAACAAGTTTGCCATGACAAGAGTGCAAGCTTGCAACAAGTTTGAAACAAGATAACGCAAGCTTCGAAGTCACCATGGGGCTAACTTGCAGCCAGCTTGCAGCGTCAAACTAATTGCAAATTATAGCAAAAACAGAGTACGAACACAACCCGGATTAAAACTCGCGACCTACCGGTTCCGAAGCAGACGCGCTAACAACTCGGCCAGTTAAATACTGAGAGGAGGAGATAGATTTCGCTAATACATCGTTCGATTCGATTCGTATACGATTTATTTTAAACTGTTTTCTTGATTTCTTTAATTTTTTGAGTTTAGAATATGATTTGAAGTCGAAGAGAAAGCGATTTTTGCTAATAACTACGTTTTGCTAGTAGAAAAAATTATGAAATTAGAGTTCAAAAGTAATTACTTTAAAATGGGATAAAATGTATAAGTTTATTTTTCAACAAACATTGACTGTTTTTTCGGTTTAATTTTGTTTATCAACGTTAAAATTTCAACATTCAGAAAAAGGCGATATAGTTTTCTTTAAAGTGCGAGTGCTATATTGAGTAAAAAGATGGAAAATGTTTCACATTTTTTTTTTATAAAAAAGTTAGTTTTTTAACAAATTATCATTGATTTATTGAATAAATAAAAAGAAGGACGGTCTAAGAGATGCTAATGAAAATCGGATGTTTTTTTTTAAAACGAGACAAAGATAATTATCTCTTTGTGCTATCTTTGCATCAAGCTTGTTTTGCAAATTTACAGCAAGCTTGCATTGCAAGGAGGTGGCACTAGTTGTCACGGCGAATTTGCCACAAGTTCGCTTCAAGCTTGACGCGTCAAATTTGCAATGACAAGGTGATTTTAAGTCAAAATCAAATTTGCTGCAGACTTACGTGCTATCTAGGTAGAAGGTATTTTTTGACTCGATAATCGATAAATCATTTTTATTGTCCAGATCAATATATTTATAAAATTACCTGTTAGAGAAGACAAAAAACAATACCTTCATTTTGCTCGTTACAGTTCCAGAATCAGGGAATTGAAGATTAAAAAAAGAAGCCTATTGTAACTTTTAATGTATTGGGTGTCCCAGTACTTCGTGTACAAACATGGAGGGGAGGTAGAAAGCATCGTTAGGAATCATAATCACATACCCAGATAGCAGTTTGCAGCAAGTTTGGTTTTGACTTGATATTACCTTGTCATAGCAAATTTGACGCGTCAAACTTGAAGCGAACTTGTAGCAAATTGGCCGTAACAACTAGCGCCACCTTCCTTGCATTGCAAGCTTGCTGCAAGTTCACCGTGACAAATAACGGCACCTCCTTTGTAATTCAAATTTGCAAAACAAGCTTGAAGCAAAGATAGCACAAAGAGATAATTATCTTTGTCTCGTTTCATAAAAACATCCGATTTTTAATAGCATCCCCTAGACCGTCCTTCTTTTTATTAATTCAATAAATTAATGATAATTTGTAGAAAAACTAACTTTTTGATAAAAAAAATTTTTAAACATTTTCCATCTTTTTACTCAATATAGCACTCGCACTTTAAAGAAAACTATATCGCCTTTTTCTGAATGTTGAAATTTTAACGTTTATAAACAAAATTAAACCGAAAAAACAGTCAATATTTATTGAAAAATAAACTTATACATTTTATCTCATTTTAAAGTAATTATTTTTGAACTCTAATTTCATAATTTATTCTACTAGCAAAACGTAGTTATTAGCGGAAATCGCTCTCTCTTTGACTTCAAATCATATTCTCAACTTAAAAGTTTAATGAAATCAAGAAAATAGTTTAAAATAAATCGTATACGAATCGAATCGGACGATGTATTAGCGAAATCTATCTCCTCCTCGCAGAGTTTAACTGGCCGAACGGTTAGTGCGTCTGCTTCGGAACCGTAGATCGTGAGTTCTCTCCCAGGTTGTATTCGTACTCTTTTTTTGCTATAATTTGCAATGCAAGCTTGCTGCAAGTTCGTCCCATGGTGACTTCGAAGCTTGCGTTAACTTGCTGCAAACTTGTTTCACACTTGCACTCTTGTCGTGTGAAATCTGCTGTAAGCTCGCAGATATGCAGTGCAAGTCTGCTGAAAATTTGCTGCAAACTAAAATTGCTATCTGGGTAGCAACATGGGTGCTCAAAAGCCATCTGGATACATCAGATGAAATTTGAAATAATGCAGAGCTGGCCAAAATGCCGCTATCTTTCTGCATTTTAACGGAATTGAACTGGAATTTTTTTACTGGAAAGTTTCATTACTGGAATTTTTTTACTGGAAAACTGGAAAGTTGTCCTAAATTTCTGGCTCTGAAGTTGTGAAAGAAAAATTACGCTACATGCGCAGAAAGTAATATTTGCTACAAATACCGATATTTTCTCTAACATTCAAATTATATATTTTAAATTTTTGTACAATGCTTAGCTAATACATTGTCATATATTCTATAAATTCTGTACAAATTGGCTGAAAGCTCTTCATGCTCTAAGAAAAAACGTGCAGGAAAATTTAGGTTTTTCTAAGATAACTTCTATATCTTCCCGAACATTCGGGCTATTTTTAAGAAATGGATTTAAATATTGCGCACATCACACAAAAAATTATGAAAGTTTCAAATTATTATCAGCTGTCTGCGAAACGCGGTGTGCCAAAATCCCTTTTCGAATATATAAATTTCTGATCGGTCCCCTAAAAGTCCTCGTGACCGAATCTTTAATGTAAATTGTTAGTTAAAACTTATTCTTTATATGGTCGAAATTCGAGAACATATTCGAAAAAAATATGCAAATTTCAAAAATTGTCCGTAATTTTGGCCAATTCTGTATTATTTTAAATGCCATATGGTAATATGACAAATGAAATGGTATAAATGAAAATCAACAAAGTTATCATTATCTTCATGATTTTTGCTTGAAACATGTTTCAAGTGGAGCTTTTCAGATAATAAATTCACCTGCTATGCAATTTTGTAACATCGATTTAAGGGGAAAACATTTGGTTCAACCAGTTACAGCTAAGCAATTGAACCTGTGGTCTTCGAAGCTACTGTGCACTAGAATATAGTGTAAATTTGGAACATTCTGGTGGCATTTTCAATCTTGGAGAGCACAAAGTTTTCAGGAATACCATTTTTTAAAAGTTGATGAAACAAAAGCTTTGATTGTCACGACTTTGAATTTTCATTTGAACACACACACACATATTTACATTTTAAATATGTATGTATAATTTTTACTTTATGGAATTAAAATTTTTCCAATTTTTATAATTTGCTTAGTAAATACTTATCACCGCACTTCTGTACTGCTGTCGAGGAAGGTAAGTGCAATTCAATGGAGACGCTGGAGCCTTCGATAGAAACAAACATTGCTTTATTCACACATCAAACAGAATTCATACGCATTCGTTAGGCCCTGCTGCCGACTAAGTATACATCTCAATTTCAAAGGCTCAATAACTCTATCCAAAACTGAAAACTGGCGAGTGCTGGAAAACATCCAATTATATACAAAATAAGACAGACGTCATCATCCATAACAGGAGTGCCATCTATAATACCAAACATTTTCCACAACTGCTGCTTTGGTGTATTCTCCGTGTTGGTGTGGATTATTTATATTAATTTTCGGTATCGAATTAATTGTTCAAGGTTGAAAATCAAATTAATTGTTTTCATTACGAAAAAACTGTTTTTTCCATGTTTGTTTGTTATACATGTGCACACATAACACATGAACAAACGCACCCCCATATATAAATTAACACCTATAAGCGCACATCAAATTAGTATAAAATTAAAATATTTCATATGAAAAGCGACGAATAACGTTTTACACAAAGTGCTCTAATACAAAAATCCATGATTTCTTCATCATCCCTCTTTATATAAACTGCAGGTATTTTAATTTTATACGTAAAATTTGGGGGATATTTCAAAACACACAATAGAGTTACGAAAAAATCAATGCTAGTTTTTTCAGTGTGGAATATTTGACCCTCATAAAACCTGAAAGTTTGTTTTCAAATATAAATATCGAATTCATTAGAAAGTGTGCCAATATTGATAGCGTAAGACGTAAAATTAACATCGGTTTTTATGATGTCCTTTTAAATGTCTTGATATCTGATAATTGCCGGAAATCAAAAAATTATCTTTGTATCAAAATTAATATTATCACTTAATATCACAACTAAAATTTGATACAGATATCTGAAAAATTTGACGCAAAATGGATCAGAGGATCTGTCTAATATTAAAATATTTCAAATGTAATACTTCCAGAAAGCATTGCAGGAGATGTAATAATCTTTTTCATCTGTGTTTCAAAATGCTGATTTGGAAATAACTAATGAAAAATGAAAGTTTTACTGTTATGAGTTCAGATCTGTTCACTTCACAAAATGAAGATGCATGGGAAAAAGAATATTACAATAATTTATGAACAGAATAAAGTATTATTGTCTTTTATAGGCGATGATGAAATAAAACAAAAAAATAAATTAAAGATCAAATCATGAAATGAAATAATTCTTAATTCTCTAGAATTGTACCTAATCATGAATTCGTAGTAACCCCTATTTAAAGTCAAGACTGAAAGTGGATTAAATAGGTTGGAGAAGTTTTTAAAATGAATTAGAAGATTAAGACATTCAAAGATACAGTAGGAAAAAAAATCAAAATTTTCTGGCAAAAAAACAGTTTTTCTTTTAAAACTTTCTTCTGTAAGAGCAGGTGACACGACTTATTTAATTATGCTGAACGACAATAGACTGTAAAGATTTGACTTGATTTAACAAAGATAATTTATTATTGATTTACATTCCAATTCATTTTCTGCAATTAAAAATTGTGGCAAGAAGAATCACATCAGTAACGACTTTCATCATGTCCAATGATGTGGGTCAATACAGTTTCGATGTCGTCAAACACATCTGTTTAAGACAGGAAAAAATGCATCAATCAAAGAAATTCTATGAAATTTGTAAGAAAAATTGAATTATACTTGACATATGAGAGCCTGATATTACGTTCTAATTTAAACGCCTTTTATCAGTTCCTTGGCGTGGTTTAAATATTTCCCAAAAAGCTTCTCTTCTATCTCTTTATAATAAATTTGAACTCTTAGATATATGACAAAAGACAGTTGTTCTCAGCTGAAAAATTAGAATTTATATGCCCAACAAGTTATATGCTACGTGAGATTTACCTAAGAACTGACTTCTGAGTATATCAGAAAGAATTTCGAGTATCTGTATCGACCATTAGAAGAAAATAAACATTATTGAACGAAAATGCTTTCTTGGCAAACGTTGCGAAGTTTACTTAAAGGAATTTAAAAATGCGACAGAGGAAGACTCATATTTTATCTTGCATTGAAAGCCTCTCTAGAAATTTAATAGGATTAAAATAAAAAATTATAATATAAGGAAAATATTCTCCGAGATTGAAAGGCCACCAGAATGTTACAAATTTAGTCTATATTCCAATGTACAGTAACTCCGAAGTCCACCCGTTCAATTGCTTTGGTTTAACTGCTTCAATCAATAGTTTCTCTTTAACTTCATGCTATATAATTGCATGTTAGGTAACTTTATTATCTGCAGGATGTCGCTTGAAATATGAATGTTTTAAGCAAAAATCAGTAAACCGATTACTTTCTACTTTCAGTTTTGCTATATCATTTCATGGCCAAGGAAAAATGAAATACAAGGAGAAATTAATAGGCATTTTTGCCATATTATTTTATAAACATTTTTATATAAATCGTTGTGTACTATTTAGATAAGAAAATAATAATTAATTTGGTAATGACATGCAGATTCATTATTTTACAAATAACTGTAGTTATGTATTTGAAGTTAATAAAAGTCTTTCTTATCGACAGATTACAACCGAACCTCTATTTTAATCCATGGAAGTAAATAAGAATTACATTCTGTAGATTTCTTTCCATTATATTGAAGACGTATTCTACATTTGAATAGAAAGAAAAAGAATCCCTGTTCTACTTTCTAGGGACAGCTGCAGCATAAGCTGAATGAAAAATGAAAATTACTTAAAAACATTGATAAATAACAAACACATTCACTCATAGTGTAATCTATTGTATTACTTATAAACATCCACTCTTTCTTATGAAAAAACTCGTTCCTCAACTAGCATTTTTCACAATCAAGTAATTATTTAACAATTTGTGAGTAATTATTTTATGAAGGGGAAAGTAGGGTAAAACCGGGTACCTTAGACTCGAAGGCCTGTTCGAGCTAACCTATTCGACATAGAATTTATGAAATTTTACTAAAATATTCATTTTTTTATCAGAGTATAATATATCTATCAGAAAAGTCATAGTTTTACTACTTTTTTTACTAATGAATTTTTTTTGTAGATAAAGTTCAACTAACCGGTTTTACTCCACTAGTGGGGTAAAGGTATAGTTGGTGGTACACATGCTGAAGCTATTAGAAATTAGGAAAATTCTATTTTCAGTGGAAAAATAGCATTCATTTTTATTTTATATGACAATTTAAGAAAAAACAATTTTTTAAGATTTAACAATAGTTATAATAGTTGACAATTTAAGAAAAAAGTCGATTTTTTAAAATTTAACAATAACTACAATAGTTGACAATTTAAAAATGAAGACATTTTTTTAAAGATTTATATCAATTGTTACAATAGTTGACAAATTAAGAATAAAGACAATCAATTTAAAAATATTTGCAAAATTCTTATCTAAATTAGTGATAGAAGCTGTAGGAATGAAATAGGGAACCTATTAATGTCACTATCACATTGAAGCACTGATGGTTTGGAAATTAAAATAGAACAGAAAAGTGACAAAATGAAATTTAAGAATCTAATAAATGTTGCACAAAACAAGAAATTAGAAAAATGTAATATGCCTACAAGTTTCTCCTACTATTTTAATGATCCAAATCTAAAAGCATAAGAAGAAAAATAATCCAATCCAAAAGCAAAAGAAGAAAATTGCATTCTACGTAATTCTTTCTTCTTTAAAATTCAAGCTAACTAAGAGCCGAGCTCAGTCGAAATGACGATGAGTTAAATAAAACCAAACGATTGCAAATACTTCGAACAAAAGATTTTTAATTTTTATATGAGAAAAAATGAAAAAAAAAATCGTTTATTTGTAAGCGAGGAAATACTAGAATAAATAAATTTTAATTCTTTTTAAAATTTTGACTAAAATAATTATTTGGATCAATTTTAAATTATCACAAAAAAATATTGAAAACCGGAATAAATTGGAAATGCTTTCTATCACATCATCTGACTCGAAGGTCAAAAAGGAATAGCCCCCACAAACTATCAACTATCTCACAATCTAAGAAAATCCTCTTGGGTAGGGCATCCGTAGTTTGCCCTAGTACCCGGTTTTACCCCGAGTGGAGAGGTTATAAAAAGCGAAATAGAACCACCCAATTGTTTTACTAAATCTTTATTGTTTAGGTTTAGTAGAAATGTATGGTTGAGTCGTATGCTTGCTATAAAGCCGTTTTGTCTCCAAATGAAGAAAACATTTTGAGAACTAAGTCTCGACTACACATGAGGGTTGGCATCACCGCCCATTCTCCTCCATATTTTTCCAGGTCACTTTTTATTGTTTGATAGGATATGAATCCCTAGTAAGCACATAATAAGCCGGACTAAATATATTTGATTTTATAATTGTAATGCTTAATAAGTAAGGATAGTTTGAAAAGAAACGGACATTGGAGAGTTGACGTCATAGAACAAATAAACTTTCACAGACGAAGGAATTCAACAGCAACAACATCGCATTCAGCAACCGCGACCATTCTTTTTTCTTCACTAGTGGAGAATAATTCAGAATTTGTGCGCTAGAAAGCAGAAGTAATAACGCCAAAATCAATATACCCAGTTTTACCCCTCTCTCCCCTATTCCTACTTTAAAATTATAAGTACTGTTGGTGTATTGACATTGAAAAAAAGCCACAAAATTAATTCTGTAATGTTAGTAAATCTCGAAATAGAGTCATGTTTAAACCAGATTGCATTTTGAAATCAGATGAAATATAAACTGAATAAGAACTGATGTTAAACTGAATAAGAACTGATGTTATTAGTATGTTTTTCAGCCTAAAATAACAGGGAAATGATTATTCTATATTCATTGTAAATTATTTACTTATTTAGTTTCAGTAAAAATTCTTCACCTGAAATTTATTCTGTTATCAAACGATATAGAGCACTCTCTGTTACATATTGTTTATTGTGTTAAATGAAGTTTCAATATTATTTCGGAATAATATATAATATTAGTTTTATAATACTTCAATACGAAATAATAAGTAGAAGTTCCCAGTTTGGGGGAATGTTAAACCTCAGAGAGATAAATACTTTCCCACTTATATGATTGTACAGGTTAGCAATACTTCTATGTATATATATATATACTTCATATTTGCTCTTGGACTGAATTCTTCCTATTCAAATATCAATGAACGTTACATCCATACATTATTAATTAATGGACTTGCACATTAATTCATATTTGAACCAACAATTAAATACCTTGCATAAAAAACAAAAACAAAATCCAATTCTTAAACCGTATACTTTTACAAAGGAAGAGTCATACGAACTGAAAACCGTAACATTTAAAAGGGAACTACTACATAAAAAACATTAAAAAAATTGAAGTTAATCTACATATATATATATATATATATAATAAAAAGTTAAAAGAAATAAACAAAGTTAATAACTACCTACAACATCATTAATAGATATATTTAAAATGGACATTACAGTTAAGTATGTAAATACGGACCATACTGCAATCTATGATTAAATGGAAGTCAAATCTGATATAATATGGCAATTTCAGTTTAGAATAATAAAATTTTGTACTACAATAAAAATTGCTGAACTCTGAAACGGATGGTAGTAAACAAGTGTATATAGAATTTAAAATAAGCCCGGTGTAATGCATTTTACAGAAATAAAAGATTTCGTCTTAAATTTTTATACATTTTACACTCACACATATGCACATCCTTGCAAAGAAACATAATACGAGAGAAGCGTATAAGATACTATAAAATTCCTATTTTAAATGTTGTTATTATCTTGTACATTTTGCATTGTAAGAAGAAACTATGATAGTTGCAAAAATGTATTATCCTGTTGTGTAAGGTTTAAAACATAAAAAAAATATCCAGATTTTAATATCGCACTCACACATTCACAAAAGACCTTTCCGTACTAAGAAACATAAGACAAACTTCTAAAATACAATTTTGTTATTCTGCCAATCATACTTGGATTCAATTAGAGTTGAAATGGGTTTATTTATTAATCAGAAATACTTAACATAGATACCTGTACATAATTGTGTTGCAAGGGGAAAAAATAGTTAGATGCATTATTGTAAGATTAAAAATAATTTTAAAGGACACATCTTTCTGCTTTTGAATTTTGTTCCATTACATGGATTATATAAAGCTCGTTTAAAGTCAGTTGCGTTAATTGCTATCTAAATGCATCAGAAGAAACACAGATTATTCTTAACCCGTTCAGGACCATCATGGCATATATGTGATCACTCTTTCTTTGTCCTACAGCCCATCGTCTCATATATGTGATCGCAATTTGAACGTTTTATTTCAATTTTTAAACGGCACTAGATGGCGGTAAAAACCGTTACTTTTTCCAATAATGTTGCATCAGAGTGTTGACCTTCACTATCTACTTTCGGTTCCGGGTTTTTCTTTTTGTATCAGGGTCATTTGACTATGTAAACAACTGCGCGTGTTTGGATTGCGCAATTCAAGAGCTATGATTAAGCAATTAAAGAGCTATGATTTATTTTTCGGGAGATTTTTTTAAATATTTTGATGGCATGATGGAATGTTTATTGGTTGGGGATGGAGTAGAAATTATCATTTGCAGTTTGGAGTTCTCTAGATAGAATTTTGTGTTTTTGAGGTAAATTTTATTTTAGTTCAATTGTTTTTAAAAAAATATCATCAAAATTTTATTACAATATATTCTGATATACTATCAATGATAATAAATTGTAAATTTCAGCGCATTTACTTGAAGTAATGATTTTATATGAATTTTTAAATGAAATTAGGCTTAACGGGAAAATCGCCCCGTCCAGTGCGTACGTATCCTTCCGGAGCGTGCGGGCCTAAGGAAGCTCTTCTTTCTACTTTCGCTGGTCCTGAACGGGTTAATATAACAAATTATTCTACTTACCGAGCATGCCCAAAAAGGCTACGGTAGCGAAAACTTGCGTGGCAGACAGCATTTTCTAAAATGAGTACAGAAGATGATTGCAAAGCAAATCCATGAAGAGAGAAGGTCGCCTGGTCTTTTTATACTGCACGGAACTCGAAATTAAGATCGATTAACTATGTCAATTAAGCAATGACACTCTTAATTTAAGCAGATAGCCATAAAAAAGTACTCTTTCAGTTTCCATACTCCATTTTTCAAGCTGGATGTGAAATAAATGTACAAACGTTTTAAAGATTTAATGTTTATCTTGCCATAATCTTAGAGTGATGTGATGAAATTATGAATATTTATGACCCATTTATCACAGTGGTTAGTTTGTACTGCTGTTTTACGGTACAGATTAGTGTTAATAAATGACATAATTTAGTTTATAATCTGTAATAAAAGAGATAAGTGGCTTTCCTATTTTCGAAAGCGACAGATGGATTGGAAAATTTTATAATCTTTCATTCAAGTTTTTCTGTTGTATTTTTATGTATTATTTTTTTAAAAAATTACCATTTTAAAAAATTTTCAACCTACATGTAATATTTTGAGTACTTAGGTAACGCAAGTATTCGGCACTCCCTTACTTATCGCGTTGTTGTGATTCGGACAGCAAAGGCATACAGGTAAAAATTCTTCCAAATATTTCTTGTCGAAATGGCTTTCAGAGGATAATTTCAAAAAAGACTCAATAGATAATTTTCTTTTCAATATATTAAATTTTTGATCAATGCAAATTTATTGTTTAGTTAAAATTGGGATAAAATAACTTCTTTACATATTTTTTTAATTTTCGGTAGAATTGAAGTATACGCAAAAAATATTAATGGGATGAAGAAACAATTTATTTATATAAGTCGTTACCAGAGAGAAGTGCTTATAAAATTATTTCTCGGTTTATAAATCAAGGAAATTATAAAGTTTTTTAAAAAAATAATAATTTCATACAATTTTTATATTTTTAATTTTTGTATGTCGATTTTGTTAAACAAAAGTTACAACTGTCGAAATATTGATGCTGATAGTATTTCCGTTATAAGCTTTACCTACCCTTCAAGCGGTGGTTGTTTTCTAAATGACTTTCTTATTTTAAATGGTATTTGAGGAAAAGCAGTGCTTGTAATTGTAGAAGAAATATTTGAAGAAAACATATAAGGTTTCAAAGAATTCAAAATATTTTTAATGTGCATCAGTTGATGCTTTAACTATAATTATTCTCAAATATTTACATTATTTTATATTTTAGTTAAGATCGTTATGTTTTTAAATCGTAAGTATCCTCTTCCTATTTCAAAAATATGATTAATTATATTTTCTTATTATGCAAAAAATAATAAATTCATAAACGAAAGCATATTTCAGAGTTCACTGAATAAATAATTAATTCTTTCTTATTTTTCGCAGATTAAGGACAATAATCAGAAACAAGCAAGCGGAAAAGAATCTTAGAAATCTAAATAATTCTAATTGCGCAATAAGTGAAACTTTAATTTTTTGGTCAGTTATGAATATTTTCAAATATCGAATCGCGTACAAAACATTATGCCTAGTCATAAAATCTTGAAATTTAAAAAAGGAAGGTGCTCTCTTCTAAACTACATTCACACATTTCTTAATCTTTTTATGGATAGATCTTAATAATAATATAGTTAATTGCTGAAAGAAGAGAATAGCACTTGCATGATTTAGAATTCCTAGATCTTCCGGCCGTAAATTAATCATATATCATGCATACAAATGAATAATAAAACAATAAAAATATGGGTATATTTTTAGCTTCATATCTAACGTAGCCAGCACTTTCACTAACTATCAGTATTTATTTTACGTTGAACCATCTTCTTGAACGATTGGCCTCTGTACCTTAACATATTGGGCATGACAATACTTTTCATTTAATATATTTTTAAAAAACAATTTAGTTGGCAATAAGCTTCATTTCTTATCCCTCGAGGCTCTGATTGTGGAACTGAACCGGATAAAAACTGACGTTATTATTTATTACTTCTTCTCTATTAGTTAATTTTATTGACCGACTGAAGCCCTGTTTTAACTCGACCTTGCAGCATTTTGTCCGTTTTTCTTTTGTTCATTTTGTCCGTTTTATTTTTTGCCTCCATTTCTAGATGGTGGAAGTCTTAATGGTTTCTATGTTTGGAACTGATATGGCTAGTTTCATTGATATGGCGAGTTTGGCACAAAATGGCTAAAACATTTTAGCCATCTGGCAACAGCGAGATATTTAAATACTGATAAAAGAAATCATTTAATTGGTTAATACTGATTAAGAATGCCTTTTTTTATTACTGATGATTTAATACTGCAGATATTTAATTATAATTTTGTAAATACTGAGAAAACTAGAGAAGCATAAATAATTTGCATTCGAAAAAAATGGCTAAAACTTTAAAAACTCCGATGAAGAGCAAATCTTCCTTTTTGGACGCTTCACAGATCTACTAATTAAATAAATAGATCTGTAATAAGAAACCATTTAATTGGTTAATACTGATAAAGAATGCATTTTTTTTATTACTGATGATTTACTACTGAAGATTTTTAATTATAATTTTGTGAATACTGAGAAAACTATAGACGTGTAAATAATTCGCATTCGAAGATAAAAAATGGCTAAAACTTTAAAAACTCCAATGAAAAACAGATTTGTCTTTTGGGACGCTTCACAGATCTGCTAATTAAATAAATAGATCTGTAATATTCAAACCATATATCAATTTAATACATAATCTTTATATGAGAATTTTGATTCAAATGTTTATTTTTATTTACTAGTGAAAAGCACGTTCTATAATCTTGATATTTCTACCAAAAATTGAAACTAAATAAGCTAGTAGTTTTGTGAACAGTAGACCTCACTCCCCCCCCCCAAAAAAAAATCTAAGATTTTCTCTTCGTCGTATTTTTTATTGCTTAGCAAATGTTATTCATTGTGAAGACAGTATTGTTTGCAGGGACACCAGACATCATAATTTGACTCTCAAGGAGATACACTGGTGTACAAAAGTTTATCACAATTCTTAAGGTGCGAATTTAGAGTTAATATGGATAAAATGGATCGCAATATGCTGAATTAGCAAAACACGTCTACCTATTTTACTTCGCTTATCTTTAGGGGACATATCGAAATATTTTGAGAAATATGGCACCAAACAACACAGAGAAAAATTCAATCATTAAATCATTTACTTAAAAAATCATCGAGAAAATTTCACTATTAAATAGGCATCAAATTAAAATATTTTTTCAACTCACTTCGTTAGAAATAAGAAGATGGAATTCAAAATAACTTGTTCGTCCTCCCGTTGGTGTGGCGTGGAAGTTTGGAGAGGGGGGTGCCAGCTCAGGTGTCGTCCTCGTCATCTGACCGAGGTTCAAAATTTCGAGGTCCGTCCCAAAATAGCCCTCGTGTTGCTTCAAAACGGGACGTTAATATAACTAAACAAATCAAAATAACTTGGCGATAAATATTACAAATTGGCAAAAATATTTATATAAGCTAAAAGCTGTCGTTGTGTTGCAGATAGATCAGACGATTTATAAGGCAAGCGAAATTATCTTGGCGTGATCGTATTTCTTGGCGAGAAGCGTCTAAGAATTCCATTTAGGCTTAACAATTGCAATCGAATTTTGAAAGTTTTTAAAATTGTCGACTGCGGCTCATAAGGAATAAAAGAAATTATTTAGATTGTTAATGAGTTTAAATATAAATTTAGAATTAAAAGATAGCCAAAGATTATAAAAATAGATAACACTTATTTAGCGGATGCGGATAACGATACAAAGCAATAAGCGAACTGTGTTTATTTACAACTCTGATGTCATAATCTTAATGTTGCCACTTACTAGTTTATTACCAGTAAATTCATAGTAATAATAATTATATATAAATTAAAATAACTGTTTTATTACAGAATTAAAGTAAATACAAATAAAATATATACACCGTTTTGTATTGCTTCAAGAAATATTTCTGCCGAATTTGAAGGACATCGAACAACGCATTTGGTCTCAATCGCGTAACAAACTTACAGACAGACAAATGCAAAATGCTGGAGTTTAATCTTAGACCTCGTTTCGCTCGGTCAATTAATAGAAGATAGTAGAAAGAAAGTTTTCACGGAACATTGCATGAGGTGCATTGTTTCAAATTCCGATCTCTGCACTGAGAAAAAAATTCTGGCAGAAAAGCCATATTTGTATGGTAATGGCATTTCTGGTAATAAAACCAGAATTCTGGTGATAATCAACAAAATTTTTGGTATTTAAATCATTTGTTTAATAATCTTACTGTTCATTCTGGTAACGGTTTACGAGAATTTCTGGTTTTCGAAATTATGGCTCTTTTTACCCACCTGTTTAGTAAAATTACAACGCGGAAAAGTTAATTTACCAGTGAAAACGGTTTTCATACCATACGCTTCGTTTTTTTACGAGAATCACGATAAAATTACCAGATTATTCTTCAGAAAGTATCGTTCTTTTTACCATATGTTTGGTGATTTGATTATGCTGACCTCTCTGACATCTACCAAATACAATGGTATCAGTGCATTTATTTTTTTTACCATGCCGTATGGTAAATCTCAAATATGGCGGCACTTTGTTGGATTGAAGTAGATAACGTTCCTCCTCAAGTATACCAATATATCAGAGAAAAGAAGGACAGTATTGAAGTGTGAAAACATTCTATACCCTGATGGATCAATTCATAGCGGCGTCTGTTTTATGTATCTGTTAAGTGCGTAGTGCAATTTACTAATAGTTTCAGTTTGGAAATGAAGGAACGTTAAACGAAAAATCTTTCTCTGTTCGCTCGGCCATGTTTAGCATGACGGGACATTTTCGCGTTAGAGCTGATTTGGATATTTACATACCCATTGAAAATAGACATTAAAGAAAAGCTAAAGGAATGGGTATTTGAAGAACTGGTAACAGGAGTTTACTGGTAAGAACTAAATTTTATTTTGAATTGATTTTTCGGTAATGCTGAATTAAGTGTATATGATTTGTGAGTATATATTTAAATAAAATTTCTCATTTATTGAAAGTTAAAAATTTGACAGCTGGGTCGAAGAAAAAAATAAGGTAAATATATGCATATATACGTTTACAAGAATACTTTATTTGCAGTTTCTTTTCATATAAATCATATTAAACGATTTTTGTCGATTTTTTTTTGTTTATGCCGAGTCGGTGGTCTTCGACCCCATTACATTTGAATGTATAAATTAAAGGTAAAAATCTTTAAATAATTAGCAAATTTCTTAGCTCATGACTTTGTTTTTACGATGTGAAAAAAACGAAACTTCCTTAATACATTTAATGTATACTTCATCGATGTTCTGATAATAATTTAATATTTAATTGCCGTTTATTTTTAAATACTTTTCCTCATAAGTGAATTACGTTCAAAGTTCGTTTTGCTACCGCTTCCTGAAATGAAATGTCGAAATTTTAATTTTTTTTAAATTAAGATTATTAATACTGGGTTATTAAACAATTACTACAGGCGTATGAAGATATGTTTAATTTTATTTCCATCTGTATGGTTAAAAGGAATGCGTCAAAATTAATCAATTTGCAATAGTTTTTTGTTACATCAGATAATGGTAAAAGCAAAAATTAAATAATTTGTTATTTCCTGTATTTTATTTGGAAACTTCTTTCATAAATAATATGAAAATTATCAAAATCAAGTGATCATAAGAACAAATTGAAAGAATGTTCCTATTACGTTTTTTCCTTCATAACTTGAACATCTTTCTATTATTTATACTGTGCTTCTTAACCGCTTAACTTAACAGCCCGAGAATACTCGTGCATCGAATTATCGAAATTTTAGTCTTATAAACTAAAATTGAATCATTAATTAGCTTTACAATTTGACAAAAAAAATATGTAGGATCCATAAACATCTTAAGTATCCTATGCCTTCTAAGATGAATGAAAACGACAGCCCCTTTCCAAAACAGGAGGGGTCATCTTATTAGATAGCAAAAGAAAACTATTCAGTTAAGTGGTTAAAACTGTCATATCTAAAATTATATATTTTTTATGAAGAATATGGATGGGTGGAATATTTATGATTCTTTTTTGTTTTTGTCTTGTTAGACATTTAGTAAAAAATTAGCAATAAATTTATTTTCGGATCCGGGGATAGTAGAGTCCCTGGGTATTTTTCCAATTCCATACCGTGATCTTAGGTTGATTCGAACCGGATCGGTGCGCGTTTAGTCATCTGCGGTTGGCAATACTTCGAATGCAAGTAAAACGGGTTTTTTTTTAATACGCAACTGTAGTGGCGGGTTGTTGACTTGTTGTTGTCAGTTGGAGATGAGAACGGGAGCAAAAAGAATATGGAGGCCTTTCTCGGAGGGTGCCATTTTTTTTCTCTTGACCGAATCAGATCGGCAATAATTTTAGCCCTTCTTTTGATGGCAATTTTTTCTTGCCTTTTAAGCATTTTGGAACGAAGGCATAATTTTGTGATACTCTTGATCTAACAATTTTTGATTTTTTTTTTGCTCTTAAAACGTTCTAAATTAATTTTTAAAAAATATTTCAGGTTGCTAAAATAATGTTATATTAGTACTTAATTTTTTATCGTTTAGCTTTTACTTAATGTTTTTATTTTTTTTGAGAATGTTATAATGTTAAAATTTTTTAGAACTAATTTTTAAAATTGATACAATTATAAGTTTCTAATCCAGGAGACGTTATTATTTTTTACTTAACTGATTAATTAATTTAAATAAAGTTTCTAAAATAAGGAAATAGTTTCCTTATTACATTAAATTAAAACCTCGTAAGAAATTAGAGTTAGTTTTATTCTGGACATAACATATATATCCGAATCAGAATTATTTGGTTATCGGTAAGAAAAAACTAGTTTTCCAAATATGTACACCATTTCATATATTTGCTTTCAATTTTGGATATGTGATCAAAAATATGGACTTGAGTAAAAAATAGGTCGTTAATTTAGTTTTAGCTGCTGATAACTGTATGAAGAAAATGAACATAGCTCAAAGAAAAGAAAAAGTGAGGCAAGATTCTACCTTTAGAGGTCTAATGCGAGAAAAGAACATAAATCTTGATGAAAAGGGTAAAAAACTGCTGAATTTAATAATATAAAAAATTGTGTATTTTATGTTGAAATTTTGTTCCAATTCGTATAATGTTTAATTAAACCCCTTTGCCCCGACCGGGACATATGAGTGCCGTTTTAAATACGCTTGAAATATCAAGGTGGTAGCAAAATTATTTTGCTTATTAGCATTTATGCAGCAGCAGCCAGCTATTAGTGTTCACCATGTTACATTAATGATTTCAAAATTAAAATTTGTGTGTGAAATCATTCATTTGTTATTTTTTATTGAAAGTGAACTAGTAGATAACAGAAAAAGTATCCACTTAGTTTAAACGTAAATGCACCAACCCTTTTTTTGATAGAGGTATTAGCCACGTTATTGAAGTTTAATAAATTGAGTAATCTTGCTATTTTACAAGAGGTAAAGGAAAGGGAGAGCTTACGTGCGCAGTGCTTTTTGAGCTAGCTATTTAGTAGAGGTTAAGCTTTCCTTAAAATGCTTCCATTTTTGTTTTATCATTTCTTTGCTGAAATTTTTGTATGGTGAAGTGAAGAGCAATCAACGTAAGAAATGAGAGTACTACTTTAAGTGATGGATAATTAATCCCACCATTATTTTTTATGATCCTTTATTTTAATTATAAACATTGCATTTACTAAAGTTGTTCAATCGTTTTCATTTGTAAAAAAAAGTAATTAAGGATCTCTTCAGTTTGACTCAGTCTGCGAGATCTTAACTTAAGAACCATTTTGCCTTACTATAAGAATCATTCAAAATGTTAGAATTGTTTTACATTTTTTAGATGAAGACTTATCAACAGTCTACGCCAACTTATTTGCAGGAATTGTTCTACAAATAAATTGTAAAGCAATCACAGAAGTGGAGGCCAACAAAAGCTATAAAGTTGTTTCCTTAAGTTGCTAATCTTGGCGATATATTTGGCGACCATTTGGGTGACTTGGCGGCGAAGTTGGCGACAAAAGGAATTTTCTAGAAGGACCTCGAACTTTCAAACTATTTCTACTGGCTTCATGATCTTTCTGGAGATTATATCACTTCCTACGTAATGAAGTCACTTCCTGTTGAGAAAGTATAATAGCAAGATCTCAACACTGTCCAATAAATTGAAGTTAGATTTGAAATATGTGCTTTTGTTTTCTTAAATACTTAAAATAAATTCACTGCATATTATGTATATTAATAAAGAAAATTAAATTACCAAGAAATGATAAATTTTAGTAATTATAACATTACTTAATAAATTTAACAATTTATAAAAAATGAGTCAATGAGTTTTTGAATTTATTTTTATAGTTCATTTTTCACTCTGCCTCAGGCATTTGTATATTTACAAACATTCTGCTTTTTAAAAAATCGTAGTGATGTTGAGAATTGAGTAAAATTTTACAGGTCAAAAAGCAAAAATAAATAAATATTAATGCGATTGGCATTATAAACGGACATACTGTATCTCAAATTTTACCAGATAATTTGTAATAGAACCAGAGTTATTCTGGTAAATTTATCAAATTAAATGGTCTAAATTACCATCTTATTGGTAATAGAACCAGAGTTATTCTGGTAAATTTATCAAATTAAATGGTCTAAATTACCATCTTCTTTGGTAGCATTACCTTTGTGTACGGTAATAATACCAAATTCTATATCAAACAGCGTGGTAAATAAACGATATTTTTCTGGTTATTTTACCATAAAGTCATTACTAAACTGCTGCGGTAAAAAATACCGTACTTTATGGTGTTCCATATGAGCCAGAGAATACGGTAAATTTTACCATATTCTGGTAGTTTTGACCAGAATTGTTTTTCAGTGTGCGAGTCTTAGTCTCTTGGCTGTAAATTAGTTTTCAAAGATTTTTCAATAAAGTACGCAGAAAGTTCTATTTTAATTAACTAAGCAATTTATCAGGATTAATTAACGTAATTTCAAGAGAATGCAAATGCAATATGCAAAAAAAACAAACTTTTTCTGCACTTTTTCTATAAAATTCCTTCCTGTTTTTGCGTCAAGTACAATCTTCACATTTTGCCTGAAATTTTAATTCTCCCACAAAAGACAAACCTGTTGACTTCAGGAAAAATTCTGTTCTATTTCAAAGTGATATTCTACAATTCTTATATTACCAATGCCATAATGGGTAACGAGTCGATGTAATGATAATTTTGTGATACTAGGTGGTTAAAAATTCCGTAGACTTTTTAAAAAAAATCTTCGAAAAATAATCGATTGTAAAACAGCAATTAGGATTAACATTCCATGCACATGAAACTTTTGGTATTAAGAATTTAGTAATACAATAAGTGGCACTAACAGAATAACTGATTTAGAAATATGCAAAAAAACCCTGTTATTTATAGACCCCACAACAATAATTTCACTGGAGTCAAATCTATCGAGGGAGAGGTCTACGCGATCTTGCAATGAATGTTAATGTGATATCTTCCCCAACATCCAATCGTACGGTTGCACATTAGAAATATAGCGTGGAGAGTCTGACAAAATGTAAATGTCTCGTTTTTAACGGAACAAAGATTGCTTTCTACAACAGCATTTATGTATAATGGGGCAAAAAGCCATATTGCAAATCCAGGAACATTGCAAGTCATTTTGCAAATCTAGATCCTTTGGGGAAGGTATCATTAACAGGCAATGCAAGATCGCGTAGCCCTCTCCCTCGATAGATTTGACTCTAGAGGAAATATTGTTGTGGTGATATTTTAAATCGCGCACGTATCAGTCACGAACCTCACCCTGGTCTGAATTTAAAGATGGGATTCGTCGAGATGCTTTGTCCGTGTGCGTGGACATGATGCACTCTATAGTCGCTGGTGTTATTACTCGTCTGCAATGTATTGTACCTTGTGATCATAAAAAATTGTAGAATTTTCATTCATTTTATGCACCTATTCATTCGCTTATATAAGAACCCCTTGTTAGTTATTTTTGTAGTGTTTTTTTGTACAAAAAAAAAATTATGCTTATGATGCTTATCTGGAAAAAGTTTTTTCAATTCGATCGAAATTCAATATTTTATGCGTTTTACAAATATCAACAGAATTTTTTTTCAGCTGGTATTTCGTTAGAAAGAGTTGGAGTGGAAGAAGCTTACCTGTATATCTTTACTCACCGAAAAGTCATTTCAAATAACTTAAATAATATACTTGATACTTAGATGCCCAATAGAAAATAGTTGTAGAAAATTTAAATATTCAGAACTTTCCCTGTCAGAGAATTTCTGGCATAATACATTAATGCCTGTAAAATGTCTATAATGACGAACTGTATAAAAAAATTTTTTTTTTGTTAAATACAAAACATTGTACAGGAAGAAATACGGTATATGTGTAACATAAAGAGCCCTATAGCAAATGGAGAACATATGCCTCGTCGAAAAAAACTAACATCGTATTATTTTAACGGTTAATAGACTGTATGCTTGCCGTGTGATGCAGTCAGTACTAAAGTAGGTAAATAATCTATATATAAATAAAAGATATCATTTTCTGTGTATGTATGCACGTTTTCATTTTGTTCTTTATGCACGCCCAGACCGTTTGACTAACCAACCAAATTTGGAACAAAAGAGAATTAATGCCTTAAAAGTTATTTAAAAATTCGAATTAGATTTTTATTTATTTAATGTTAGGTGTTAAACTCTGGTGTTTTTTGCATATTTTCATGAAATTCTTCATATACACTCCTGCTCAAAAAATAAGCAACAAAGGCAAAACTCGGAATAAATCAAAAAATATTTAATGGCTATGCGTGAAAGTTTTACACGAGGTAAGTGTGGCATTACTAGACCACATATCAAACAATAAAGCAAAGACAAACAAAAACACATATATTACTGCCGTCGTGGCGCGAAAGCCCAAATTGGTAGGCAGATGTGCAATGGGAACCACACGCTAATAACGAGCATGATACCTTCTATCCGAAATGCATGCTTGACATTGGCGAGGCATGCTGGCAATCGTGTCGTTGATCGCTTGTTGTGGCAGTAATGTACATTCCTGTAGTAGGGCTTATTGGATCTCGTGGAGGGTGCCTAGCGGCACATTGCTACCTGCAGTCCGTCTTCCCAACATGTCCCACACATGCTCTATGAGATTCAGGTCCGGTGATCTAGCAGGCCACGTCATCTATGGAATGGTTTCACTCTCCAGATAACTCCGCACCAATCGTGCTCTATGCGGGCGGGCGTTATCGTCCATAAATATCGCATTGGTACCCATTGCAGCGATGAAAGGCCGCACAAGAGGGTGTTGGATTTCGTCGCTATATCGGACGGCTGTAGCGGAACCCCCAGTGAACACGTAGAGGTCGGTTCGGCCGTTCGTTGCTATCCCTGCCCAGGAAAGTAACCCGCCACCTCTGTAATGGTCTCTTTCGACCATATTTGGCGCCCGATATCTCGCCATATCATTGCCCATTGGGAATCGTTCTGGATGTTAAATCGAGACTGATCCGTAAAGAGTGCGTAGTCCCACTGCTCTGGTGTCCAACTGCGATGTTCACGAGCACAATGCAACCGTGCTCTGATGTGCGTTGGGGGGAAAAGGCACACAAACAACAGGTCGTCGTGCGAACAGTCCGCCTTCACGCGGTCTGCGCGACACAGTGTTTGGCGGGATATGGGCCTTCCTGCAGCATCAGAGAGCTACGACGCCAGCTGTCGCGCTGTTAGTGTCTCCGGCGTCTGACACATTGTAACAGGTGGCGATCGTCTGCCGTTGTTGTGATTCTAATGCGCCCAGACCCACATCTTCTACTAACGTTTTGATCCTTTTGGTAAGGGTTCCACAGCCTATGGATGCCACTACGATGCACATTCAGCTCTATGGAAACAGCAGATTTTCTTGCACTAGCTTGCTACATACCGACAGTCCTCTCATCGTGCAAATGGGGCCGCCCTTTTAGGGCGTTGCGGTGTGACCGCGGTATTGCGTTTTATTCTAATTTCGGTTACCTATTTGCATTCGGCGATGTAACCTCTACCTCAGATGTAAATTGTGTGTTTTAATTTACCGTTATGCATGTTTATCGCGTCTTATCGTGATAGATGTTTATTTTTTGAGCAGGAGTGTATATTCATTGGAGAGTGATTTTATACCATTATTTTGTCCAGAATATCACCGTCCTAACGAGATTAAATTTAAATGGGTTTTTTTTATATGTATATTCGAAAAAGTCTTTCTTCTGTAAATGATTGTTTCCTATTATCATTCACACACGGAGGAGACGAAATGTTATATTTCCGTTTTTTAATTTATTATTTCATGCATTTATTCTCTCTTTTTGTCTTTGGATGTCTTATTTTGCAAAGTTTATTACTGACAACATTGTGAAAGCTGTATTAGCTATTATATAGTACAAAATAGATAAAAATATTTAAAAAAGTAATTAAAAATGTGGAAAGGTACAAAATAATACTAGACAACGACAAGAAGTAAGAATCTGGTGAATGACTTCATCAGAGGCCAGACATTCATGCTGATTCAAAATGGAATAGGTTTTCTGTAGAGGAAAAAGATTTTAAGGTCTAATATTTTTTAAATTCCTCTTTTGGCCTGAACCTAAACCAGGAAATATTGGAAAGAAAAACATTTATCCACAAAGAAGAAATAAATACAATCTCCAGAACTAAGTTTGAAGAGAAGGGATTAAAATCTTACCTCTTATAACAAGTGTGGAACAAAGACTGTGACGCTAATATCTTACATCCTACGTGTGCCACAATGTAAACAAGGTAAAAAGATGTGTGCACGTATCTCCATCTAGTGAGGGAAACATTAACAAAAGATTTGAAAATTTTTTTGTAACTTTTTTCCTAAAGAATTTTTAGGGTATTTTTATATAATTTTTTTGTTTGTTTTTTTGATTTTTAAATAACATTTTTTTGACTTTTTTATGCATTTTTATAATTTTTATTATCAATTTTTCAAATGTTTTATACTTTTTTTATTTTCATTTTTTATTTTAATAAATAGTTTAGAAAAGATGCAGATGAGCAAATAATATGAAAGAGGGTGTGTGAAGAATATCAGAATCACTAACAGTGCAAAGGAGAAGTTGAGAGTAAAATTATAATAAAGACTTTAATAATAAATAAAGTAGTGAACTGGGTAGCCGTTTAGCTTTAGATTAATATTTAAATTATCAATGGCTTTAACAATAGCAGAATGGTTGTTGCAGATATTTTTGATTCCTTTAATTTGAGAGTGGATGGTATTTTTAATGACTTTTAGGTTGAGATTAGTATGATAATGACAGAGAGAAATGGCTCTAAAATTAAAGTCAGCCCTCTTATCATAGATACCCACTGAAATGTTTGAATCTACAATTTTGATAACTAGATCTAAATAATTACAATTATTGTTATTATTATTGGTTTTATTTAGTTTAAGTTCTTCCGGATAGCAGTTAATTAAAGTGTCCAGGTTGTCAAAGTCAAAAACAATAAGGTTGTCAATGAAACGATAGGCAGAAATGAGATTATTTTTAATAAATTTTCTCTCGAATGTATAAAGAAAAACATTCGCCAGTGCACTGGAGAAACTCGTACCCATAGGAAGACCACACGATTGTCTGTAGTAGCTGACTCCATTGAAGAGATAATTTTCACAGATGTTAATATTGCAAATTTCTAGCCATCTATTTTTATCTATGAAATTGGAGTCAAGGTATAAGTCATATAAATTGATGCACGCTTCAATTAGTTTTTCATGTGGGAGGCTGGTGAAAAGATTCTCAAAGTCAAAAGTGTTAATGCTATGAATTTTATTATTTTTAAGAAAGTTCAGAATTTCAATGGTACTATTAATAATAAAGTTTTCCTCTTTTTCAATTTTTTTGAGAATGATTTTAAGGATGTTGAAGAAGAATTTTCCAAAATAAAAATTGTAACTGCCTGTGCCGCATGTAACAAATCTGAATTTTAAAGGATTTTTATGAAATTTAATAGTAGGGAAAAGGTAAGGATATGTCAAATCATTTGTCTTGATTTTAATTTTTTTGGCCAAGGCCAACATTCTTTTGTCTAGTTCTTTTTTACTGCAATTAATAAGTTGATAAGTGAGATTTGAATTGTACTCATTGATCATAATTTCTTTGAAGTGGAATTTACACATAATACAAAAATTATTTTCTGCCTTGTCAACTGTGGTGATAATAAATTTATTTTTTAAGTTTTCAATTTCTTTTTTAAGAATTGTATCCAAGAAAATACCTCTGTTGATGATTTTTCTTTTATTGATGTTAATTGAGTGCTTGGCTTCCATCAAAATGTGATGTTTCCATTCACCAAAGCCTTCAATGGGCCAATGATATTTTCTAGCAATTTTAGCAATAAATATGTCCAAGTCTCTACCAATGGAATCAACAACTCTCTTGAGGCTTACCCTGCTTCTAAGTCTAAATTTAGAACCCTTTTCCATGATTTTACGAAGAGAGTCAGAAGATAATATATTTAGATCACCTGTGATAACATGTCCCCTATCTTTAGCAATAAAATTCTTGTTTTCCTCATTATTACAATAGCAATGTGAAATATCATTCATTTAAATTTTTGCAAAAGTAATTGTAATTACAGATTTGTTTTTTGAGGGTCTTTTGGTATTTAAAAGCAGTTGAAATAACAGAAATGTCTTTAACAGGGAAGTAATTCTTACTATCATGGATGATTTTTGGCAGATGTAATTCTTCGAAAAAAATATCAAGGAAATTAAAGATACAGAATTCCTTTGACTCACTTTTATTGACTTTAAAAAGAAGACTATTATTGGCTATTTTAAGTTTAAATTTAACTAGATCAAAGAAAATGAATTTAATATTGTTATTAGTAAATATAAGTTTTTCGAATCCATGATTAATAAACCATTTGAGTCTATTGTTTTTTATCTTGAATAAATATTGTTTAATTTTGTTGATGTTTTCCCAGTTATGGTCAAGATGACATAATCTTTGCAATTCTTCAAAAACAATAAAATGTTTACCACTCCTGCCTTTACCTCTTTTAAACCGCTCTTTAGAAGTATTGGAAGATTTTAAAAAAACCTTTGGAAATGTTGAATTTATTGTAGATACAAATTTTATTGAATTCACTGTGACCTTCTCCATTTAATTTACTGTTAAGACCATAAGGAAAAAGAGTTTTGAGGCTGCAAATAAATAAATTTTCTAAATCTAGTCTGATATTAAGATCAACAATTTTATCTTCAAGAATGTAAATAATAATATTTTCGAAATTATGTGACTGGAAGTGGAGAAGTTCATAATCATGTGAATGGTTATTACTGAAGTTTTTAATAGCTGATCTGTGACCGTTCTTTGACCGTTCTTTGTCTTTTTAGATTTTCTCACTTTTTTGTTTCTTTAGATATTCATTACCTATTATATAGTATATTGTTTAAAGATTTAAAATAAATGTACTTTTCAAATCTTTTAGCAGTTTCATTCAAACCATATAGTTATAAAGGAATCCAAATGCTATATTTGAGGGTTTTAATTCAATAAGAAAGTATTCAATGGAGAGTTACGTTTGTTGGAACGGGGAGCGGAGAGATGCATACGAAATATAAATTTTTATCCTGAATAATCCCGGGTTATCAGCTAGTAATTAATAAAATCTTAAATTATCTAGTTGTTCCAGCAGTGCGCCGTTTCTGAAATTTTACTTTAATTAAAACCTCATGTTTGTCCTCAACCACTCAACTATTTTGGACAACGATTGAACACGTATATATCTAAATATCCTTCCCTGTTAATTATTCTCAAAGTTCCTCTAGTTGCATGCATACATTATTGCAGTTTCTGTTCGTTTAGTATTTTACTCCATTTATATCTATTAATGTTTCGTATCTTATTTATTTTTATAAGTGCTTCATTTGTTGCCAACTAAATTATTCTTTGAATGGTAATATTTCTAAGTTGTCTCCGTCTTCTTTTCCTCATTATTTATTATATGCTTTATATTTTTGTTCTAAATTTT